>OY992881.1:84675521-85270521 GCA_963921405.1 Cepaea hortensis
CTGAATCCATCTCTGTCCTGTCTCTGGCATGTCTGAATCCATCTCCCTCCTGTCTCTGACATGTCTGAATCCATCTCTGTCCTGTCTCTGGCATGTCTGAATCCATCTCCCTCCTGTCTCTGACATGTCTGAATCCATCTCTGTCCTGTCTCTGGCATGTCTGAATCCATCTCTCTCCTAACTCTGGCATATCTGAATTCATCTCTCTCCTGTCTCTGGCATGTCTGAATCCATCTCTGTCTTGTCTCTGGTATGTCTGAATTCATCTCTGTCCTGTCTCTGGTATGTCTGAATCCATCTCTCTCCTGTCTCTGACATGTCTGAATCCATCTCTGTCCTGTCTCTGGCATGTCTGAATCCATCTCCCTCCTGTCTCTGACATGTCTGAATCCATCTCTGTCCTGTCTCTGGCATGTCTGAATCCATCTCTGTCCTGTCTCTGGTATGTCTGAATCCATCTCCCTCCTGTCTCTGACTTGTCTGAATCTACATCCTTCCTGTCTCTGGCATGTCTGAATCCAGCTTTTTGCCGACAAATTGTATTTTCTGTTTTCTGTGGAAGACTTGGCATAGACTTATGCCAGCTTGTTTTCTGTTATGATTTCTAGTTACATTATTATCAGGTTTTCTGTCCTGAACAATAACTAAGTAAACAGTAAACAAGACAGAATTACTACATGATAGATTTGCACATATTTAGAAACATAAAATAAAATACTAAAGGATATCTTGCCCAAGTCGGATAGAGTCCATATGATTCAAAGTGATATACTCTTCTTCAGGTATACGGGAATTATTCACATATGTCTGAAATACAGAAAGCAGACAACATTACATATCATCAACATCAACAGTCTTGTCGAGTGAGATGGACAATCATGCTTCTGCACATCCTGTGATCCTCAAAAGCATGTGTCCAATTCATGCGCTGATGCCTGTGGGACCAGGTGGAGACAGCTGTAGAACAGACTGAGCACCTGTACGTGGAGAGAATGATATGGCGGGGGATCGGCAGGGGTTCTTCTTCTTCTTTTCGTTCATCCGGAGTGTTTTTTCAGATGTGATTGCGGTGTGTCTGTTATGCGCCCTTGGGCCGAAACCCGTAGGCCAACACATCGACTTTAGCGTGCATTTTTGACCAGGTAGCATTCCTGGGAGACTCTCACTTTTGTGGCGCCATCTGCAACCATGCTGGCCAAGGTGGAACGGTCGAAGACAACGGTCATCCCTCAAAGGAAGGCAGGGACAGTCCATAGCATTTTCCACCATCCAAGGTTGCTTCCATAGTTGCAGGGCCGACACATAACGCCCTGGATCTGGGCTCACCAAGGGAGATCGTCACGTCCTGCTCATGGCTGCTTTAAATCCTCACTTCAATATATTGGTCATTTCGTTTCCCCGGGTCATTACCGCACAAACCAGACAGGTTTGCAGACGGCATCCACTCAGCGAGTTTTCGGACATGTGCTTGTCGTTGCGCCCATCAGAGCTTTTCCAGGCTCAACAGACATTCGGAAAACTACCCAGTCAGAGCTGTTCTGAACAAGAGCGGCATTCGGAAACTAGGTAGTCAGAGCTGTTCCTAGCACGAGAGACATTCGGACGAGACATTTCACTCGGACGTAATTGCGTAGTGTCAATTTTTAGTTTGCCACCCGTAGGACGACACTTCCGACTTCCAGCGGGCATTTTTTAATGAGGTTAGCCATCCTCTGGTTTCGAGGCACGTTGGACTGTTGCGATGTCGCTAACATCTCAGCTGGTCAAGATAGAACGATGAACGACATCGTGGTCGGCCCTCAAGGGAAGGCAGGGGCAGACCATGAGCATTCCCTCGCTATCCAAGGAGGCTTCCATAATTGCAGAGCCGGCACATAATGCTCTGTGACTGGGCTCACCCGAGGAGTTGCCACGTCCTGCTCATGGCTGCTTTAGTTCCTCACTTCCATGTGTTGGGCAACTCGTTTGCCACTGATCGCTCAAGCACACACCAGGGACGGTCAGACTGCAAGCGACACCCACGCTTTTGACTTCGGACCACGCAATAGGTTCGCTCGCCGTGCGTTCCATTTTGCGGCATTGAGACGTTCTTCCACTTTTGTCTACACTCTCTATGAGTTAGATACAGTTTTCGCAGCCACTTTCTTCGACTGGGGCACTTTTTGACTTTTTGTACTCGCTCACGAGGTAGGCTACTTGTGCTGCCGGATCAGCACCTTACCTTCGTGCAGCGGTGAACGAGAAACGGCCTGGCCTCTCATCCGGGAATCTCTCATATCCCCCAGCTGAGAGCCTTCGAACTTCTATCAGACCTGAGCATGTAGCTTGCTCAGTATCACGCCTTTATTTTTCGAGAGGTGGCTATCGGCCCGGCTCTCAGGTCCGAGGGTTTGTGGCTTAGAGGCGTTCAGCCACAGCCCTCGACAGGGAGCCTTTAGTGTTTTGTCCGGATCAAGAACTTCTGCCTTCATGCGCCTGATTTAAATTTTGGACTGCTATCCTCAGTCTCACCTGCAGAGCAGCAGGTTGTGTCTCTCTTAGTCTGGTCCCTATCCCATATGCTGTCCGATATGTAGTTTTTCACCCATCGGCAAGCATATGGGGTCGATGGGACACGCAAGCTCCCCCACCACGGCAAGGTGGAGACACATCGGGGGAGGGCAGGGGTTCTGGACGAATGTCAAAACTAAGAGGGAAGATCAGGAGAACTTTCAATCAGATGGCAGTTGGAACCATGAGCAGTACGACTCTTTGCTGGCTGCTGAACGAGGGGACGGAGCATGTGTGGGAATGTCCTGAGTGTGGTGATGTCGGTTCTTAACTCAACTCAACTCCTTAATGCATAATGTAATGTAAAATTACACATATTTGTTTTAAAACAACAGTGACTAAAATATAAAAGTAATGCAGTAATTTGAATCTGTTAGTAATTGTTCCATCAGTTTATTTCAATCAAATAAAGAGAGGAATCAGAAAATGAAGAGTATCTTATGCAATAAGTCACTGTCACTGAATGTAAGAAAGAGAGTTCTGAAATGCTATGTAGAACCAGTTTTGCTGTATGGCAGTGAATCTTGGAATGTAAATGAACAAATTAAGAAGAAATTAGAAGCAACAGAGATGTGGTTCCTGAGACGAATGTTGCGAATTCCTTGGACTGCCAGAGTAACTAACGATGACTGCCTGAAACAGGCTAACGAAACTAGAACATTATATACAACAATAAGACAGAGACAAACAGCTTTCCTCGGTCATGTGATGAGAAGAGAGGCATTGGAGAACATCGTAACAACTGGAAAGATCGAGGGGAAGAGAGGCAGAGGTAGACCAAGAGAAGTGATGCTGGATGGATTGAGACGGTGGCATGGAGGAATATCAGCAGCAGAGTTGATCCAGAAAACCAAAGACCGAGATCTATGGAGAGCCATGAACGCCTACGCCAGCCGGCACGGTACTTGATGATGATGAAAGAGAGGAAGGTCGTGAGTGCTGCTGTATGCTCCTCTTCCTCTTCCTCCTGCCTTCCATGTCTGCATGTGCATTTAGGTCTCCTTATTCCTCTTTTAGGCCGCTGGATATTGAGTGTGATGTTTTGAGGTGTCAGCCATTCAGACAGCAATAGCAAACTGCTGAACTAACACTGCCTAGTCAATTACAAACAAGCAATCAATGCTAGGGTTGAATGCAATGTCCTATAAAGGACATGCAAACTAACTTAGTTCCCCTTGTGACAGCCATGGTGGTGCAGCGGCTAGCAAACTTGCATCTAAGCTAAAGTATCTATGCTAGTGTATCTAAGCTAGAGTATCTATGCTAGTATATCTAAGCTAGAGTATCTATGTTAGTATATCTAAGCTAGATTATCTATGCTAGTATATCTAAGCTAGCGTATCGATGCTAGTATATCTAAGCTAGAAAATCTATGCTAGTATATCTAAGCTAGAGTATCTATGCTAGTATATCTAAGCTAGAGTATCTATGCTAGTATATCTAAGTTAGAGAATCTATGCTAGTATATCTAAGCTAGTGTATCGATGCTAGTATATCTAAGCTAGAGTATCTAAGCTAGAGTATCTATGCTAGTGTATCTAAGCTAGAGTATCTATGCTAGTATATCTAAGTTAGAGTATCTATGCTAGTATATCTAAGCTAGAGTATTGATGCTAGTATATCTAAGCTAGAGTATCTAAGCTAGTGTATCTAAGCTAGAGTATCTATGCTAGTATATCTAAGCTAGAGTATCTATGCTAGTATATCTAAGCTAGAGTATCTATGTTAGTATATCTAAGCTAGAGTATCTATGTTAGTATATCTAAGTTAGAGTATCTATGCTAGTATATCTAAGCTAGAGTATCTATGCTAGTGTATCTAAGCTAGAGTATTGATGCTAGTATATCTAAGTTAGAGTATCTATGCTAGTATATCTAAGTTAGAGTATCTATGCTAGTATATCTAAGCTAGAGTATTGATGCTAGTATATCTAAGTTAGAGTATCTATGCTAGTATATCTAAGCTAGAGTATCTATGCTAGTGTATCTAAGCTAGAGTATCTATGCTAGTATATCTAAGCTAGAGTATCTATGCTAGTATATCTAAGCTAGAGTATCTATGTTAGTATATCTAAGCTAGAGTATCTATGCTAGTATATCTAAGTTAGAGTATCGATGCTAGTATATCTAAGTTAGAGTATCGATGCTAGTATATCTAAGTTAGAGTATCGATGCTAGTATATCTAAGCTAGAGTATCAATGCTAGTATATCTAAGCTAGAGTATCTATGTTAGTATATCTAAGCTAGAGTATCTATGTTAGTATATCTAAGCTATAGTATCTATGCTAGTATATCGAAGCTAGAGTATCTATGTTAGTATATCTAAGCTAGAGTATCTATGCAAATATATCTAAGAGTATCTATGCTAGTATATCTAAGTTAGAGTATCGATGCTAGTATATCTAAGTTAGAGTATCGATGCTAGTATATCTAAGCTAGAGTATCAATGCTAGTATATCTAAGCTAGAGTATCTATGCTAGTATATCTAAGCTAGAGTATCTATGCTAGTATATCTAAGTTAGAGTATCTATGCTAGTATATCTAAGCTAGAGTATCAATGCTAGTATATCTTAGCTAGCGTATCGATGCTAGTATATCTATGCTAGAGTATCTATGCTAGTATATCTAAGCTAGAGTATCTAAGCTAGAGTATCTATGTTAGTATATCTAAGCTAGAGTATCTATGCTAGTATATCTAAGCTAGAGTATCTATGCTAGTATATCTAAGCTAGAATATCTATGCTAGTATATCTAAGCTAGAGTATCTATGCTAGTATATCTAAGCTAGAGTATCTATGTTAGTATATCTAAGTTAGAGTATCTATGTTAGTATATCTAAGTCCCGGGAAGGTTAACCCGGTCAACAAATGCCCGCAGAAGTCGGATGTGTCGGCCTAACGGCGCAAGAACGCAGCTCTGCTGTAAACAGGCACAACGCAGTCACATTCTGAAAAAAAATCCGGATGAACACAGAAGAAGAAGAAGAAGTATATCTAAGTTAGAGTAACTATGTTAGTATATCTAAGTTAGAGTATCTATGTTAGTATATCTAAGTTAGAGTATCTATGTTAGTATATCTAAGTTAGAGTATCTATGTTAGTATATCTAAGTTAGAGTATCTATGTTAGTATATCTAAGTTAGAGTATCTATGTTAGTATATCTAAGTTAGAGTATCTATGTTAGTATATCTAAGTTAGAGTATCTATGTTAGTATATCTAAGTTAGAGTATCTATGTTAGTATATCTAAGCTAGAGTATCTATGCTAGTATATCTAAGCTAGAGTATCTATGTTAGTATATCTAAGTTAGAGTATCTATGTTAGTATATCTAAGTTAGAGTATCTATGTTAGTATATCTAAGTTAGAGTATCTATGTTAGTATATCTAAGCTAGAGTATCTATGCTAGTATATCTAAGTTAGAGTATCTATGTTAGTATATCTAAGTTAGAGTATCTATGTTAGTATATCTAAGCTAGAGTATCTATGCTAGTATATCTAAATTAGAGTATCTATGTTAGTATATCTAAGTTAGAGTATCTATGCTAGTATATCTAAGTTAAGAGTATCTATGTTAGTATATCTAAGTTAGAGTATCTATGTTAGTATATCTAAGCTAGAGTATCTATGTTAGTATATCTAAGCTAAAGTATCTATGTTAGTATATCTAAGTTAGAGTATCTATGTTAGTATATCTAAGTTAGAGTATCTATGTTAGTATATCTAAGTTAGAGTATCTATGTTAGTATATCTAAGTTAGAGTATCTATGTTAGTATATCTAAGTTAGAGTATCTATGTTAGTATATCTAAGTTAGAGTATCTATGTTAGTATATCTAAGTTAGAGTATCTATGTTAGTATATCTAAGTTAGAGTATCTATGTTAGTATATCTAAGTTAGAGTATTTATGCTAGTATATCTAAGTTAGAGTATTTATGCTAGTATATCTAAGTTAGAGTATCTATGTTAGTATATCTAAGTTAGAGTATCTATGCTAGTATATCTAAGTTAGAGTATCTATGCTAGTATATCTAAGTTAGAGTATTTATGCTAGTATATCTAAGTTAGAGTATTTATGCTAGTATATCTAAGTTAGAGTATTTATGCTAGTATATCTAAGTTAGAGTATTTATGTTAGTATATCTAAGTTAGAGTATCTATGTTAGTATATCTAAGTTAGAGTATTTATGCTAGTATATCTAAGTTAGAGTATTTATGCTAGTATATCTAAGTTAGAGTATTTATGCTAGTATATCTAAGTTAGAGTATTTATGTTAGTATATCTAAGTTAGAGTATCTATGCTAGTATATCTAAGCTAGAGTATCAATGCTAGTATATCTTAGCTAGCGTATCGATGCTAGTATATCTATGCTAGAGTATCTATGCTAGTATATCTAAGCTAGAGTATCTAAGCTAGAGTATCTATGTTAGTATATCTAAGCTAGAGTATCTATGCTAGTATATCTAAGCTAGAGTATCTATGCTAGTATATCTAAGCTAGAATATCTATGCTAGTATATCTAAGCTAGAGTATCTATGCTAGTATATCTAAGCTAGAGTATCTATGTTAGTATATCTAAGTTAGAGTATCTATGTTAGTATATCTAAGTCCCGGGAAGGTTAACCCGGTCAACAAATGCCCGCAGAAGTCAGATGTGTCGGCCTAACGGCGCAAGAACGCAGCTCTGCTGTAAACAGGCACAACGCAGTCACATTCTGAAAAAAAATCCGGATGAACACAGAAGAAGAAGAAGAAGTATATCTAAGTTAGAGTAACTATGTTAGTATATCTAAGTTAGAGTATCTATGTTAGTATATCTAAGTTAGAGTAACTATGTTAGTATATCTAAGTTAGAGTATCTATGTTAGTATATCTAAGTTAGAGTATCTATGTTAGTATATCTAAGTTAGAGTATTTATGTTAGTATATCTAAGTTAGAGTATCTATGTTAGTATATCTAAGTTAGAGTATCTATGTTAGTATATCTAAGTTAGAGTATCTATGTTAGTATATCTAAGTTAGAGTATCTATGTTAGTATATCTAAGTTAGAGTATTTATGTTAGTATATCTAAGTTAGAGTATCTATGTTAGTATATCTAAGTTAGAGTATCTATGTTAGTATATCTAAGTTAGAGTATCTATGTTAGTATATCTAAGTTAGAGTATTTATGTTAGTATATCTAAGTTAGAGTATCTATGTTAGTATATCTAAGTTAGAGTATTTATGTTAGTATATCTAAGTTAGAGTATCTATGTTAGTATATCTAAGTTAGAGTATCTATGTTAGTATATCTAAGTTAGAGTATTTATGTTAGTATATCTAAGTTAGAGTATCTATGTTAGTATATCTAAGTTAGAGTATCTATGTTAGTATATCTAAGTTAGAGTATCTATGTTAGTATATCTAAGTTAGAGTATTTATGTTAGTATATCTAAGTTAGAGTATTTATGTTAGTATATCTAAGTTAGAGTATCTATGTTAGTATATCTAAGTTAGAGTATTTATGTTAGTATATCTAAGTTAGAGTATTTATGTTAGTATATCTAAGTTAGAGTATCTATGTTAGTATATCTAAGTTAGAGTATCTATGTTAGTATATCTAAGTTAGAGTATCTATGTTAGTATATCTAAGTTAGAGTATTTATGCTAGTATATCTAAGTTAGAGTAACTATGTTAGTATATCTAAGTTAGAGTATCTATGTTAGTATATCTAAGTTAGAGTATCTATGTTAGTATATCTAAGTTAGAGTATCTATGTTAGTATATCTAAGCTAGAGTATCTATGTTAGTATATCTAAGTTAGAGTATCTATGTTAGTATATCTAAGTTAGAGTATCTATGTTAGTATATCTAAGTTAGAGTATCTATGTTAGTATATCTAAGTTAGAGTATTTATGCTAGTATATCTAAGTTATAGTATTTATGCTAGTATATCTAAGTTAGAGTATCTATGTTAGTATATCTAAGTTAGAGTATCTATGTTAGTATATCTAAGTTAGAGTATCTATGTTAGTATATCTAAGCTAGAGTATCTATGCTAGTATATCTAAGTTAGAGTATCTATGTTAGTATATCTAAGTTAGAGTATTTATGCTAGTATATCTAAGTTAGAGTATTTATGCTAGTACATCTAAGTTAGAGTATTTATGCTAGTATATCTAAGTTAGAGTATTTATGCTAGTATATCTAAGTTAGAGTATTTATGCTAGTATATCTAAGTTAGAGTATCTATGTTAGTATATCTAAGTTAGAGTATCTATGTTAGTATATCTAAGTTAGAGTATCTATGTTAGTATATCTAAGTTAGAGTATCTATGTTAGTATATCTAAGTTAGAGTATCTATGTTAGTATATCTAAGCTAGAGTATCTATGTTAGTATATCTAAGCTAGAGTATCTATGTTAGTATATCTAAGTTAGAGTATCTATGTTAGTATATCTAAGCTAGAGTATCTATGTTAGTATATCTAAGCTAGAGTATCTATGCTAGTATATCTAAGTTAGAGTATCTATGTTAGTATATCTAAGTTAGAGTATTTATGCTAGTATATCTAAGTTAGAGTATTTATGCTAGTATATCTAAGTTAGAGTATTTATGCTAGTATATCTAAGTTAGAGTATTTATGTTAGTATATCTAAGTTAGAGTATCTATGTTAGTATATCTAAGTTAGAGTATCTATGCTAGTATATCTAAGCTAGAGTGTCTATGCTAGTATATCTAAGCTAGAGTATCTATGCTAACATATCTAAGCTAGAGTATATGCTAACATATCTCAGCTAGAATATCTATGCTAGTTTATCTAAGCTAGTATATCTAAGCTATAATATGTATGCTAATAAACTAGCATGCATACACTAGTATGGGGATACTAGCATGTAGATACTAGTATAGTCTTAGTTTTTTTGGTTTTTTTTTACATATCCTATGCAGGACATCGCTGTCAACATCAGCATCTTTCATCTGATTGTTGATTTCTTGGCAAGATTACGCTCAGTAGTTTGCCATTGCTTTCTGAGCGGCCGGCTCACATACCCCGTAAGTTACCGACGTGATTCAAGCCACTGCTGATTCTCACCATCGTCACGTTACTTACTAGAGTATACGAGATTACGGAGAAAAGTATAGTCATAGTGGCATAGATATAATAGCATAAAGATACTAACTTCTCACAATTGGTATTCTGCAGTGACACTACAGAGTTTACCCAAATACTGAACTATAAACTTACCCCATTTGTAGTGCTGAGATCTTTCACCTTGAACTGATTCAAATATAGGTCAAAGGTTAATACAGCATGTCTCTTATCCACTGACTGTGACTGTAAGGCAACAAGAAACAGAGAAGACTATCAGTAGGATAGCATTAGCCACTTGCACACACAAGGCACAGAGAAGACTATCAGCAGGATAGCATTAGACACGTCCACACACAAGGTACAGAGAAGACTATCAGCAGGATAGCATTAGACACGTCCACACACAAGGTACAGAGAAGACTATCAGCAGGATAGCATTAGACACATGCACACACAAGACACAGAGAAGACTATCAGCAGGATAGCATTAAACACATGCACACACAAGGCACAGAGAAGACTATCAGCAGGATAGCATTAGACACGTCCACACACAAGGCACAGAGAAGACTATCAGCAGGATAGCATTAGACACGTCCACACACAAGGCACAGAGAAGACTATCAGCAGGATAGCATTGTTGTTTGTCCATCAAGAATGATGATGACCATTCATTTCATCCAGTGGGGTTGAAGGTGTGGAGCCGTGGGTTCTAAGATGGCTGATAAGGCCTATTTTGGCTCGAAATGTTCTTTGACAATGTGGGCAAGGAATGCTTGACGTCTCTGGAGGAGGATTTCCTGCAGTGGTTTTTCTGTCCTGCCTTTTCTTCACAGCTCTTGCAGTCCTGGTTGCCTCACATATGACTGCACCTTTGCGCAATGATGCACGCCACGAATTTTGGTCTCTGGCTGCAGCCTCCCAGGTGTCATGATGAATTCCAAAAGCATTCAGTGAAATTTTCAGAGTGTCTTTAAAACGTTTCCTCTGGCCACCTTGGGAGCGTTTACCACAACGCAGTTCGCTGTAGAAAATTCGTTTAGGGAGCCTGTGATCTGGCATGCAGGTCAAGTGACCAGCCCAGCGAATCTGATTCTTCATCAGTAGAGTGTGGATACTGGGCATGGATGCTCTTTCTAGGACTTCAGTGTCTGGAATCTTGTCTTGCCATTTAATCTTCAGTAGCTTCCTTAGGCAGACTGTGTGGAAGTGGTTTAATTTCCTAGCGTGTCGCTGATAAACAGTCCAGGTTTCACAAGCATATAGCAGTGTGGATAATACAACTGCTTTGTAGACTTTTAGCTTTGTTTGCAGGCTTATTCCAGTTCTGTCCCATACATTCTTGTACAGTCTGCCAAAGGCTGCACTGGCCTTGGAGATTCTTGCATTCAATTCGTCATCGATTGTGGCAGCTTGTGACACAGTGCTGCCAAGATAGGTGAATTTGTCCACAACACTTAGTCTATGGTCATTCACTTTGATATTCGGCACAGTGTGATTATTCCCTGGAGCTGGCTGGTACATAATAACTACAGTCTTCTCCAAGTTGATATTGAGCCCAAAGTTGGCACAGGCATGTGAGAAAGCTGAAACATTATGTTGCATGTCCGCCTCTGAGTTGGCGTAGAGAGCGCAATCATCAGCAAATAGGAGCTCTCTGACGGTGTCGCTGTTAATTTTGGTTTTAGCTTTCAGCCTTCTGAGATTAAATAACTTTCCATCCATACGGTAGTTGATGTCTATTCCAATGTCGTCGTTCTCGAAGGCATTCATCAACATGGCTGAAAACATGAGGCTGAACAAAGTTGGTGCCAGGACACATCCTTGCTTCACTCCATTGGTTACAGGAAAGGGTTCAGACAGTTCACCATTTTCCTGTACTCTTGCCTGCATGCCGTCATGAAATAGCCGCACTATTTGGACAAACTTTCGTGGACAGCCATATTTTGCCATAATCTTCCACAGTCCTTCTCTGCTGACTGTATCAAAAGCCTTGGTAAGGTCAATGAAAGTGGAGAACATTTCGCAGTTCTGTTCCTGACATTTCTCTTGCAGCTGCCTTGCAGCGAAAATCATGTCAACAGTTCCACGTTCTTTTCTGAAGCCACATTGACTCTCAGGAAGAAGACCTTGATTGAGATGGGCTGTGAGGCGATTGAGAAGAATTCTGGCGAGTATCTTCCCTGCAATTGAAAGCAAGGAGATGCCTCGGTGGTTGTCACAGGATTGGCGGTTTCCTTTACGTTTGTAAAGGTGGACTATTGACGCGTCCTTAAAATCTTGTGGCATGGTCTCGTTCATCCATATGCTTGTGAAGACTTGGTGAAGCTGCTCTGTTAGGACCGGCCCACCTGCCTTGTATATCTCTGCTGGGATGGAGTCAGGACCAGGTGCCTTGCCGCTGGAGAGTTGCTGGATGGCTTTGTTTATTTCCACTATGGTTGGCAGGTCACCAAGTGTCTCATTGGTGGGAACTTGAGGAAGGCAGTTGATGGTTTCATCATCGAAGAAGGAAGTTGCATTTAAGATTTTACTGAAATGCTCTGCCCAGCGTTGGAGGATTTCTTTCTTATCGGTGACCAATGTTCCCCCGTCTGCACTGAGGAGGGGAACTATGCCTGGTGATGAAGGACCATAGACCACTTTCAGTGAGTCGTAGAAGTTTTTCATATCATGTCTGTCAGCAAAGCCCTGAATTTCATCAGCTTTGCTGCTCAGCCAGGAGTCCCGCATGTGCCGAAGTTTCTGCTGCACTACTCTCTGAATGTTCTTGAAAGCATCTTTTTTTGATGTTGACTTTGGGTCATTCAAATGTGCCTTGAGGAGAAGATGTTTCTCGGCCAGCAATTGGTTGATGTCTTCGGAATTTTCATCAAACCAGTCTTTATACTTTCGGGGGGCTGGACCCAGGATTTCCATAGCAGTGTTGTAAATTGTGTCCTTTAGGGCTCTCCATTCTGTTTCTGTATCCTGTTTAGCTTCAGCATTGGGCTTGAGGCGGTCTTCCAGCATATTTTCAAATGACTGCTGCATTTTCTTGCTGTTTAGGCGGGTGACATTTAGCTTTGTTTGCATTTTCGCCCCTTGAGGACGCCGTGGTGGCCTGATGTGGATGTTCATTTTCGAGACAATGAGACGATGGTCTGTCCAACATTCGGCACCACACATGGATTTTGTCACTCGAACGTCTTGTCTGTCACTCCTCCTGACGATGACATAGTCAATGAGGTGCCAGTGTTTCGAGTGAGGGTGCATCCACGATGTCCTATTTCTCATGGGGAGACGGAAAATTGTGTTCGTAATCACGAGATCATGTTCGGCACATGTCTGAAGGAGGCGGAGTCCATTGCTGTTACAATTTCCGACTCCATGCTTTCCAATAATGCCACTCCAAGAGGTGGTGTCCGTGCCTACTCTGGCATTGAAATCCCCAAGGAGTATAAGTTTGTCTCCTTTGGGAACAGATGTTAATACACTGTGCAGGTCCTCATAGAACTTGTTCTTGACATCATCTTCATTGGTCATAGTTGGTGTGTAGACACTCACAATGGTTGCGTGCTTCCTTCCATTCAGCAGAGGCAACTTCATGGTCATGAGCCTGTCATTTATAGCCTTTGGAAATCCAGCTAATTTGCCAACCAGGGCCGACTTAATGGCAAATCCCACACCGGATTGGCGTCTTTCCTCGCTTTTCCTTCCACTCCAGAAAAATGTGTAGCCGGCACCAATTTCACAGATTTGGCCTTCTTCTGCAAGTCGTGTCTCGCTCAAGGCTGCAATGTAGATGTTGTACCTGCCCAGCTCTCTCCCAATCAGTGCTGTTCGTCTCTCTGGACCCGACGCGCCGTCTCTGTCAAGTAGGGTGCGTACATTCCAAGTTCCAATTGTTAAGGGAATATGGTTTACTCTTTTAGCTTTGCTTGTTTTATCTTTCTTTGTATGTCAACCGCAGTTAAGGGTACCCACCAACCGCAGCTAGCTGGTTAGGTAGTGATGAAGCAGACAATGTTTAGGGCACCTTTTCTAGCCTCTTCCTCATGCTATGGAGGTGAGCAGTGTGTTCCTATAGAGGGCTGCTCAGTCGCTCAGGGGGCTGCCGAATCCCACTGCTGCTCCGGTCAGTAGAAGACGACCATATGGCCTGAGCCGCCTGTGTGCAGGTCTGCGACTACGGCTGCCAGCATACCCACGCCTGCCGCTTTGCCGCTCGCCCATCGCCACAGGGCTTGAAGGTGATATGTGACGTTGGATGAAGAATAACTTGCGCGATGACTTGGATTAAAGTGAGGAAGAGTTGCGCAATTCGTCGACCTCACTCTCTCGCCTGAGTCCATCTGAGTCCAGTGGCAAGACAAGTCGAGACGATTGGAGACGAATACAGGTGCAGTGGATGACCAGGGCGCTCTACGTGCCTTGCCATGCTCATTACGTTCCACAACGCTTTGCAGGTAAACGCCGTCTTGCCCGTTGAATCAGGAATGATTTCTTCCGCGCAGTCTGCCGAATCCTGTCTTCACATGCTGGGTGATAGCATTAGGATAGCATTAGACACATGCACACACAAGGCACAGAGAAGACTATCAGCAGGATAGCATTAGACACATGCACACACAAGGCACAGAGGATTATACTGCTATACCTTGTGCATGCACATTTACACATGTACAAATGCAGACAGACAGACAGACAGACAGACAGACAGACAGACAGACAGACAGACAGAAAAAGACTGAATGGAAGAGAGAGAGAAAGACTGAATGGAAGAGAGAGAAAGAGACACAGAGACAGAGAGTCAAAAACAGAGACAGAGGCAGAAACACAGAGAGCAAGAAACAGAGAAACAAGTCTGCTTGTCACAAGATGAACCTTCTCATGTTTACTCCAAAAAATGAACCCGGTAGTTTTCTTGATACTAAGTGGCATGAGAAAAATCAACACACTTTTTTTTTATTGTATATGTTTTGCAGAGTAAGACAAGGATGTGTTTTGTCGCTGGATCTCTCTCTCTCTCTCTCTCTCTCTCTCTCTCTCTCTCTCTCTCTCTCTCTCTCTCTCTCTCTACAGCAAAATAATAATGAGAGAGATCAAAGAAAGACTGAATACGAGTTAGAGGTTATAATATAAATAATCTACTCTATGCAGATGTTATTCAAATATATGCTCCAACAAGTGAATGCAGTGAAGAAAGTATACATGAATTTTATAATGATATGGAGCGTGCTTTGAAGAAATGTAAAAAAAACATCAGAAATAGATATTTTAATGGATGATTTCAACGCAAATGTAGGAAATCAAGGCGATGGATGCAGTATAGGCAACCATGGTCTCGGAGAGCAAAACGAAAGAGGATACAGACTTGTAGAATGAGCAAAAGAACAAGAAATAGTTGTAGGAAACACCTGGTTTAAACAGCATCCTAGAAGATTATGGACATGGAGGAGTCCAGACAGCAGGATTAAATACCAGATAGACTACATCCTGATTAGCAGAAGGTTTCGAAATGCGATAACAGTCGCAAAAACAGTTCCCAATGCTGACTGTTACAGTGATCACAGATTAATTACAGGCACATTGAGGGTGAAGTTAAAGAAAGTCAAGTTTACAACCGGAAACACTAAATATGATTTGTGCAAATTGAAAACTGAAAAAGAGTTACAAGATAATTTTAACATAGAAATAAAGAACAAATTTGATATATTGCCTGATCTAGAGATCCTATTTCAAGATGTAGATGATCAATGGGAAATGTTGAAGAATTCAATCAGTTTAGCTGCAGAAAAAACTATTCCAAAATTAAAGAAAGTGAGTCGTCAGACATGGATGACTGAAGAAATTTTACAGCTAATGGAAACAAGAAGGCAGAACAAAAATAATCCTGCCAAATATAAAGAAATTCACAGAAAAGTCAGAACATTATGTAAGGAGGCAAAAGAAGCATGGCTCGAGAAAAATTGCATAGAAATTGAAAAACAACACAACAGTAAAAATACCAAACTAATGCACGAAAGAATTCAGGAGCTTACTAATCAAAGAACACATACATCAGCAGGCTGCCTAAAGACAAAAGATGGAAAAATCATAATAGAAACAGATCAGATTTTACATGTATGGTCAGATTATGTGAAAAATCTTTATGATGATAACAGAGAAGAACAGTATGATATTCAAAATAATAATGGAGGTCCATCAATTTTGAAGATGGAGGTTCAGAATGCTCTTAACCATATAAAACCCGGTTCAGACAGCATCACAACAGAAATGATTAATGCTTTAGAAGAATACGGAATAGATAAAGTGACCAGACTCCTGAATATCATATATGATACTGGAGATACACCTCATGAATTATGTAATTCTGTATTTATTGCAATCCCAAAGAAATCAGGAGCCTTGGAATGTGATCAACATCGAACAATTAGTATAATGAGTCACATCACGAAGATTTTGTTAAGAATTATCATGCAAAGAGTTAGGAAGAAAATACAACCTGAAATAGGAGAGGAACAATGTGGGGTTGTAGAAGGCAAGGGTACAGTAAATGATGTGTACATACTGAGAACAGTAATTGAACGTTCTATAGAAGTAAACAAAGATCTACACCTCTGCTTTATTGACTACACAAAGGCTTTCGATCAAGTGAGACATGATAAGGATGCTTGAAAATCTACAAATTAATGGAAAATACCTTGGACTTGTAAAAAACATATATTGGAAACAACAAGCTGCCATAAGAGTTGATAATGAAGTAGGTCAATAGCATAGTGAGACAGGGATGTGTAATGTCTCCATATCTTTTTTCCTTGTACAGTGAAAACATTTTCAGAAATATAAAAGATATGGAAGGAATCAACATTGGGGGATGATATATCAATAACATTAGATTTGCAGATGATACAGTTTGATTGCAAACAATGAACAGGATCTGCAAAATTTAGTAGATGCGGTTGTTGCACACAGTGAACAACTACGGTTAGAATTGAATAGTAAGAAGACACAGATTATGGTCGTCACTAGGCAGGAAGAAATACTACAATGTAACATACAAGTAAATGGGCATATTCTTAAACAAGTTCATCGGTACAGTTATCTCGGAACAGTAATAACATCTGATGGGAGATGCCTTGAAGAGATTAGAACAAGAATTAACATGGCGAAGGTAGCCTTTTGCAAGATGAAAAACATACTGACCAATAAAAAGATGTCAATTGAAACGAGAAAAAGAGTGTTGAAGTGCTACATAGAACCTATACTTTTATATGGACGTGAAGCGTGGACAATGAGCAGACAAGCTGAAAAATATCTTGCTCCGGCTGATAAGTTCTCGCTCCGGCTGAGACGGCAGACATCTTTTCGACATTGTAGGCCGAGACGTGGTTGATAACAAGTCGTCCAAGCAAGAACAGTCAGCGATAACAGCATCCTAGACTGATGCACAAGTTAATTGATATTCTCTTTGTGAAATTTGTTGATAATCAAGCCACCTTTTGAAGCCGAGGCCTGGTGATGAGGCCGCGAACGCCGGCAAGTGGCATTTTGACATTCAACACTGTTTGACAACACACTCGACCGGAATGGCGGTCAGGTCGACGCAGTGACAAGTTACTGGTGGTTGCGGTGATTTGCAAGGTGCAGTAAGTAGATAACTTAATTAGATTTGAGAAACCGATAGATACTTCGACGCGGGATTTTCTTGACGATCAGACTTTTGTACAATGATAATGCAAGGCGGGCGTGTGCGGCCCACCCGCAGTATGCGATAACGACTGAAGGTCGGCAGTGGGTGGGAGCCACGTTGTAGGCTGTTCTGCAATAAACATTATTTGTCAAACTGAGGACGCAAAAGTTTCCTGTCAAGTCTATCGTTGAGTTGTCTTTAAATTGCCTGGTGTTGTTATTAGACGAGCCACAGCAACAACTCCGTGGCAGACATAGACAGTCAACAATTTTTAGGCATGTTATGTGAAGAAATGAATTGGAGAACTTGGTGACACCCGGCAAGATCGAAGGGAGGAGACCAAAAGGAAGACCAAGAATTAAATACCTGGATGGCTTGGCCCCATGGCATGGTCGAGACAGAAACACGGAGCTGATCCACGACTCTGGTGATCGAGTGAGATGGCAAAACATGACCGCCCACGCTTATCGGCATGGCACATGATGGATGCAGATAGTGGAGCATTGATGGCAGAAAATGCAAAATTTCTACAACAATTTTTGGATATTGTAGTAATAGAGAGTGCATAAAAACGAATTTCCTTGAATATTAAAAGAATGGAAACAATAGTTATATCCACACACAAAACATGACACCTAAATGTGAGATGACAATAGAAGCTAAACTCTTCACCAAGTTGATAAATGTAAATACCTAGGGTCAACCAATTATAACATCAGATGGAAAATGCATGACAGAGATTAAGAGGATAGGTCAAGCAAATGCTGCATTCCAGAAAGTGAAAATTATATTATGTAAAAAGTCACCGTCTCCGTGGTGAAGGGGTTGTGGGCGCAGTTCGTAATCCCGTACACCCGTGTTCGAAACACAGCTGTGCGTGATTTGGCAGCAGACCATCTTGCGTTGGTTTTGCGTTGGTATCGATGCCAATGGCGTGGTTTTGCGTTGGTATCGATGCCAATGGTGTGGTTTTGCATTGGTATCGGTGCCAATGGCAAACTAATTAAATTTAATTTAGTTGCATGTCCTTCACAGGACGTAGCATTCAACCCCAGCATTTTGGCTGTTCATGATTCCTTGGGCAAGTTTTACGTTCAGTAGTTTGCCATTGCTTTCTGAACAACCGGCACCTATACCTTTTTTGAAAAAAACTAGCTCTGCTGTGTTTCGAACCTGGGTATACGAGATTATGAAGAAGAAAATCAGGGCTTGTGGTTGTACATGGTACAGACAAATTGTTAGAATACTGTGGGTCAAGAAGAAGAAAATCAGGGCTTGTGGTTGTACATGGTACAGACAATTTGTTAGAATACTGTGGGTCAAGAAGGAGAAAGTCAGGGCTTGTGAATGTACATGGTACAGACAATTTGTTAGAATACTGTGGGTCAAGAAGGAGAAAGTCAGGGCTTGTGAATGTACATGGTACAGACAATTTGTTAGAATACTGTGGGTCAAGAAGGAGAAAGTCAGGGCTTGTGAATGTACATGGTACAGACAATTTGTTAGAATACTGTGGGTCAAGAAGGAGAAAGTCAGGGCTTGTGAATGTACATGGTACAGACAATTTGTTAGAATACTGTGGGTCAAGAAGGAGAAAGTCAGGGCTTGTGAATGTACATGGTACAGACAATTTGTTAGAATACTGTGGGTCAAGAAGGAGAAAGTCAGGGCTTGTGAATGTACATGGTACAGGCAATTTGTTAGAATACTGTGGGTCAAGAAGGAGAAAGTCAGGGCTTGTGAATGTACATGGTACAGACAATTTGTTAGAATACTGTGGGTCAAGAAGGAGAAAGTCAGGGCTTGTGAATGTACATGGTACAGGCAATTTGTTAGAATACTGTGGGTCAAGAAGGAGAAAGTCAGGGCTTGTGAATGTACATGGTACAGACAATTTGTTAGAATACTGTGGGTCAAGAAGGAGAAAGTCAGGGCTTGTGAATGTACATGGTACAGACAATTTGTTAGAATACTGTGGGTCAAGAAGGAGAAAGTCAGGGCTTGTGAATGTACATGGTACAGACAATTTGTTAGAATACTGTGGGTCAAGAAGGAGAAAGTCAGGGCTTGTGAATGTACATGGTACAGACAATTTGTTAGAATACTGTGGGTCAAGAAGGAGAAAGTCAGGGCTTGTGAATGTACATGGTACAGACAATTTGTTAGAATACTGTGGGTCAAGAAGGAGAAAGTCAGGGCTTGTGAATGTACATGGTACAGACAATTTGTTAGAATACTGTGGGTCAAGAAGGAGAAAGTCAGCGCTTGTGAATGTACATGGTACAGACAATTTGTTAGAATACTGTGGGTCAAGAAGGAGAAAGTCAGGGCTTGTGGTTGTACATGGTACAGACAATTTGTTAGAATACTGTGGGTCAAGAAGGAGAAAGTCAGGGCTTGTGAATGTACATGGTACAGACAATTTGTTAGAATACTGTGGGTCAAGAAGAAGACAAATACTGACATTCTACCAGATCTGAACATCAAAGATGACTACCCACAAACAGCAACATGTCTCAGAAACTGACATTCTGTGCTCATATTATCACACTGGCTAAGAAACAACAGCAATTTAAGGCAAGTTCTTGGAAGAAGAAACAACAGCAATGGAAGACAGTTTCTTGGAAGAAGAAACAACAGCAATGGAAGGCAAGTTCTTGGAAGAAGAAACAACAGCAATGGAAGGCAAGTTCTTGAAAGAAGAAACAACAGCAATGGAAGGCAAGTTCTTGGAAGAAGAAACAACAGCAATGGAAGGCAAGTTCTTGGAAGAAGAAACAACAGCAATGGAAGGCAAGTTCTTGGAAGAAGAAACAACAGCAATGGAAGGCAAGTTTTTGGAAGAAGAAACAACAGCAATGGAAGGCAAGTTCTTGGAAGAAGAAACAACAGCAATGGAAGGCAAGTTCTTGGAAGAAGAAACAACAGCAATGGAAGGCAAGTTCTTGGAAGAAGAAACAACAGCAATGAAAGGCAAGTTCTTGGAAGAAGAAACAACAGCAATGGAAGGCAAGTTCTTGGAAGAAGAAACAACAGCAATGGAAGGCAAGTTCTTGGAAGAAGAAACAACAGCAATGGAAGGCAAGTTCTTGGAAGAAGAAACAACAGCAATGGAAGGCAAGTTCTTGGAAGAAGAAACAACAGCAATGGACGGCAAGTTCTTGGAAGAAGAGGCACAGGTGATCAGTATGAGGTGGGCACAGGGCATTAATAACACTTGTGTAATGAAAATACCTTAGACAAGGGAACTGGCCAAAGATCAAGAGTCTTTCCAGCGGGCTGTGATGAGAGCAACTTTCTGCAAAGGATCTACTAAACGAACAGTGAAAGGAAAAAAACAATCTGAGAATGACCAGTGAGTGAATGACAGAGTTACTTACTGCGACAATGACATCACATTCCTCCCGACCCAGAAACAGCATAGTCTTAGGAAGCCTAAACTTCTGGCCATGTGTGTCCACAAGGTACCAGTGGTCCTGTAATGTTGTTCCTTCACCATCCTTCAGAGTATACAAATTAATGCAGAACTATAGCAATCAAAACATTATAATTTGTTTATCAGTCACAGTGGCTCAAAATTTTCCAGAAATAGAAATAATTGGTTCTTCTTCTTCTTCTTCTTCTTCCATTTCTTTGAAATAAGTCTATACTTGCAATTCTTGTATGAATTTAACTGCCTCTTTTAGCTCACTCAGTGGTCCATAGAGTTTATCTTCCACTGTTGTCTCTCTAGGCCAGAAGGTTTGCCTAGATATGTTGTATTTTAGGTAGTCTTGGAGGATCTACTGTCCGTGACGCTAATCCACATGTGCACATGGCTGATTCACCAATCTTGAATCTTGTATACATGTGGTTGTGTAATCTTCTTCTTCTTCTTCTGCGTTCATCCTGAGTTTTTTTTTCGGACATGATTGTGTTGTGCCTATTTACAGCAGAGCTGTGTTCTTGCGCCGTTAGGCCGACACCCTATCAATACCCTATATACCCTATCAAAGGAGAAGTAAGGTGCCTCCTTCCCTCCGCTAGCCTACGGGACACCCTTGGGCAAGGTGGAGTACCCGTTTAGCCCCCCCAACAGGGTAACGTGAAGCCATGGGTGCAGGTGGTGGATTGGACTTGGGAGCAGCCGACAGATAGTTGTTGGTTATGGTTTCAAGTCAGTGACGGTGGGCAGAGGATCTCTCAGTAGAGACAATGGCTACGGTCATCCGATCAGTATGGTCACTGCCAGGAAGGAAGAATGGTAGACTTCCCTCCTTATTGATTCCCGGGCAGAGGAGGCTCGTCAGCCTTGGTTGGTATCTCTTCTAAGAGAGGGAACTCTAAATCTCAAACCTCCGCTGCCTTGCGGGTATACCCATATGGGAAAGGCTTCGGGAGTAAACCCTGAGGACAAATCCGGAGATGGAGTCCCTAAGGCAGTTCCATGTTGTAAACAACATAGTTCTGGCAACTCCTGCGACGGCACCGATGTCAAGTTGCATTGGCTACTGCCTTTCCCTTGGTCAACATCGGCGACGTGGAGAGGGGGAACCTGCTACTGGGCAACAGCTGGTTCTCCGATTTCCATTGCCCAGGCTTGTGCCCTGAAGAGGTCACTTCAGCACCGCGTAAAGCGGTGACACAACACGGGAAGTAGCATTTGCCGGTTATAAGTCTTAATGCTCGATTGGCGTAGAGCAAGGCGCCAGGGGCTACTTCCGACGGTGGGAGAGATCATCGTATCTCACTAGACAGCTACCGCCCGCCTAAGCTGGGCAGCCCCCAGTCAATAAGGTGTTGTCTCGCCACGGTTCATCTGCTCCTGAGGGTGTGTGGAGCTTAGGGGAAAATCCTGACACATGGACCGCAATCTATACACCTAACAGCAAGAAAAAAACAAAACAACCGGCCCTAAGGCTGGGAACATGGAACGTAAGAACCATGACCCCTGGCATCTCAGACGATCTAAATGAGATTGTGGATGCCCGCAAAACTGCAGTGATAAACAACGAACTGCTAAGACTGGGGATAGACATTGTCGCCCTGCAAGAGACCAGACTCCAAGAATCTGGAAGCATCAAGGAGAGGGACTTCACTTTCTACTGGCATGGCAAGCCGTGCGGAGAGACCAGGGAGCATGGAGTTGGCTTCGCTATCAGAAACAAGCTGCTCAATTCCATCATACCACCAAGTGATGGCACTGAAAGAATATTGAAGCTCCAACTCCAGACAGAGGCAGGCCCAGTTAGTATTATAAGCGTTTACGCCCCAACACTAACTGCAGCATCAGAATCTAAAGACAAGTTCTATGACGACCTTAGCAAAGAAGTCAGTGAAACACCAGAGAAACAACATCTTTTTATCCTGGGGGATTTCAATGCCAGGGTTGGCTCCGACCACGAATCTTGGCCTTCATGTCTAGGACAGTTTGGCGTTGGGAAGATCAATGACAATGGACAATGTCTCTTGGAATTCTGCAGCCACCATAATCTGTGCGTGACCAACACCTTCTTTGACACGAAACCTCAACACAAGGTGTCATGGAGGCACCCCAGATCAAAGAACTGGCACCAACTTGACCTGGTGCTCACTAAACGCAGCAACCTCCGCAATGTAACGGATGACTCGCAGCTATCATGGTGCTGACTGCGACACCGACCATTCACTCGTCTCCAGCAAGGTGAAGATAAAGCCCAAGAGAATCTACAGAAGCCGAACAGAAGGAAGACCACGCATTGACACCAGTGGCACCCAAAATAAAGAGAAGGTCAACAAATTCATGCAGGCTCTAGCGGATACTCTGCCCGGCCCCACAGACGGAAATTCCACCGAGAGATGGAGTCATTTTCGCGACACCATCTACAATACAGCACTATCAACATTTGGCAAGAAGCAAACTAAGTCAACCGACTGGTTTGAAGCACACTCTGAAGAGATGCTCCCAGTCCTGGAGATAAAGAGACATGCATTCTCGATGTATAAAACATCACCTTCAGAGAAAACACTGCAGGCATTGCGAACGGCCAGAAATAGAGTACAACAGATGGCAAGAAGATGTGCGAACAGGTACTGGCTACAGCTCTCTGCTCAAATTCAAACTTGTGCAGACACTGGAAATATAAGAGGAATGTATGAGGGCATCAAGCAAGCTGTCGGTCCATCAAAAAATAAGATGGCCCCTTTACGATCAACTGAGGGGGTAATCATAAAAGATCGAGCGAAACAAATGGATCGCTGGGTAGAACACTACTCAGAGCTATACTCAGTGGATAACACTGTCAGCGAAGAAGCTCTGGAAGCCATCGATCAACAGTCCCCCATGCATGCCTTGGATAACGAACCTTGCCTCACAGAAATCAGCGAAGCACTAGACTCTCTCAAATCCGGCAAGGCACCTGGAAAAGATAGTATTCCACCTGAAATTTTAAAATGTAGCAAAGAAACAATCATCCCAGAACTGTATGCAATATTACAGCTCTGCTGGAGAGAAAAATCAATACCACAAGATATGAAAGACGCAAACATCGTTACCCTTTATAAAAACAAAGGCGACAGAAGCAACTGCAACAACTATCGCGGTATTTCCCTTCTCAGCATTACAGGCAAGATTTTTGCCAGAGTAATCCTTAAAAGATTACACATTCTTGCTGAAAGAATCTACCCCGAATCGCAGTGCGGATTTAGACCCAACAGGTCCACCATCGATATGATTTTCTCACTCCGGCAGCTCCAAGAGAAGTGCAGAGAACAGAGGAAGCCATTATATATAGCCTTCATCGACCTCACAAAGGCATTTGACCTCGTGAGCAGAAGCGGCCTTTTTAAGGTCCTTGAAAAGGTTGGATGTCCACCCACCCTTCTTAGTCTCGTGAAATCATTCCACGAAAACATGCAGGGGACCATTTTATTTGACGGCTCAACATCCCAGTCATTCAGCATCAGCAGCGGAGTAAAGCAGGGATGCGTGCTTGCTCCTACACTCTTTGGTATCTTCTTTGCTGTTCTCTTAAGGCTAGCATTTGGGACTGCCACTGAAGGCATATACCTCCACACAAGATCTGATGGCAAGCTTTTTAACCCATCAAGACTCAAGGCAAAGACCAAAATAAGACCAAGATGCGTAAGAGAACTACTTTTTGCAGATGATGCAGCACTGACTACTCATACAGCAGAAGATCTCCAAAGGCTCATAGATCGTTTTGCAGCTGCCTGTAAAGACTTTGGGCTCACCATTAGCCTAAATAAAACACAGGTGATGGAACAAGATGCTGATGCGCCTCCGTCAATCAAAATCTCTAATTACGAATTGAAAGTCGTCCACGATTTTGTGTATTTGGGATCGACAATATCAGATAATCTTTCATTAGAGACAGAAATCGACAGACGCATTGGAAAGGCAGCCACAACATTTTCCAGGCTAGCTAAAAGAGTTTGGGAGAATAATAGACTAACAGAGCGTACAAAAGCTCAAGTATATAAAGCTTGTGTTGTTAGCACACTACTCTACGGGTCTGAATCCTGGACCCTGTACTCAAGACAGGAAAGGAAGTTGAATTCCTTCCACATAAGATGTCTGAGACGTATCCTGGGCATAACATGGAAAGACCACATAACAAACAAACAGGTGCTTGAAAGAGCAGATATTACCACAGTGCACACCCTCCTCAAGCAGAGACGCCTCCGGTGGTTGGGCCACGTATCTCGAATGGAGGACGAACGTATTCCCAAAGATCTCCTTTACGGAGAACTAGCCACAGGAAAGAGGCCAACCGGAAGACCCCAAATGCGATATAGGGATGTGTGTAAACAAGATATGAAAACCATTGGAATAGATCCAGACACGTGGGAGAGAGTTGCAACAGACAGATGCTCCTGGAGAAGAGATGTACAAAACGGACTGGTGCTCTTTGAGCGCAATCAGATCCAAAAAACTGAGGAGAGACGGCACAGGCTCAAAGAGCAGTCACTTACTGCGGGACTTGCCTCGTCTTACAGATGCGGAAACTGTGACAGGGATTGTCATTCTCGAATTGGACTATACAGTCACCAGCGGTGCTGCCAGGCACCTCCCAAGCGGCACAACTCTATAGTCCTTCAGGACTGAAAGAGGCCTACTACTACTACTAGGCCGACACATCCGACTTCTGCGGGCATTTGTTGACCGGGTTAACCTTACTGGGGGTTGTGTAATCTATTGTGTCTTATTCTCAGGTGCAGAATAATGACTTTTTCTGGTCTGTTCATAACATAGTAGTCATCTTGAACAGGCTTTGGTGGCTTTCTGATTGATTTTATCACTCTTCTTTTAGTGGTATGTAACGGGCTGTTCTTCTTGTGTTCCTTACTTAGTTAATCGATCAGCTCTCTCATTTCTCCACAATGAGATAGTGTTCACATTATGGTGACCTGCTAAGTTCAGAAAGTAGTGTACTTAGTACTGGTAATTTCCCAGACAAGAGCGCATCGAGTACTTATTTTGCATCTGTCAGTAGCACCACAGGTTGTGTACCATGGCTGGTATTTAGTACTTCCTCTGTTGCTATCTTGATTGCCTCAATTTCAGCTTCAAAGTTATGGCAGTACTTTCCTATTGGTACTCTGGTCGTGTCCCTAGTATTATTTGTGCACAGGCACCAGTAAATGTTGTCTTCTTCTTCTACCTGTCATCTCCCATGGAGGACAGGCTCACAACCAACACATGCCCAGCTCATCTCCCATTCAGAAATTGTGCAGAAATTCACATATCTAGGCATATGGATAGCATCAGATGGAAGATGCATCAGAGATAAAGAACAGAAAAGGACAAGAAAAAACTGCATTCTATCAAAAGAAAAATGTTTTGTTCAATAAGTCACTGTCCTTGAAAGAGTTCTTGCATGTTACATAGAACCAGTTTTAACATACGGCTGTGAATGCTGGACAATTAGTAAACAAGCTAAAAAAAATCCCTGGAAGCCTTAGAGATGTGGTTTTATAGAAGAATGCTGAAAAGTAATTGGACAGCCAAAAGAGCAATCAGGAGGTTTTAAGGGAAGCTGAGTCGCAAAGACAACTTATCACAAACACCAGAAAGAGGCAGTCATAAATTTTTGGACACATTATGAGAAGACAAAAACTGGAACATGTTGTGACAACCAGAAATATTTGCCAAAAGAGAGATAGAGGAAGACAGTGTGAAAAGAGTCTTGACAGTCTTGTTCATGGCACAGAAGGGAGTCAACACATGAATTGATCCATGCCCGTGGGAGATCATAGTTTGTGGAGAAGCATGATCGCCCACACCAGCCGGCAAGGCACTGGATGATGGTGAGTATTAGTACTATGAAAGCTCTGCTTGCCTTTTGTAATCTTATCTCAATATCTATTTGAAATTTCATTGTTCCTTCATCTTAGTCTATACTATACTGCTACCTAAATATGTAACTGAGGCTGGCATACTAATGCAGTCCAGGAGGGGGACGCTAATGATAATGTCATGAGTACAGTCAGACGGTGGGGTTAATGCCTGCGTTCATCGTCCGCTAGCAGAGGAAGAGACTTATCTATCACCTATTCCTCAGTGCATAATCATAAACTAAAAAAGCATCATTGTCTCCCCATCCATGTTCTTTTTGACGTATCCGTTAGTTTTTGGAAGTGTCTATACCGCGATATCTCGGAATAGACAGAGTAGTTTATACCGCGATATCTCGGAATAGACAGAGTAGTTTATTCCGCGATAGCTCGGAAGGAAACCCCGGTTGGCGATAATTTCCTTCCTTCTTCCTGCGAGAGCGCACTTTCCTGTCCTGCTTTCTGTGAACGATACTGAGCGCACTTTCCTGTCCTGCTTTCTGCGAACGATACTGAGCGCGCGGTACTTAAAAAAAAATGGCGTTAGAAAAAGGAGCCTCATTTGAAAGTTACCAGGAGTTTCAGGTTATTCTTAAGAAGCACGAAGACGAGTGTGGCATCATCCGTATCAAGCGAGGCCTCAGCAAGAGCAGTGCCCGGTATGTTCTCTCCCGACATAACAGATACCTGGTAAATGAAGAAAAAATTTGTTGGTATCAACCAGTACAGGTCTGATGATCGCGCTTTTTGGCAGCAAGAGTGTTTCCTAGGGTTTTTGTGTTTTGTGTTGGTCTTTATCTGGCTGCACAAGAACCTGCACACTTGTCTTTCTGTTCTTATCTGTCCTCTACTTTTGTTGTCTTGGGAAAGGCGCTTAGCCAACCGAACACGAGTTCTCACTCTCACTCTCTCTCTCTCTCTCTCTCTCTCTATATATATATATATATATATATATATATATATATATATATATATATCCCTCCCTCTCTCTCACTTGTCTATATCACTTTGTTATGTCTTTCAACACATCTTTCTCGTATCTCTGTCTCTCACTATCTTCGTTATCTATCTCCCCCCTCTCTCTTTTCAACCTGCTTCACATATACCAGGTTTTCCTGCACTTTATTTGCGTAGCATTTCCTTGTTTATTTGTTAATTCATCAGGCCAGTAAGTCGGAAGCCTGGTGTTTGAATTGGCTAATCACGTCTTTCTGAAGCAACGCATATTACTGTCAGCTTGGACCGGAATTATGATGACATAAATATCAGGAAATAGTAGGTCGGTAATGTAAACAAAGATGGATGCCTGTAAACAGTAAGAGTACAGAAACGCAAGTTAAGAATTCTTGCATGGGGACACAATTATTTTTATTGGGGATACCAATCTGGAAAATTATTCTTGATATTAAAACAGCTTCATACGCCAGCTCGGTATAAACTACTCTGTCTATTCCGAGCTATCGCGGAATAAACTACTCTGTCTATTCCGAGATATCGCGGTATAAACTACTCTGTCTATTCCGAGATATCGCGGTATAAACTACTCTGTCTATTCCGAGATATCGCGGTATAAACTCTCCCTTAGTTTTTTTCACGAACAACTGTGCATTTCATGATGGATTCCAATGTGCCTCATCAATTTCCAAAGAAATTCCCCTATTATGTGCTGTTGGGATTATAATGATTGATTAATAATTAAATGTAAATAATTTTAATTATTATTTAAATATTTATTATTATTATTAAATATACTATTGTATAATTTTACCTTATCGTTAGAGCTTGCCATCTCTGTTTCAGCTGCAGCCAGCCAGCATATCTGTATCACTTAAGAATCATGTTGCATGAAATGATCTCAAGTTATCTTAATGAATTTCAAAGTCATATTTCCATTTTGCTCCCATGTAAATCAAATAAGCAAAATTTATATCACATAACACTATGACCCGGAAGTGCCATTGTCATTTACTTAAAAGTTAAAAAACTTGCAAACAAGAAATGTAACGAAAGAAGCCAGACTAAGGGAGATGTTTTGGCTCTAACACTGTGTTTTGTTTGTTTGTTCGTATATCATTTACGGGACATCGCTGCCATCATCAGCATCTTTCAGCTGATTGTTGAATTCTTGGCAAGATTATGCTCAGTAGTTTGCCATTGCTTTCTGGTCGACCGGCTCACATACCCCTTAAGTTATCGACGCGGAAATAGCCGCTACCGATTCTCGCGCACGTCACTTTACTCGCGAGAGTATACGGGATTACGGAGAAAGTCGTGTAATCCCTAGACCAAGGAGACTGGCAACCTTGTGTTACAAGTGTTAAATCAACCTGTTTAGACTTTTGTAAACTTATTCTATCTCATACAAATTACAATCGTTACTTTAACTTCGTCTTTCCCGTACTGATTTTCTTTGACTCCTTCAAAACTAAGTTGAGACCGTTATAGACAGCTGGAAAATCGATTGTTGATGGATTCCATAATCAGTCATAGGTCATAAACTGTCCACCTCTAGATAATGAAAAGTGAATTGCTGATTGTTTCAAAGATCATATGTCTGCTCTTCTTTCACCGGTGGCCACATCCTGTCTGCTACAGGCACAATGGTTCAGAAAGCAATGGCAAACTACTGAACGGGGGAATGCTGTGGTTGATTGCGACGTCCTGTAAAGGACATGCAACTTAATTAACTGGTACAGGTAATAACACATCAAACCTGAGAGGCTTTGGTTCATCTGTCCATGCTACCACCTGCAGCAACTTGTCTTATCTGACATGAACATGTATTATTTGTCTTTGAGGGTCCCCAATGAATGTCACCTCTATTTAACGAATTCATTTGAATCCCTTTTTGACAAATTTATTTGCCATTTCAGTGACAACTATATTGCGATTAGAAGGGATTTACTGTACTATCACCACTTAGGATTGATAACAAGCACCATATAGCTTCGCTAAAATGCATTTTATGATTTTATAACTGTCCTGTGTGTTAGTGGAATAATGGGCCGCAACCTTCCAAGGCATCTGGGTTGGAATGTGTTGACCATGAAATACGAGAGTTAATCTCTTTCAGTCTGTATGTGCTGTGTTGACCATGAAATATGAGAGTTAATCTCTTTCAGTCTGTATGTGATGTGCAGAATCATGGTCCTCCTAGAATGCCTCTCTGTCAGCGTCTAGGGAATATTAGAAGGTGAAGGGTTCAAGAAAGGTAGATAGTACGAGCATAAATGAGACATAAACACATGGGTTAATGAGATAGGATTTATTACTTCATGATATACTCATACAATAATGTCTCAACTATCGTTACAACGTTCGTTCTTGCACTATGCAATAATATAACAATAATGTAGCAATGCAATACGTTACGATACAAGCCACTACGCTCTCGTAGCACAGCCACACACACAAGCACAAGTCAAACGGCTCAGCTATTCAATGGCCCTGAAGTCCTATGTATAGTCTATCCTGCCACACTCTCAGTCATGCATCCTCTCTCTCTGTCATGTCCAAAGCCCGTCTGGCCTCTCCTCGACTGCCCGGTGGTCACGAGGTATCTCCCCCTCGTGCAGCCCGTGGGAAGTCAGGTATCTCGCATATACGCCTGGTTGAGGCTAGGCGTATTGCGTACTTCTATTCAAGGTGACAATGTCTTTCACGGGTGCAGTCCTGTCTTCAGCATCTAGGCTATTCTCCTTCCCCCGTACTCACCCCATGTCCCTATCTTTATCGTCTATCCTCTTCTCTGTCCTCTATAGGACCTTGACATACTTCCCCTCCTCCACTCCTGTGTGGTGTATTCTTTTAATTAGTCTGTACTAATTCTGTCAAGCCGGTCTCTCTGGCTGTGGGGTTACAACACTTTCTCTCTGTAATCCCGTTTATCACGCAGAGTCTCGCAGCGGAGCGAGAACTGAGGTGGTTCGACCCCCGCTCGTGACTTGCGGATACTGAGCCGGCCGCTCAGAAAGCAATGGCAAACTACTGAGCGTAATCTTGCCAAGAGATCAACAGACAGCTGAAAGATGCTGCTGTTGACAGCTAAGTCCTGTAAAAGGATTCGCAAAACATTTATTATTTATTAATTCTGTCAAGGGCCTAAGGGAAGTAATTATTACTGTCATGATATCTAGGGCCAAGGGCAGTAATATGGTAAGTGGGAACTGTTTGATGTCTATTGAGACACTAGCAACTAATGTTACATACATATATCATCTTGGGTGTTTGTCAAATAGTCTATACTCTCGTCAATCTTAATTAAGGGGCTATCGAGACCGAAGTAATGAAACGTCTCACATTGTGAACTTTCGTCCACAAATGCATCCTTCTCAGACATCCAAAATGATGCCATGTACAATGGCTCTTTTTACAGAAACTCTTCAAGGAAATATCCTTGGTCCCATTAAGATTGCTTGCAACCCATTGTCCCTAGATGTTTCTATTTAAACTGCATAACACTTCTTTTACTCCCGTATGTTGGCAGTGTATGTACTAGACATATTTTGTTTCCATACAAAATTACTTAAGTCCCTTGTTATCCTGTAAGTGTTGACTAATCTCCCGTGTTTGTCCTATTAAAGTGTATGCACTTTATCTGTTTTTGTTGAGCGTTCAAGTAATATATTTACACTGGTGTGTTTAATATTTGTGCTAATGCGTGTGTTATAGTGTGTGAAGTCTAAAGTTATCTAGTGTCAAAAGCTAGAATTTCCAACGTCATGATCCACAGTATATGTGTAATTTATGAGGTAGACTTTCGAGCTATAATTCTTTGATTCATAATTTATTTGGTCTAATTACTACGTTATGAGACATGAATAACATGTGTTACAAAAAACGCATACGATATACAACTTACAAGCACAAAACTTGGCGCGTACCATTTGCACGCTGTGAAGAACATACATTGTTTTTAATTCATGTACTCTGTCTTTCACACGTCTTTCATTCAAACAAAATCATTCTTAATTATATTGTTAAAATTACAAATGAAGTTTAGGAATAATTATTGCCAATGTGAAAAAGTGTTGGCAGCAAATTAGATTTGGAAAAATGATTTTAACAACGCGATTAACAACTGTTTTTTTTTTTTTTTTTTTTTTTTGCATATCCTTTACAGGATCGGCTCCGTGGCCGAGGAGTTAGCAGCTTTCTCCGCTAACTCCGAATACTCTCGTCACGTGACGCGACGAGAATTAGCAGTGGTTCGAATCGCAAAAGTGACTTATGAGAGTATGGAGCCGGTCGCTCAGAGAGTCGTGGCGTGCTGATGAGCGTAATCTAGCCTAGGAATCAACATACAGCTGAAAGATGCTGGTGTTGACCGCAATATCCTGAAACAGGATGGAAAACGCGGGGGAAAAAAAAATCCTTTACAAGACATAGCTGTCAACACCAGCATCTTTCAGCTGTATGTTGATTTCTTGGCAAGATTACGCTCAGTAGTTTGCCATTGCTTTCTGAGCGGCCGGCTCACATACCCCGTAAGTTATTGATGCGATTCGAACCACCGCTGATTCTTACCGTCATCACGTCAACCCACGAGAGTATACGAGATTACGGAGAAAAGTCATAACCTCTGAGCCACGAAGCCGGCGATTAACAACTAGCAAAATGAAATTAAATTTATGCTTAGTATAGCCGTGATTTACATTAAGTTTACATGGGGAAAAAAATCAGTGAATTTATATATCATATTTACAAATTACATTACATTACCAAAAAAAAAACATTTAACTGAAATTTAAATTAACTAATTAAGTTGCTGATCCATCTGATGAAGTTTCCGATGAAGCATGTAGTTAGTAGGTGTCAAAAGTTCGTCGAGTGTTGTAGTTGGAAATGTTCTGTCCTAATTCATTATAAGTTTAGACACAATGTCCCAATGTTGGAAATGTTATGTCCCAATTCATGATAATTGCAAAAGGAATATTCCAATGTAGCAGATTTGTTACAGAGTTCTGGCGAATTTAGAATGTCGCTGTTTGATAGATGCATCGAAATAAAATATCACAGTTTGTAATTCGGGCATAATAGTTGGTGATTTATTCATCTGACGACTCAGGCATTCTTGTCAAAAGGTCTGGTAAAATATTTTTAGACCCCTTGATATGTTCAATGTCATAGCTAAAATCTTGCAGTATTAAGGCCCACCGCGCAATTATGTTGTTCTTCGGTGTGCCTTGTTTGATTACCAGTAATGGTGAGTTGTCTGTTTGGATGAGAAAGTGGGTGCCTCTGAGATATTTTTCAACTCTAAGGACACAATAGACCACACTTAGCCCGCCAAGTTCCGTAATGCTGTATTTCTTCTCTGCAGGTTTGAGCTTGCGGCTGACGTAGAGAATTGGATGTTCGATTCCGTCGTGCTTTTGCATCAAAATTTCTGATATTGAAGTAGTGCTGGCATCTGTTTTTAATATAAATTGAGTGTTAATGTCTGGGAGACGAAGAATGGGTGGATTTGAAAAAAAAAATTAACTTCAATTTCTTAATTGCGTCATCTAAATAGGCACTCTTACAAATGCAATTTGTTTGAAATGTCTTAATTACATATTGCAAATTACTGAAAAATATAATGGTGGATCTAAATTTATCATCGCAATCAAGTGATGATAACTGATTTATAACCATAATTGTTACTATCACAGATAATTGATTCGTCAACAGTGTTTTGGTTGACGTTAATCTGTGCTGTACCACCAGTGTTGTGATGAGTGTACTTACTAACAGCAGTAGTGGAACTATTGTACACAAGTTTATTGTACGCAATGTTGAATCTGGGTGTTTAGATCTGTTGGTCACATTGTTTGTCTTAGGGACGGTGTTATTGTCTTTTCCTGAACTGGTGATTGTTATGTCAGTCTCAATGTCATTTGTTTTTGCACTACTGATTGTTGGGTAGGGTTGGTTACTGTTCCTGTTTTTCCTATAATCCGGTTTGTCTGTATGTGGGAGCAGTGTATGTGGTTTCTGTCTTACGTTAACAGTTTGGGTTGTTTTGTTTGCATGTTGTTTGTCTGCATGGTTGCTGTCTTGCGATGTTAATCTGGTAATGGTGGCAACTTTTGTAGGTTTGTCAGAATAGTTGATGACTATTTTATTTGTCAATATGACCTGATAAACTTGGGCGGAACAAGTATACTGAAAACCACTTGTTTCTTGTCTAGTTTTGTCACTGATAGTCTCCCTTTGAGTTTCTTCTTGTACGTCCTCTTTTTGGTATGTATAATTTTGTTCACTTGCAGTCGATTTTGTTACTGCCTCAATGTTGCAATGCTTTTGTTCCCAAATTTTGATGTCTTTGTTGGAACAATTTTTGACATCGGGAAGATTTCTAATAATAAGATCTGCACACGGATTGTTTAATACCGCACATATTACACGACCTTATATGAATGGTGTGTGAATTTCTGTCAGTGCCAGAGGATATTTTTCAATATTGCCTGCAAATGTGCGACATGTTACAAAGTCTCCTATGTAGTCAGTGTCTTGTATGAATGTTCTCCTGACCTCATTCAAGGTTGCTCCGCTATCACGAATTATTTTGTATGGCTGTTTGTTTATGAATCCTTTATGGAAGTCTAGATTGCCTTTTGCTGTTAAGGCGGCGTTGGCACTTTCATTTGTGATTGGAATTGTGTGACCACACTCCAAAATATTGTCTGAATGAAATTTCTTACAGGTGTTACATTCATCATAGTTACATATATCTATAACTTCTAACGCATTAACATTCTCATGCTGACTTTCATTCTCTGTATCATTCTCATCTTCACTTGATGAGGTAACAATCAAAATAGCATGTGCTTCTTTTAGCATGCGACGACCCTCACAATTCGAAGAATAATGGCCATAAGCCCGGCAAAAGAAGCATTTAACTCTTTTGTACTCTGTACGCTTTGTTTTTTGCTTGTTCACCATCATTTCTAGGTGATGTTTATAATTCGGGTTTCTATCACACATCGAGTAATCGTCATGTGATAATTTGCAATATTTGCACGTTGAGTACCTCATTTTAGGTTTACTTCTATTATGAAATGATTTTGGTTTTGTTACATTTATAGTAGCTGCTACATCATTCTGATTATCATTAAGAACAAAGATGTCTCTGTTCGCTGAGAAAAATGCATTGCCTTTTTGTTCAATCTCATGAATGGTCTGACAATCTCTTTGTTGCAAAAATTTGGAGAAAGCTGTTGGTAATGATGTTATAATCTTATTTATAATCATTAAATCTTTTAATTTATCGAAACTTTTCTCTACTTTTGCTGAGTTAATCCACTTAGTGAAAATATCTTGTGTTGTTGAGACGTAGTCTATGAATGTTTGATTAGCTTTTGGGCATAATTTTGCGAACTGCATTTGATATCCAGCAGTGTCTAATGAGAAATGTTGCATTATTCTCTGTTTGATGTAATCATAATTTATTCTCAAATTTTGAGGAATCGTTTCTATTACTTTTAATGGCTCCAAAGCCAAATTACGCATGAATATGAAGGCCCAATTCTCCTTTGCAATGTCATGGTAATGCATTAAACATTCAAAATGTTCAGTCCATGCCCCTATGGAGTCTCCAGAACAAAAGGGTTTTACTATTCCTTTGAACTTATTAAATTTTTGTTTATTTGCACGTTGAGTACCTCATTTTAGGTTTACTTCTATTCTGAAATGATTTTGTTTTTGTTACACTTATAGTAGCTGCTACATCATTCTCATTATCATTAAGAACAAAGATGTCTCTGTTCGCTGAGAAAAATGCATTACCTTTTTGTTCAATCTCATGAATGGTCTGACAATCACTTTGTTGCAAAAATTTGGAGAAAGCTGTTGGTAATGATGTTATAATCTTCATTATAATCATTAAATCTATTAATTTATCGAAACTTTTCTCTATTTTTGCTGAGTTAATCCACTTAGTGAAAATATCTTGTGTTGTTGAGACTTCTTCTTCTGCTGCTGCGTTCATCCGGATTTTTTTTCGGATGTGACTGCGTTGTGCCTGTTTACAGCAGAGCTGCGTTCTTGCGCCGTTAGGCCGACACATCCGACTTCTGCGGGCATTTGTTGACCGGGTTAACCTTCCCGGGGGTTTCTTAGGATGTTTGAATCTCACTGTTGTGGTGTTATCCCCCATCCTAGCTGGCCCATATAGAACAGCCAAAGACATCCTAGTCAACCCTCAAGGAAAGGCAGGGGCAGACCATGGGCATTCCCCGAAATCCAAGGAGGCTTCCATACTTGCAGAGCTATCACACAGCGCTCTGGTACTGGGCTCACCCAAGGAATCGTCACGTCCTGCACATGGCTGCTTAGCCTCACTTCCGTATATTGGGCCTTCCGTTCACCATAGGCTGTTCCTCCGGAAACCAGAAGAATGCAGTCTGCAGAAGACATCCATACAGTGAGCTTTCGATTCAGACTTTCCACATAATGGATTTGCTATCCAAGCAATATTCCATTTCGTGTCACTATGACACTTTTTCCACCGTTTACGAAGCCCACACAGTGAGATTTTGATTCGGACTTTCCACGTAATGGATTTGCTATCCAAGCAATATTCCATTTCATGCCTCTGGGACGCTTTTGTAACCGACATACCTGTGGTATGAAGTGTGGCAGTCTAAATACATCTTCATGCACCTTTAGATGTCAACCTGAATGTAAAGTAAGCTGTAGTCAACTTGAGCTTGTTGATATCTCCATAGAGCTTGTCCTCAAATGAAACAGGCGTGGGCCAAAATATCTTTCTCTGTTCTGCATATATAGGGCACTCCTGCAGCAAATGTTTAGCTGTCATTTTACCAGTTCCACAATTACATTCATCGGTATCTCCTATCTTTAGTTTATTGAACAAGTGGTGTTTCAGCCTGTTATGTCCTGTGTGGAGTCTGAAGATTGCTACTTGTTCTCTTCGGTCGAGTTTGTAATATGCATCATCCTTCTGGTGGCCTGGATGCTCTGATTCCCATTTGGTTCTATAAGTGCTTTTTATAAACCTTTTTGCTTCATTATAGGTTATGTCAATGTCAGGCTGTGGTAATCTTCCACCCTCTTTTGCTAGTCTGTCAGCCTCTTCATTTCCAGGTATACTGCAATGTGATGGGATCCACTGTATTACAACTTTTTTGGATTTCTGGCATAGACCATGGAGTGCTGATCTTAGGTCAGCTAGTTCTGTGCTGTTTTTGCTCTTCAGTATTGAGACAGCTGACTTTGCATCTGTGAAGATAGCTATTTGCTTCTCTTTATTTTCCTCCATCAAGAGCATTTATGCTGCAGTTTTCAAAGCCTCTACCTCCGCTTTGAAGTTACTTGAAAATTTTTCAGTTGCCACTGACTGTGTTTTTATCTCTCCATTTTTTAAATTAAGGAGAATTCCTCCTCCTCCATTTTTAATTGAATCTTTGGCTGATCCATCTGTATATGCATGGGTCCAATTGCTGCTTGGGTAATGTTCTTTTATGTAGTTGAGGGTTATTTTTCTTCTTTCAGTTTCATTCTGAGTGTTCTTTTTCTCAATACCAGGAATGTTTTCTATCAACCCAGGCAGTTGCTGCTGTCTCCAAGCTGGGAAGTTGCGTGCATTGTAAATGGGCTTGACTGTTGATATGTTAAGTATGGTATCTGCCCTAATCTTTCGTTTTGCAGTTTCTACAAAGTTGCTACGCTTCAGTCTTCCTTTTCCAAAACCATTAAACCTGTTATACATAGGGTGGTCTGTCAATCTTCTAAATTTTTCTGCTTGTTGCTGGGCTCTGCTATCTCTTCTGTCCTGCATTGGTTGTAAACAAGTGATCTTTTCTAGTTCATTAATAGGCGTTGTCTTCAGGCTTCCAGTTATGATTCGTATTCCTTGGTTTTGGACTCTACTTATTTTGTTAAAGTTTGACTTAGCTGCTGTTTCCCAAGCTGCAATGCCGTATTCCAGTACTGGCCTCACCCGTCCAGTATATAACGACTTGAGAACTTTCTCATCTGCTCCCCACGTTGTACCAGCAAGCTTTTTCATGATTGCCATTCTCTGCCTTGCTCTTGTTCGATTTTTCTCAACCTGTGTCTTCCATGTCAGGCGACGATCAAAGGTGACTCCTAGATAGTTTGGATTTTCTTCATGGCGCAATATTTTTCCATTCAATACCAGCTTAGGTTGCTGAGTTTTATTTGAGAGGGAGAACACTGTGCATGTTGTTTTCTCCTCACTTATCTTCACTAGCCATGATTTTGACCAGTCCTCTAGCGCTAATAAGGCTTGATGTATTCTGCTGTTAGCTGTACTAATATATTCTTCAGATGTCCATATGGCTAGGTCATCTGCAAAGGAGGATGTGTGTACTCTGGCTGGAAAATTTTCCGTGATATCATTTATATATGCTAGGAATAATGTTGGTGAAAGAACTCCTCCTTGGGAGACACCTTGCTCCAACAGCATCATTTTGCTTGTTTGTCCTTGTACTTTTGTCCTGGCAGTTCTGTTCTCAAGGTAGTGGCTGATCCATTTATACATTTTTCCACAAACATGCATTTTTTGCAGTTTTACTTTCAGTCCTTCCTTCCATACTTTATCAAATGCATTTTCTAAATCTATCCAGACTGCTAGTGTGTGCTTTTTCTCTTGGAAGGCATCCTCTATTTCCTGAGCTATATAGGTTATTTGATCTTCAGTGGATCTGTACTTTCTGAATCCTGCTTGGTGTGGTGTTAAGAGTTTGTTTTCTTTCAGATGCCATGTTAGCCTGCCATTGATAATGCGTTCCATTAATTTTCATACACAGCTAAGTAGACTGATAGGTCGATAGCCATTTGGTTCTTCCAGGTCTTTTCCTTTCTTTGGGACTGGTATTAGTATAGCTTCCTTCCATGCCTGTGGGACTATTCCTCGCTTCCAGCTGTTATTTAGGACTGCTAGAAGTTTCTTCTTCGCCTTGATGCCTAGTCCTATTAGCATTTCATTTGTGATACCATCCTTTCCTGGTGATTTCTTCTTTTTTAGGGTATTCATTGCCTGTTCCATTTCTTCCATTGTTAGATTTGCCATCATATATTCTGCTGCTGTCTCTGTATTTCTATGATGTATCTGTTTGTCTTTGATTGCTTTCTTCTGTTCGGTTGTAATATCAATGTGGTTTGCATTTGCATAGTGTTCCATTAGTGCATTTGCAGCCTTTTTTCCTGTAAGCAAGGCATTTTCTTGTTTAATTGTTATTTGTTTGTTTCTAGGTCCTTCATTGTTCATGGCTTTCACTAGTTTCCATAGTTTGTTTCCATCCCTGTCAAAATTCAGGTTTTCTGTTTTTTTCCTCCAACAATCTCTTGTTGTTTGATTTACTGTTCTTTTATATTTTGCTGAGATGGCTTTGAGAGAGATATTCGCTTCAATTGTTTGTTCTCTCTCTCTCTCTCTCTCTCTCTCTCTCTCTCTCTCTCTCTCTCTCTCTCTCTCTCTCTCTCTCTGCTGTCGTCCTGGCATCTTCAACTTTGTCCTCCAAACTTTGTAGTTCTTCAGTCCAGTATGGTTTGTAATTTTTCCTCGCTCCTCTTGGAATGGACTCAGTGGCTGCCTGTATTATCGCTCTGTTTAGACTTTCCACCATTTGCTTTATGTTGCCATATCGTGTATTTATGTTTTCACAATATTTGTCTGTTAGTATGGCAAATCTGTCCCAATCTGCTCGTTTGTAATTCCAGCGGGGCAAGGGCTTTTGCTCCTGTGGAACATACTCCATATTCATTACAAGCTTGATTGGTCTGTGGTCACTACCTGCTAATTGGTCCAGCATATGGCGATCGATTTTGTGGAAAATGTCTCCTGTGCAGAAAGCTAAGTCTGGAGTAGAAGTGGTAAGCCATCTTCTGGAGTAGAAGCTCGGAGTGTCATCCGCTTTGTTGAGTAGATGGAGATTTGAGTCTATTTTCCGGTCCTCCAATTCATCTCCTCTTTTGTAAGTATCTGGGTATCCCCATCTTTCTGAACGGCTATTAAAGTCTCCGACAATAATGCAGTTTGTGTCAGTTATTTTCATATTTGCGAGTGTAAGGTCCTTATCTGCTGGGCTATACAGATTGTAGTTTCTTATTTTCACGTCCTTTATCATTATATCAACACCTATAATTTCCGTTTGGTTGTCAGAGATCACAGATACTTCGCTGCAAGGTATTGTATTTCGTGTAAGTATTAGAACTCCTCCTTTGTGTCCTTCGCGGTCGAAACGTGTGGCCTGATATCCTCTGGCTGAGAATTTGCGATTGGTGTTGAGGTGTGTCTCTTGAATGCATGCCACATCTATTCTATCTTTATGAAGACGCTGTGTTAGGGAGACTTTCTTCTTGTAAACTCCTTCGGCATTCCACTGTAGTATGTTGAGTGTCCGGGGTATTTGGTCAATAGCTCTTAACCTACTCCTCTGTGCCTTGACTCCACAGCACAGGGGAAGGTGACCACCAGTAGTCATGGGTGGACCCCCTCGAGGCAGGGGGCCCGGCACTATCGCAGCCTGATGGGACTTCGCGGGATTAGCACCATAACGATTAATTTTGATTTGTGACATCATGAATTAAGTTACGTTGCACTGCTTTGTCAAGCCTGTGGCTCAGTACATCCGATTTCGACAAGCATTTATTCGGGATGCTTTCCCTAGCCTTTGACTGTCCCCAGTCTACCTACAAGGCAGCAGGTTTTGCGTTGCACTGCTTTGTCAAGCCTGTGGCTCAGTACATCCGATTTCGACAAGCATTTATTCGGGGTGCTTTCCCTAGCCTTTGACTGTCCCCAGTCTACCTACAAGGCAGCAGGTTTGTGTGTCTCTTTGTCTGGTCCCTCTCCCTTGACCTGTCCGACATGGGTGGCCCTACCAGTAACTGTGCTACCGTCGGCATAGCTCTTGGGGTCATTGGGACGCGCAAGCCTCTCTACCTCGTCACGGTGGACACACAGCAGAGGGGGTGTTGTTGAGACGTATTTTATGAATGTTTGATTAGCTTTTGGGCATAATTGTGCAAACGGCATTTGACATCCAGCAGTGTCTAATGAGAAATGTTGCATTATTCTATGTTTGATATAATCATAATTTATTCTAAAATTTTGAGGAATCGTTTCTATTACTTTTAATGGCTCCAAAGCCAAATTACGCATGTATATGAAGGCCCAATTCTCCTTTGAAATGTCACGGTAATGCATTAAACATTCAAAATGTTCAGTCCATGCCCCTATGGAGTCTCCAGAACAAAAGGGTTTTACTATTCCTTTGAACTTATTAAATTTTTTTCCTTCTTCCTTGCTTTACTCATTCTCTTTTACTCTTTATTCTTATTTATTATTTTTACTCTTATTCTAATTTACTCTTTACTCGTTGAGATCTCTACGTTAGAATCTATTTCTAATTGTTTTACTTTCATTTGTGTTTCTGACTCAATTTTCTTAGCTTCTAATTCTAATTCATTTTCTTCGATGGCTTCTGCCGTTTCTAATTCTACCTTTTTGTTAGCTGCTGCTGTTTCTAATTCTTTCTGTTTGATGGCTGCTTCTAATTCTAGTTAATTGTTAGCTACTTCTAATTCTAGTTTTTTATTATCTTCTTCTAATTCTAGTTATTTTCTGTTCACGTTCTAAAGCTCTTTCTTGTCGTTCTTGTTCTTTCTCTTCTCTTAGTAAATTTTCAGCATGTTTCTTCTCACTCCAATCTGCTAGCTTATCTCCTGTGTATTCTAGCTGTTTACCTAATTCGATACACTTTTCTAAAGTCGACATTTTAGAATTTTACACAATTATTTATGTACACAAAAAGATTATGTACCTTGGGGAATAATTATGAAATGTGCTGGTTGGTTATCTACCTTTTAGTAAGATTACAAAATGGTACATAAAATGTACATGTGTGAAAAGAAAATGAGTGACTATTTAATGACTCAATTCAAGAAATAAATTTTAACTTAGTTGATTTTCACGGGTGTTGCTCCAGCACTACTGATGACTTCTGTTCTAGCTGTTTTCGTGGTTTCTGCAATTTCTTTACCGGTATATTACATGTAATACATCAACCTGTTGTTGGACAGAAAAACATTAATATCGTCGTATAGTCATGTCAATGTCAATGTCATGAGAGAGAATATGTAAGCAATTAGCTTTAGAATGGATTTTAGAGTGGACTCAGGACAGATATATCTATCATACAATTAAGTTGTCGTTGTCGTGTGTATGTTTACAGTTTCATTTGGCTAGTCAAAGAACTGCCACAGTTGTTATTTTATCTGTCTTAAGATTTGCCAAAACTGACGTTTGCCCCCCCCCCCCATAGTTACCTGTCAGCGTCTAGGGAATATTAGAAGGTGAAGGGTTCAAGACAGGTAGATAGTACGAGCATAGATGATACATAAACACATGGGTTAATGAGATAGGATTTATTACTTCATGATATACTCATACAATAATGAATGTCTCAACTATCGTTACAACGTTCGTTCTCGCACTATGCAATAATATAACAATACTGTAGCAATTCAATACGTTACGATACAAGCCACTACGCTCTCGTAGCACAGCCACACACACAAGTACAAGTAAAACGGCTCAGTTATTCAATGGCCCTGAAGTCCTATGTATAGTCTATCCTGTCACACTCTCAATCATGCATCCTCTCTCTGTCATGTCCAAAGCCCGTCTGGCCTCTCCTCGACTGCCCGGTGGTCACGAGGTATCTCCCCCTCGTGCAGCCCGTGGGAAGTCAGGTATCTCGCATATACGCCTGGTTGAGGCTAGGCGTATTGCGTACTTCTATTCAAGGTGACAATGTCTTTCACGGGTGCAGTCCTGTCTTCAGCATCTAGTCTATTCTCCTTCCCCCGTACTCACCCCATGTCCCTATCTTTATCGTCTGTCCTCTTCTCTGTCCCCTATAGGACCTTGACACTCTCCGATGATCTGAAATTCCAGGACCAGGATTTATGGGCTTGGAGAGGGGAACTACAGCTCTCTGCCACACAGACCCGTGCTGGTGGTACTTTAGTGCCGTCTCCAGGGATATTTCCCTTCACTTCGATAGATTGAAGCCCTTTTCTTAACCCAAATCACTTGAATGCCAAGCGCGAGTAACTATAGTCTGTCCCGAAAAGAATTCCTTAATTCATGATCAATTATTTTGAAAATTGTCTGTTGCATCGTTATGAAATTATTCCTGCCGTCTTATATTTACCCCCACCCAAGTGTCACGAGCTCGCCATGAGTTAACCAGATAATAATACCGACGTTTGCGTGGCGTATATTTTCTAGGCCACAACAGTCGTACTAACAGAGTAAACACAGCTGCACGGGTTACATCGGGTCAGCCCATATACACATTTGGCGGTGAGTGAGAAGGAAGGGATAAAACGCGTTGGCAGTTCATAACAGTTAAAATCACATATAATTGGCCGCGCAGGATATGGAATGGTTCCGTTTGTCATCTATGGTTCCGGACATCAGACGGAATGGAGGTTTGACTGTCAGCACATGACAGAAAGTTGAGGGTGTTATTGAAAACAGTGGAACACCTGCCGGACATGAACAACGTCACGTGCACAATGTAAGCGTGTTTGGAAAACCATGATTGGCAGCTTGGTATCGAAACTCTTTGTTGGAACTCGACAGTAACTCTCTAGATTGTTTTGGATGTCAGAACCAGTGATGACAAATCTAACATGGAGGGAGCCAGAGGGGGGATGGATCCCTGACAGGGGATGATCTGCCAATGTGCCACCTGTGTGGGGCATAAAGGATAACGTCACGTGGCCAACTTTGGTAGTTTGCCATATAAACCCGAGTTGGGGCCAACTAGGGGGACTTGAAAATGCTCTAGTCGGAGTGCCAAGGCACTGCATTGCTTAGTGGAAATAATATCTACCGTGTGTTAATTAGTGACTTAATTTTACACGTGCCTATAATGGCAGATGTAGATATGATTGATAGGACTGCAGTAGTGCCATTTAAGGTATAACCTATTATAATATTAGTTCTACTTAATATAGACTGTGGCCTTGTTAAACTATAGTGTGATGATTAGCACTGTTAGTGGAAACTAGTTAGAGTAGAATAGTGATATTAACTCTGCTAGTTAAGAATAGATTAGTGAAGTGTTGATAAGCTTTACTAGTTGAGAATTGAGTAATGAGGGATAATTGGGATCTTCCCGTAGGTGTCCCTGGTGGGCGGGGTTCCGCATTCTGTTTTCTGATTTTTTCTTTGTCATAGCCTGATTCGGCTCTAGGTGGGTAGCTAATCTGCTCTATGACTAAGTCTAGTTAGCTAAAGATCATTAAGCAAGGTGATAGGCTTACACTCAGCCGAAAAGATCAGTGACTAGTACTATCACCAGATGTGTTGTTTCTATCCTAGGTTCCCTACCAGATCCAAGGAAACTCAACAAGTTTTTGGGAAAGAATCACATCCCATTCGGAAGAACACCAGTTCAACAATCAATAAAGTTGCATACAGAACGTAACTAAAGCTAGAAGGAAGTTGATTCACCAAAGAGAGTGATGCGTACTGATGCACCACACAGCATCAGACAGTAGTAACGAACTGAAAACATTAAGTCTAATAATTACATAGTGTGATATAATCTCGTGTAATAGAACACAAGACTTGATACTTGAGGCTAGATAGACACGAGGGAGGATCCAGTACAGTAACAATTAACATTAATCTGTGTACACACTACAAAGGACTTGTGCATTTTTTTATGAACGATAGGAACGGACATGGTGTAGGGTGCAACCGGTCCATGATTAACTGTTTATACCACCGGTGTCTATTTCGGATGTTCATGAAATGGGATTACCAGAGGTCTACAGAGGCAAATCAGTATCCGGCAAGATGGTTTCGGCACGGGGTGAGAGGTACATGTTCTGACGTAACGTGCTGTGGTCTATCCTTGCTGGGATCAGCTGACTGGGTTGTTGTCTGAGAGTCCGATTCTACACACTTTATAGACACGTCACACATTTTCTTCACATACACGTCTCAGATACGTTACACTTTTCTTTTAATAAATTAATCTTTATTAATTTTTAGAAGCAAGAGTTGTTGAGTATGTGGCGTTGGGGAAGTATGAGAAGGGGGCATAGTACGACAGTGAGAGAGTGATAGGAAAAGGTGTCCATAGGCTGATGGAGTGTGTTGGACGGAAGCTGGTGGATTCTCCAGAATATTGAGAGGAAAAAAATATTATAATGTGGGTGTCGACTCTCTTCACTCCAGGGACGACACTGTAAAGGAGGACACGACATTATTGGGGGCTCGATAACGGGATCTTAGGACACCGGGATCTCTCGTAAACGGAATCTTTGGACAGCGGGATCTCCCGTAAACGGAATACTTGGACAGCGAGATCTCCTGCAAGCAGGAACCTTTGACAGTGGGATCTTCTGACAACGGGGTCTTTTGACACGGGATCCCTAGTTATAAGAGGGAGATATCATTTTGGAGAATCCAGCTAGAGTGAATGTGGATAGGGGTTAGGACTAATTAATATCTTACCTGTTCACACTTCACACGTCTGCATAGGTCTGTGGTCCTGATTCTACTCTTGTCACTGAGTGAATGTGCTGTGTGTAGTAATATCTAGATTTATAGTACTTGTTCATATATCTGTATAGTAATTTGCAGTTATATTGTACTAGACCTGCTAGCTTACCTCTCTGTATAATGGCCACCCCTAAACTAACCACGTTAGAATTAAAGGCAAAGGGGGAAGAAATGGGATTGGGGGGTTCTGCTCTAACGGATTACATACAGGAAGTGGAGAGAGAGTATCGTCAAGCAGAAAGGGAAGATCGAAAGGCCGAGCTGGAATTGAGAAGAAATTGGAAGCTGAGCAAGCAGCTAAGAAATTGGAAGCTGAGCAAGCAGCTAAGAAATTGGAAGCTGAGCAAGCAGCTAAGAAATTGGAAGCTGAGCAAGCAGCTAGGAAATTGGAAGCTGAGCAAGCAGCTAGGAAATTTGAAGCTGAACAAGCAGCTAGGAAATTAGAAGCTGAACAAGAAGCACAGAAGAGGGAGCACGAGTACCGGATGCGGGAACTCGAGCTCAAGAGTCAATCTAATGGAGAAACTGAGGGAGCAGTTGGAGGTTCCTCTATCCCAGGATCAACACCAGTAGGTGGACATGGGTACCATGCTATGAAGTTTCCTTTAGCGGTCTACGAGGAGGACAAAGAGAAGATTGACCAGTACCTTCAACGCTTCGAGGCTATGTCAGTTGCTATGGGTCTGGAGCGTAACAAATGGAATCTTAAGCTATCCCAGGGTTTACGCGGGACCGGATACGAGGTTTATTCTCGCCTGCCACCAGGACATGAGAACAATTATGACGAGTTAAAGACGGCTCTGCTGAAACGATTCGAGGTTACGTCACATACCTACCGGAAAAAATTTCGAGCAGCGAAACGAGAACCGGGGGAGTTGTTTGCCGCCTACAGTTTGCGTCTAAAATCTTATCTCCACAAGTGGATGGATTTGGCTGGGTTCGCACATGACTATGAGAGTCTGGAAGAGCTCATGGTGGTCGACCAGCTGAAGAAGCAAATGTCTAAACCTCTCAGGACGTTCCTGGGAGAACAAGGAGCGGAACGTATTGACCTCGTGACTAAATTAGCAGAACGGTTCGTCGAGGTACATGGGGAGGCAGGGGAGAACCTTTCCACCAACTCCAAAAGTCAAGAGAAACATGACAAGAAGAAAACCAAAAACTCAGGAACAAAAAAGTGGGAACCTTATGTGCAAAAATCAGAGGATAGTTCAGAGAAGAAGAAGGAGGGAAGCAAGAGCACTTCAAGCTCTACACCTAAACGACCGTGGTCGGAGAAGGGGTGTTCAATTTGTAAGTCACCCTCTCACAATACGAGGGACTGCAAATCGAAGGCTAAGAACCCTCACTTCGCAGCATGTCAAGTGACTTCCAAGGAGGTTGTCACGGAAAATGCCAAGGTCAACAAGGAAGCTCGCCACCAGGAGAGCTCACTCAAGTCTGGCAATAGAAAATCTAGGACAGGGAAATGGTGCAACCAATGCCAGTCGAATACGCACAATGCTATTGACTGCAGAGGAGAGTCAGGAGACACTCAATTCGTCGTGTGCCCCGGGAAACCTAAGGTGGAGCCCACCGAACAGGTCGAGGCCGAGGAAGAGACTCCAGACCAGGAAAAACCACCGGTAGTGGAATTGGTAGAGGTTAACGGTCGTCAAGTGGAGTGTTTATACGACACAGGACTGGGCGGGGAGGCCGTGATTTCTGCGGATCTGGTACATCCAGAACAATTCACAGGTGAGACATTGGATATACAGCCTGCACAGAAGAGTGCTGTAGTCATGAAGTTGCCTATTGCTAATGTGGAGATTCGGTCAAGGTACGTCACCGGCACCATCAAGGCCGCTGTATTGACCGATCCCATTTTCCCAGTCATCCTAGGTTGCCGGTATGTCTTTCTGGGAATGCCCAGGGAGCCAATCCATATGGGAGCACTGCAGACTCGCTCTCAGACGAAAACGGAATAGGCAGACGCAATTGTGACTAACCCAATGCCGGGGGAGCTACGAACTGCCCAGAGTGAGGATGATACTCTACGTCCTTGCTACAGAAAGCTGCAGAAAAGTGCTGATCCACCAGGACGGGGGCAGTACTACATGAAGAATAGGATACTCTACAGGAGAGCAGGAAGGGGAGACAACCTATACGGTCAGTTGGTCGTCCCTAAAGTTCACCGGTCCCAGATTCTTCATATGGGGCATACCATCTCCTTTAGTGGACACATGGGTATTGTCGCCACCATGCAGCGGATTTCCTGCCACTACTATTGGCCGGGAATGACAGATGATGTGCGTCGGTATGTGAAGTCATGCCCTGAGTGCCAGAGGGTGGCACCGAAACACTGGACAGCACCGGTGATGTTGGGTGAGATGCCCATCATGAACTCTCCTTTCGAGAGGGTAGCCATCGATATCGTGGGTCCACTTCCCAGGACTAGGAAGAGGAACATGTATATACTCACAATGGTGGATTGCTGTACAATGTGGGGTGAAGCCATACCGTTGACCACGATTGACTCGAAAAGAGTGGCGGACGCACTGATGGAGGCCTTTACCAGATTAGGCTTTCCGGATCAAATTCTGACGGACAATGGATCTCAGTTTTGTGGAAAACTCATGGAGGAGGTATTTAGGGTGTTTCACTCTAACCACATACATACCAGCCCTTACCACCCTCAAGCCAATGGACAAGTAGAGCGTTTCAACGGCACGTTGATGACAATGCTCAGGAAATTAGCGCAGGAAAAACCGGATAGGTGGGATGAATATATCCCAGCAGCACTCTTTGCCTATCGGGAAGTTCCTCATGGCTCAACAGGACTACCACCCGCTACGTTGCTGTTTGGTCGTCCAATCAAAGGACCGTTGGAAGCCATGTTGAGGAGTTGGACTGAAGAGGGGACGTCAGAAGAAGTGATCTCATCCTATCAATACGTGGAGGAACTGAAAGAAAGACTCCACAAGGGATGGACTCTGGCAAATCAAAACTTGAAAAAGGCCAGAAAAAGACATGCGGCTTACTACAACCGTAGGTCTAAAGAAAGATCTCTAGAGGTGGGAGATAAAGTCTTGTTGCTACTCCCAACGGGAAACAACAAACTGGAGATAGGTTGGCAAGGACCATTTCCCGTGGAAAGGGTGATATCCAGAACCAACTATCAGATCCGGATCCGGGGAAAGTCGAAGATTTTCCATATCAATCTCTTGCGGAAATACGAAGAGAGACCCGGAGACAAGGCAGCTCACCTCATGGCAATGGCAGTTGCAGTGGAGACTGAAGTGGGAACTAACGAGGGCAGTGAATATCCCTTGGTACACCAGGAAACCTATAGGGATGTACAAGTGAACCCTGATCTGACCTCCCAGGAGAGGGAAAGGATAACCCAGGTTCTGAAGTCTCATAAGGAGATACTGACTGATAAACCAGGACGAACGAGGTTGGTTGAGTTCGAGATGACTTTGACCACACAGGAGCCTGTTCGCCAAAAGGTTTACCCAGTGCCATTCTCTAAAGAAAAGGCCCTGGAGGAGGAAATACAAAAACTGCTGGAGGATGACGTGATTGCACCATCCACATCCCCATACAATGCAGGGGTAGTTTTGTTACGCAAACCAAGTGGAGAACACCGGTTGTGTATAGACTACCGACTTCTGAACAGTCACACACAATTTCAGGTGGAACCTTTGCCGAATCCAACTCAGTTATTCGCTAGGCTCCATAAGGCTCGGTACTTTTCGAAGGTGGATCTGAGTCGGGGGTACTATCAGATACCAGTCAAACCGGAGATTCGACCACTGTTAGCTTTCAGTACACCCAGTGGACACTACGAATTCAAGGTCATGCCCTTTGGACTCAGCAATGCACCTAGTGTGTTTACACGCATGATGAGGACTTTACTAGACCCGTTACAGGATCCATCCATCATCTCATTCATGGATGATATTCTGATTTCCAGTGACAGCTTGGATGACCACTTACAATCCTTGGAGAGAGTGTTTAATAGACTCAAGGAAGCAGGGCTTACTGCTCGTCCAACCAAGTGCATGATTGGTTACCAGACTCTGGAATTTCTAGGTCACACCATCACTCCAGGACACATTGTTCCAGAAGAGAAGAACCTGGAGAAAATCAGAAATGCACCAAGACCTAAAACGAAGAAGGATGTGCGATCTTTTCTCTCGTTGTGTGGGTTCTATCACAAATTTATCCCACATTTCACTGAACTGGGAGCTCCGTTGACGGAAACCTTGAAAAAGGGATTCCCGGACCAAATCATTTGGACACCAGAATGTGAGAATGCCTATAGTCAGTTAAAGGAGGCCTTGGTCAGCAAACCTGTATTACAGCTCCCTGACCTTTCCAAACAATTTGTGTTGAGAACAGATGCGAGTGCGATTGGAATTGGAGCCGCTTTGTTACAGGAAGGAAAAGACGATGCTTCGGTTTTGAAACCTGTGGCATACGCAAGTAAGAAACTTCTACAGGCGGAGAGGAATTATTCAACTGTCGAGAGAGAGTGCTTGTCCCTTGTATGGGCAGTGCAAAAATTTCAGCCATATTTGTATGGAGTTAAGTTTCGCGTCCAGTCGGATCATCAACCTCTGATGTTCCTGGCTACTTCTCAGAAGCTCAATGCACGTTTGATGCGGTGGTCGTTGTTACTTCAACCTTATAATTTCACCGTGGAGTACATTCCTGGGAAGGAAAATGTTGGAGCGGATTTCTTGTCAAGACACCCAGCTCCTGAAGAAGAGGAATGAATCATCTGGATTTAACTCATGGTGGAGAAGAGTGAGATGGACTACTCTCTTAAGAGGGGGCCTATGTCACGAGCTCGCCATGAGTTAACCAGATAATAATACCGACGTTTGCGTGGCGTATATTTTCTAGGCCACAACAGTCGTACTAACAGAGTAAACACAGCTGCACGGGTTACATCGGGTCAGCCCATATACACATTTGGCGGTGAGTGAGAAGGAAGGGATAAAACGCGTTGGCAGTTCATAACAGTTAAAATCACATATAATTGGCCGCGCAGGATATGGAATGGTTCCGTTTGTCATCTATGGTTCCGGACATCAGACGGAATGGAGGTTTGACTGTCAGCACATGACAGAAAGTTGAGGGTGTTATTGAAAACAGTGGAACACCTGCCGGACATGAACAACGTCACGTGCACAATGTAAGCGTGTTTGGAAAACCATGATTGGCAGCTTGGTATCGAAACTCTTTGTTGGAACTCGACAGTAACTCTCTAGATTGTTTTGGATGTCAGAACCAGTGATGACAAATCTAACATGGAGGGAGCCAGAGGGGGGATGGATCCCTGACAGGGGATGATCTGCCAATGTGCCACCTGTGTGGGGCATAAAGGATAACGTCACGTGGCCAACTTTGGTAGTTTGCCATATAAACCCGAGTTGGGGCCAACTAGGGGGACTTGAAAATGCTCTAGTCGGAGTGCCAAGGCACTGCAGTGCTTAGTGGAAATAATATCTACCGTGTGTTAATTAGTGACTTAATTTTACACGTGCCTATAATGGCAGATGTAGATATGATTGATAGGACTGCAGTAGTGCCATTTAAGGTATAACCTATTATAATATTAGTTCTACTTAATATAGACTGTGGCCTTGTTAAACTATAGTGTGATGATTAGCACTGTTAGTGGAAACTAGTTAGAGTAGAATAGTGATATTAACTCTGCTAGTTAAGAATAGATTAGTGAAGTGTTGATAAGCTTTACTAGTTGAGAATTGAGTAATGAGGGATAATTGGGATCTTCCCGTAGGTGTCCCTGGTGGGCGGGGTTCCGCATTCTGTTTGCTGATTTTTTCTTTGTCATAGCCTGATTCGGCTCTAGTTGGGTAGCTAATCTGCTCTATGACTAAGTCTAGTTAGCTAAAGATCATTAAGCAAGGTGATAGGCTTACACTCAGCCGAAAAGATCAGTGACTAGTACTATCACCAGATGTGTTGTTTCTATCCTAGGTTCCCTACCAGATCCAAGGAAACTCAACAAGTTTTTGGGAAAGAATCACATCCCATTCGGAAGAACACCAGTTCAACAATCAATAAAGTTGCATACAGAACGTAACTAAAGCTAGAAGGAAGTTGATTCACCAAAGAGAGTGATGCGTACTGATGCACCACACAGCATCAGACAGTAGTAACGAACTGAAAACATTAAGTCTAATAATTACATAGTGTGATATAATCTCGTGTAATAGAACACAAGACTTGATACTTGAGGCTAGATAGACACGAGGGAGGATCCAGTACAGTAACAATTAACATTAATCTGTGTACACACTACAAAGGACTTGTGCATTTTTTTATGAACGATAGGAACGGACATGGTATAGGGTGCAACCGGTCCATGATTAACTGTTTATACCACCGGTGTCTATTTCGGATGTTCATGAAATGGGATTACCAGAGGTCTACAGAGGCAAATCAGTATCCGGCAAGATGGTTTCGGCACGGGGTGAGAGGTACATGTTCTGACGTAACGTGCTGTGGTCTATCCTTGCTGGGATCAGCTGACTGGGTTGTTGTCTGAGAGTCCGATTCTACACACTTTATAGACACGTCACACATTTTCTTCACATACACGTCTCAGATACGTTACACTTTTCTTTTAATAAATTAATCTTTATTAATTTTTAGAAGCAAGAGTTGTTGAGTATGTTGCGTTGGGGAAGTATGAGAAGGGGGCATAGTACGACAGTGAGAGAGTGATAGGAAAAGGTGTCCATAGGCTGATGAAGTGTGTTGGACGGAAGCTGGTGGATTCTCCAGAATATTGAGAGGAAAAAAATATTATAATGTGGGTGTCGACTCTCTTCACTCCAGGGACGACACTGTAAAGGAGGACACGACACCAAGGAATATGTCTTTGATAGGTACAAAAGCAACTTAAATCATCGAAAGCGGCGACATTTCTTTGATGTACTGGTGAAAAACTAGTGATTTCTCGCTAACAAACTTACACAAGGCGTATCCAGATTCGTATGGGAGTTGGTGTATTGTCTGCTCTGCTGAGACGGAACATTATTACCTATTTTGCACGACGAATATATAGCATTGAATGTCTCTGTAGTGGGCTTCCTTCTTAACAGTCCTCTTTTCATTGAAGTTTATAGAATGATTCGTATGTTCGTGTGTTGTCCCCTCATTTGACAACGTGTTTCTTCTCACGTTTCTTCTTATGCCACAATATGTCAGTTCCCACCGCAATATTACTCTTCGGTTGGTATTCAGTGCGTCTAGAGCTTTTTGTATTTTCAATGTTAGTTGTTTGTCACCGTTGAGGGCTTACGGAATTGAAAATTCATCAGTGTGGAATACAAACTGTTGCCATTAACAAGTTGTATTGTTTATGCCGATGCTGTAATGTTTAGGGCCTGCAATTCTACTGAATATTTGTAGCAAAATATCCCAGTAGGTGTGCATGTGGATTAATGTCTGCGATCTGCCCAGACCTTAATCGGTATCGGACGATTCCAGTAGGTTGATGACTGCTATCGGTTGCATAAAATTCAATCCATCCTTTCTCCAATAGTCATCTTCCTCTTTCAACACATGGTCCTCACATTTTTTTTCAGCAACTTTTATCAATTTTTAATATCGCGGTCCGAGTTAGTATCTTGGCGTCAGACAATTTGAATAGATTGATTGATTGATTGATTCAGAAACCGACATCACAGCATTCGGGTCATTCCCATAAGCGCTCCGTCCCCATCCTCGGCAGCCAGCGAAGAGTTTCAACACCAATAATTCCAGTAGCAATCTGATTATATGTCCGTCTCGCCTTTCCTCTGAGCGTCGAGCCTCGGCCAGATCCCCTCGTCACTCCTCGCTGCCTCATTCTTGCCAGACTATGATGATCCATTTGCTCCTCCGAGGTGTACACGTGCTCCCACAAGGCCGTAACCACGTCTGCCTTGTCATGCATCAATGCCGTAGGTATTTTGTCTTCTTGGGCAATTACATTGTGATATGATGCATTGTCCATAATTAGACAAGACGGTCTATCTAGGGATAGAAGCACTGTATTCTCGAGCCAAATGCTAAATACATTGCCATTCATCTCATTATGATAATCCCTATTGTCTGTATGCTTTGATACAAACACGAGTTCAGCATTCTGTAGTAAACCATTTTGAGTACTACCAGCATGGGCTATAACGAAACGCTGTCCTTTTCTACTGGGCACATATCGCGTTATCTTTCCGTCCACTGATTGCCATTCCTTTTCACTTGTGTGGTGCGCATTGATCCAGATTTCATCCAAATACACTATGTCATAATTTTATTTGCGCATTTCCTTTATTTCACGTAGGTATCTGCTTCTCGTGGCTCCTAAATGCGGTTGCTCGCAAATAATATTTCTACCTCCCTTGTACTTTCTAAACGTGAAGCCTTATATGAAAGGACCTACATTAATGACACACCTCTGAAGATACTGCGACACCACTGAACACTCCCCGTTTCACTTCTCAAGGCTCTTTTCGTAAGGCCAATCCCGTGAACAACGTGAAAATTTACTATTAAACGCTCGTGTTTCCTCGTGAAGATGTAATACTTCTACTATTGTGCACTTCATCTTTGTCCCGTAAATTATATACCGCATAAAAATAAACTTTGAAATCTGCTGTACAATCTCCAGAACAAAAAAAAATTTTTTTGGGTGGACATCATGATAAGGTTATATGCTACATCTCATCATTTTCTCTCAGCTGGTTACTGAGATATGGAATTTTATATTGGGGCAGACAAAAGTAAATGGACTAGTATGTCCCGAAAAGAATGCCTTCATTCACGATCAATTATTTTGAAAACTGTCTGTTGCATCGTTATGAAATTTTTCCAGCCGTCTTATATTTACCCCCACCCAAGGAATATGTCTTTGATAGGTCCAAAAACAACTTAAATCATCGAAAGCGGCGACATTTCTTTGACGTTTTGCTGAAAAACTAGTGATTTCTCGCTAACAAATTTCTGTTTACAGTAATGAACAGTCAATTCAGAAGACACACAAGGCGTATCCGGATTCGTATGGGAGTGGATGCAATGAAAGAAGTAGCTTAAAATCGACAGGGTCGGCTGCACTGCACCGGGTTTTTATCCCATATGGCTCAGTTTCTTTCCGCAGCGCAGAAAGTGTCGCACAAAGCGCGAACTCCGTACCTCCAGCGACGACCCTCGGGAGTCTCCGAAAAAATGCACTCATGAATTGAAGGACGCGGCCCGGAATCGAACATACAACCTGTGGGGCTGGTCTGGTTCGCTAGATCAGTTCCGCGTCTAGCGTTCGTTGTCTCGGATGGCTGTGTGAGGTGCACCAAAATGGGATCTTCCCAGCCAACGTAAGTTAGCGAGGCAGGCGTTTCAAGAATGTAACCGCATCGTGCAGCCAGGGTCGTGGTTTGAGCGGGCAAAAGAGCAAAATTTGTACGACCGTTCGACAAAGTCTCGATAAGCGCCCACTCTCTCTCGATGAGTAGTGGGCCTGCAGTCAGTAAGCTGGTATAGCTTTTTTTCGGTCAGTCCTGCCGGCGTAGATTGAAAGCTCGTCGGTAGGCGTCCAGTGGTTTTGCATGTATCACCTTGTACCGGGAGGGCGCGCTTTAGCGATGCTACTCTTGGCTTGCGTGTGCGTGAATAGTCCGTCTGTCCGATAGATATCTGGTTGATCCTGCCAGTAGTCATATGCTTGTCTCAAAGATTAAGCCATGCATGTCTAAGTTCACACTGTTTCACGGTAAAACCGCGAATGGCTCATTAAATCAGTCGAGGTTCCTTAGATGACACGATCCTACTTGGATAACTGTGGCAATTCTAGAGCTAATACATGCTTACCAAGCTCCGACCCTCGCGGAAAGAGCGCTTTTATTAGTTCAAAACCAATCGTCGTTGCCCTTCGCGGGGCGCGGCGTTCCCACTGATAACTTTGTGCTGATCGCATGGCCTTACGTGCCGGCGACGCATCTTTCAAATGTCTGCCCTATCAAATGTCGATGGCTCCCCCGATGTGTCTCCACCTTGCCGCGGTGGGGGAGCTTGCGTGTCCCATCGACCCCATGTGCTTGCCGATGGATGAAAAACTACATATCGGACAGCTCTTGGGATAGGGACCAGACTAAGAGAGACACAACCTGCTGCTCTGCAGGTAGACTGAGGATAACAGTCAAACATTTAAATCAGGTGCACGAAGGCAGAAGTTCTTGGTCCGGACAAAAGGCTTAAGGCTCCCTGTCGAGGGCTGTGGCTGAACGCCTCTAAGCCACAAACCCTCGGATCTGAGAGCCGGACCGATACCCACCTTTCGAAAAATAAAGGCGGGATACTGAGCAAGCTACATGCTCAGGTCTGATACGAAGTTCGAAGGCTCTCAGCTGGGGGATATGAGAGATTCCCGGATGAGAGGGCCAGGCCGTTTCTCGTTCACTGCTGCACGAAGGTAAGGTGCTGAGCCGGCAGCACATGTAGCCTACCTCGTGAGCGAGTACAAAAAGTCAGAAAAGTGCCCCAGTCGAAGGAAATGGTTACGAAAACTGTCTGTATCTAACTCATAGAGAGTGTAGACAAAAGTGGAAGAACGTCTCAATGACGCAAAATGGAACGCACGGCGAGCGAACCTATTGCGTGGTCCGAAGTCAAAAGCAAAAGCTTACCGAGTGGATGTCGCTCGCAGTCTGACCGTTCCTGGTGTGTGCTTGAGCGATCAGTGGCTAACGAGTTGCCCAACACATGGAAGTGAGGAACTAAAGCAGCCATGAGCAGGACGTGGCAACTCCTCGGGTGAGCCCAGTCTCAGAGCAATATGTGCCGGCTCTGCAATTATGGAAGCCTCCTAGTATAGCGAGGGAATGCCCATGGTCTGCCCCTGCCTTCCCTTGAGGGCCAACCGCGATGTCGTTCATCGTTCTATCTTGACCAGCTGAGATGTGGGCGACATCACAACAGTCTAACGTGCCTCGAAACCAGAGGAAGACTAACCTCATTAAAAAATGCCCGCCGGAAGTCGGAAGTGTCGTCCTACGGGTGGCAAACTAAAAATTGACACTACGCAATTACGTCCGAGTGAAATATCTCGTCCGAATGTCTCTCGTGCTAGGAACAGCTCTGACTACCTAGTTTCCGAATGCCGCTCTTGTTCGGAACAGCTCTCACTAGGTAGTTTTCCGAATGTCTGTCGTGCCTGGAACAGCTCTGACGGACGCAATGACAAGCACATGTCCGAAAACTCGCTGAGTGGATACCATCTGCAAACTTGTCTGATCTGTGCGTGAATGGCCCGGGGCAAACGAAATGACCAATATATTGAAGTGAGGATTTAAAGCAGCCATAATCAGGACGTTACTATTCCCTTGGTGAGCCCAGATCCAGGGCGCTATGTGTCGGCTCTGCAACTATGGTAGCAACCTTGGATGGCGGAAAATGCTATGGACTGTCCCTGCCTTCCTTTGAGGGATGACCGTTGTCTTCGACCGTTCAACCTTGGCCAGCTGGATTGTAGATGGCACCACAAAAGTGAGTCTCCCAGGAATGCTACCTGGTCACAAATGCACGCTGTAGTCGGATGTGTTGGCCTACGGGTTTCGGCCCAATGGTGCATAACAGACACACCGCAATCACATCTGAAAAAACACTCCGGATGAGCGAAAAGAAGAAGAAGCAGAACATACAACCTTCGGAGCCCGAGTCAGACGACTTGACCACTCCACCACGGAGAATCCCGAGAGGGGTGCAATGTGTAATATTAGTAAAGACAGAGAATTTACAGGGGCATGGGGTAAATAATTTGTAAATTGACAGGAAAGAAGAAGGAATATATTTCTTACCTTATTTTTCATTTCCTTCTTGTTTCTTCAGCTGCTGGTTAATAATGTGTACACAAGTATTTGTGTTAGCTTTTTATATTGAGTTCGTGAAAGCTTCCAAATAGCTGTGCGTTAATGTGCGTATGGAGTGACCAGAAATGATACTGCAATTTAGTCATCATGTTTCCATTTGTAAGGATCTGTTCGGCTGTCTGTGTAGTTTGTTTACATGTACACATGGGTGACAGACCTGCTTTGAGTCTTCGTGAAAGATTGTCTACTCTGCTGTTTACCGTTCAGAGACGGAACATGATTACCCGTTTTGCACTATGAAAATAGTTGTCAGTGTCTCTGTAGTGGGCTTTCTTCTTAACGACCAAGATGTTGGTCCTCTTTTCATTGAAGTTTATAGATTGAATCGTATGCACGTGTGTTGTCCCCTAATTTGACGTGTTTGCTCTCACGTTTCTTGTTATGCCACAATATGTCAGTTTCCACCGCAATATTACTCTTCTGTTGGTATTCAATGCATTTAGTGTGTGTGTTTTTTTTTTTTCAAATAGTTTGTCACTGCTGAGGGCTTGTGGAATTGAAAATTCATTACTGTGGAATACAAACTGTTGCCCTTGACATTATACTGATGCTGTAATATTTAGGGCCTGCAATTCGTCTGAATAGTTGGAGCAAAATATCCCAGTTGGTGTGTACGTAGATTAAGGTCTGCGATCTGCTCAGACCTTAATCTGTGTCGGACGATTCCAGTAGGTTGATGATTGCTCTCGGTTGCATATAATTCAATCCATGCTTTCTCCAATAGTCCTCTTCCTCTTTCAACACATGGTCCTCACATTTTTTCCAGTAACTTTTATCAATATTTAATGGCGCGGACTGGTTGATAGATAGACAGATAGAAAGGTAGGTAGGTGGGTGGATAGATAGAAAGCTAGGTAGGTAGGTGAGTAGATAGATAGATCCCCGCCAGGAGCTGGGCGAAGACGGGCCGAGTCAGCTAGTTTATTTATATAATCACGTTTCATGAAAGAAGCGCCATTGGAGACACCTCTGAATAATACCATTTAACTCCGAGCTGTTTGTGCCAAAACAAAAACCACAAGAGAATTTAAAATAAAGCGTGGATGTGTCTTGCTGAAGCTGTAATACTTTTAAAATGATGGTATTAATCCCTGAGCCTTAAATTATATACAGCATATAAACAAACATTGAAATCTGCCATACAATCTCCAGAACAAAATCTTTTTTGTTGGGTGGACATAATGATAAGTTTATATGCTAAATCTCATCATTTTCCCTAAGTTGGTTACTGAGATATGGAATTTTATATTGGGGCAGACAAAAGTAAACAGACTATAAAACTGCCCAGTCAATCACAAACAGTCAATGAATTGTCATCATCATGTGCCATGCCGATACATGTGGACGGTCAATGAATTGTCATCATCATGTGCCATGCCGATACATGTGGACAGTCAATGAATTGTCATCATCATGTGCCATGCCGATACATGTGGACGGCCAATGAATTGTCATCATCATGTGCCATGCCGATACATGTGGACAGTCAATGAATTGTCATCATCATGTGCCATGCCGATACATGTGTTCGGTCAATGAATTATCATCATGTGCCATGCCGATACATGTGGACGGTCAATGAATTGTCATCATCATGTGCCATGCTGATACATGTGGACAGTCAATGAATTGTCATCATCATGTGCCATGCCGATACATGTGGACGGTCAATGAATTGTCATCATCATGTGCCATGCCGATACATGTGGACAGTCAATGAATTGTCATCATGTGCCATGCCGATACATGTGGACAGTCAATGAATTGTCATCATCATGTGCCATGCCGATACATGTGTTCGGTCAATGAATTATCATCATGTGCCATGCCGATACATGTGGACGGTCAATGAATTGTCATCATCATGTGCCATGCCGATACATGTGGACAGTCAATGAACTGTCATCATCATGTGCCATGCCGATACATGTGGACGGCCAATGAACTGTCATCATCATGTGCCATGCCGATACATGTGGACAGTCAATGAATTGTCATCATCATGTGCCATGCCGATACATGTGTTCGGTCAATGAATTATCATCATGTGCCATGCCGATACATGCGTTCGGTCAATGAATTATCATCATGTGCCATGCCGATACATGTGGACGGTCAATGAATTGTCATCATCATGTGCCATGCCGATACATGTGGACAGTCAATGAACTGTCATCATCATGTGCCATGCCGATACATGTGGACGGCCAATGAACTGTCATCATCATGTGCCATGCCGATACATGTGGACAGTCAATTCTTCTTCTTCTTTCGTTCGCTTGAAATATGTCTATATCTGCAATGTCGTCTCTTGCATGAATTGAACTGTTTTTTTTTCAGTTCACACAGTGGTCCATAGAGTTTATCTTCCACTGTCGTCTCTCTAGGCCAGAAGGTTTGCCTAGATATGTTATATTTTGGGCAGTCTTGGAGTATGTGCTCTGCTGTCTGCGACGCCAATCCACATGTGCACATGGCTGTTTCACCAATCTTGAATTTTGTATACATGTGGTTGCGTAATCTATTGTGTCCTGTTCTGAGGCGCAGAATAATGACTTGTTCTGGTCTGTCCATAATGTGGTAGTCATCTTGAGCAGGTTTTGGTGGCTTTCTGACTGATTTGATCATTCTTTTCTTTTGGTGGTATGTAACGGGCACATCAGGCTGTTCCTCTTTGGCTCCTTCCTTAGCCAATTGATCAGCTCTGTCGTTTCCGGGTACTCCACAGTGGGATGGTATCCACTGTATGGTGACTTTATGCTGACAGCTAAGTTCAGAAAGTAGTGTCCTTAGTACTGGCAATTTCCCAGAGAGGAGCGCCTCGAGTACTGATTTTGCATCTGTTAGTAGCACCACAGGTTGTGTACCATTGCTGTTATTTAGTAATTTCTCTGTTGCTATCTTGATTGCCTCAATTTCGGCATCATAGTTATGGCAGTACTTTCCTGTCGGTACTCTGGCTGTGTCCCTAGTATTATTTGGGTATTCTATGTACACTCCCGCTCCTCCATTTCGAACAGCATTTTGTGCTGACCCATCTGTGTAGACTCGGATCCAGAGGTCCTGTGGGTATTCTTCATCAAGGAAGCTTAGAGTGGCTGTTCTGCGCTGCACACTGTTCTGTTCTTCCTTGTCAAATATTCCTCTCACTTTTGTCTGGATTTGTAACGATAGTCTATGCTCATCTTTCCATGGAGTTCGCTCTGGAATAGTTGTTAGGGGGATACCAACTGTGGGCAGATCAGTGGTTTCTCTGCAGAGTCGTTTGGCCTGGTGGATAAAACTACTTCTTTTCAACCGCCCCATAGCTAGGTTTTCAAATCTGTTCTTCATAGGGTGGCCTGGCAAGCTGAGGAACTTTTCTGCTTGTATTAGCGTTTTCGTATCTCTGCGCTCACTCAGTGCCTGTGTCCTCCCCATCTTCTCCATTTCCACTATAGGGGTTGATCTCATCCCTCCTGTGGTGACTCTAAGTGCTTGATTTTGCACCTTGTCCAGCTCTTGTAGTGTGGTATTTGATGCTGAACACCACGCAGTTGACCCATATTCCAGGTGTGGTCGTATGCTCTGTTGGTAAACTTTGCTAAGTATTTTCGTACTGGCTCCCCATGTGGTTCCACTTAGCTTTCTCAGGATGGCTATTTTCCTTCTGGCTTTTGCTACTGCTTTGTTGATGTGCTTTCTCCATGTCAGCTTGCCATCAAATGTTACTCCAAGGTATGTTGGTTCTTTATCTTCTCTTAGGGGTGTTCCATTTATCTGGATGATCCCTGCCTTTTGTTTTGGAGAGAGGGTAAATAGGGTGGTGCTGCACTTGTCAGTGTTTATGCTGACACACCATCTATTTGCCCATGCAGCAAATGTATCTACAGCTCTTTGTAGCAATCTGGTGGCCACTGATGCATATTCATTTGTGCTCCATAGAACCAGGTCATCGGCGTACATTGCCACTTTAATTCCATGCGGTAGGTGAGCAACAAGATCATTGATGAAGATTAGAAAAAGTGTGGGGGACAAGACTCCGCCCTGGGGGACACCGTGACGCAGTAGTACTTTCTTGCTCTTGAGTCCGTCTATCTGTACTCGGGCTCTTCTGTTGTGCAAGTATGCTTTCACCCATTTGTACATTCTTCCATTGACTTTGCAGTTTCTCAGTTTCTTCATCAGACCTTCTTTCCAGACTTTGTCAAAGGCTTTCTTCAGATCTATCCATGCCGCAAGCACCAGCTTCTTCTCTTGGAATGCATCCTCAATTTCTTGAGAGAGGTAGGTTGTCTGATCTTCCGTAGAGTAGCACTGCCTAAAGCCAGCCTGCTGTGGCACAAGGATGTTTTTACTTTCAATGTACCACTGCAGTCTGTGATTGATGATGCGCTCCAGTGTTTTGCAGAGACAGCTGGTGAGGCTAATTGGTCTGTAGCTAGAGGCAATGGAACCATCTTTCCCTGATTTTAGGAGGGGTATCATGATTGCTTCTCTCCAGGCTTGTGGAACACTGCCTAAGGTCCAGCTGTTATTGAAGATCTGCAACAGCTTTGTTTTGGCCTCTGTTCCTAGGTTCCTGATCATTTCATTGGAGATACCATCAGCTCCTGGTGACTTTCTCATTTTCAGTTTTGATATGGCTAGCTCCAGTTCGCTGATTGTGATGGGTGCCTCCAGAACCTCATGTACTATTTCCTTCTTGGACAGTCAATGAATTGTCATCATCATGTGCCATGCCGATACATGTGTTCGGTCAATGAATTATCATCATGTGCCATGCCGATACATGTGGACGGTCAATGAATTGTCATCATCATGTGCCATGCTGATACATGTGGACAGTCAATGAATTGTCATCATCATGTGCCATGCCGATACATGTGGACAGTCAATGAATTGTCATCATGTGCCATGCCGATACATGTGGACAGTCAATGAATTGTCATCATCATGTGCCATGCCGATACATGTGTTCGGTCAATGAATTATCATCATGTGCCATGCCGATACATGTGGACGGTCAATGAATTGTCATCATCATGTGCCATGCCGATACATGTGGACAGTCAATGAATTGTCATCATCATGTGCCATGCCGATACATGTGGACAGTCAATGAACTGTCGTCATCATGTGCCATGCCGATACATGTGGACAGTAAATGAATTATCATCATCATGTGCCATGCCGATACATGTGGACGGTCAATGAATTATCATCATGTGCCATGCCGATACATGTGGACAGTCAATGAATTGTCATCATCATGTGCCATGCCGATACATGTGGACGGCCAATGAATTGTCATCATCATGTGCCATGCTGATACATGTGGACAGTCAATGAATTGTCATCATCATGTGCCATGCCGATACATGTGGACAGTCAATGAATTGTCATCATCATGTGCCATGCCGATACATGTGTTCGGTCAATGAATTATCATCATGTGCCATGCCGATACATGTGGACGGTCAATGAATTGTCATCATCATGTGCCATGCCGATACATGTGGACAGTCAATGAACTGTCGTCATCATGTGCCATGCCGATACATGTGGACAGTAAATGAATTATCATCATGTGCCATGCCGATACATGTGGACGGTCAATGAATTATCATCATGTGCCATGCCGATACATGTGGACAGTCAATGAATTGTCATCATCATGTGCCATGCCGATACATGTGGACGGTCAATGAATTATCATCATCATGTGCCATGCCGATACATGTGGACGGTCAATGAATTGTCATCATCATGTGCCATGCCGATACATGTGGACAGTCAATGAACTGTCGTCATCATATGCCATGCCGATACATGTGGACAGTAAATGAATTATCATCATCATGTGCCATGCCAATACATGTGGACGGTCAATGAATTATCATCATGTGCCATGCCGATACATGTGGACAGTCAATGAATTGTCATCATCATGTGGCATGCTGATACATGTGGACGGTCAATGAATTGTAATCATCATGTGCCATGCCGATACATGTGGACAGTCACGTTTTGCCATCTGACACGATCACCAAGGTTGTGGATCAGCTCTGTGTTCATGTCTCGATTGTGGCATGATTTTCTTTGAATGGATGAAATATGATTTTCTAAGCATTTGTAAAGTAGGTAGTCTGCCATTGGTTTCCTTCTTAGCAGTGACCACACTGGTCAGTGACTGGGGCCATTGTCTCCATAAAAAGATCCTCTGCCTAACGTCATGAAACTTGAGGCCATAACCAACAACTATTGGTTGGCTGCTCTACAGCTCCATTCACAACCTACATACATGGTTTCACGTAATCCTCAACAAGATGGGGAGGAGGGGCAGCTAAACGGGTACTCCGCCTAGTCCAGGGTGTCCCGTAGACTAGCACCAGGGATTGGAAGGATACAATTTGCAGATTATCTCTATGCATATCGGCATGGGGATGACGACGCAAATAGCGTAAGATTTGCAGGAGACAGTGCGGAGGTAGATATCATCTTAGAATGAACAAGTTAAGAGGAGAGTGAACGCAGTAAAGCTGGAAGACAGACACTGTCAGACTTTTAAGTGTGTACTGTCCCCAAGCCTCTTCAACCTATACACAGAAAGAATTTTTAAAGAAGTTGAAATGCTGTTAACATCAATGGAAGAATCATAAACAATCTTAGGTATGCTGACGATACCGTGTTACTAGCAGAAAATGAGCAAGAGTTGGAACAAGTAAACAGGCACAGTGCAGAATGTGGCTTAGATATTAACATCAAAAAAAAAAAAAAAAAAAAACTATGATAATTAGGAGTAAAAAGGAAAGGTCATCGATGGACACCACAGTAAACGGGGATACACTAGAACAAGTAACACGTTTCTTGTAAAAAAAAAAAAACATATTGGAAACAACAAGCTGCCATAAGAATTGATAATGAAGTAGGTCAATATCAGCCTATTAAGAGAGGTGTAAGACAGGGATGAGTAATGTCTCCAGATCTTTTTTTCCCTGTACAGTGAAAATATTTTCAGAAATATAGAGGATATGGAAGTAATCAACATTGACGGACGATACATCAATAACATTAGATAAGCAGATGATAGTCTTGACTGCAGACAATAAACAGGACCTGCAACATTTAGTAGATGCAGTTGTTGCACGCAGTGAACAACTGGGGTTAGAACTGAATATTAAGAAGACACAGATTATGGTCGTCACTGGGAAGAAGAAAATTCCACAATGTGATATACGAGTAAATGGGCATATTCTTAAGCAAGTGAATCGATACAGTTATCTCAGCAGTCATAACATCTGATGTGAGATCCCTTGAAGAAATTAGATCAAGAATTGCCATTGCAAAGGTAGCCTTTTGCAAGATGAAAAGCATACTGACCAATAAAAAGATATCAATTTAAATGAGAAAAAGAGTGTTGAAGTGCTACATAGAACCTATACTTTTGTATGGATGTGAAGCGTGGACAATAAGCAGTCAAGCTGAAAAACAGCGATAGATTGTATGTATTACCTAGGATTGTACTGATGTAGAACTAGCGTATACTTCTTGATTATCTATTCCAAGCTCTCAACAAGAGTGCCAGATTTTAGACCCCAAAAACTAAGGAAGACCAGATAGCGTCAGGACTGGACAGTATTCCAGAAAACTGGCGGGCTGTTCCTACTGGATCATAGGTATTTACTGGACCTAAGCAGAACCCTAGTGGAATGAAGGCATCTGACCTGAAACCCAGCCACACAACCAGATAGGACAAGGAACTTGTCGCCATGGAGTTTATGTACTTGCTTTTCATCACTACATATATGTGATTGGTGTATTGCATAAACCTCTATAGTTTCACCATCATCTTGATAACCTGATAACCATCATATGTTCAACGATTAATGATAGACAATAAAAGCGATTGTAGTTTGTTCTAACTCATAGTTCAGTTATACTTTTTATTTCTCCAAGGAACGCAGTTGACTTGCTTACCTTAGTGGGGGATTACTTATGTACCAGAGGCTGGGGAGGGGTGTGGGGGAAGAAAGACCTGCACTCTAGTAGTCCAGTGGTAGATTAAACCTAGACTTTTCCCACTCCTTGGAGATACCAGGGCCAGCTAATTAGTAAGGCGCCATTCATAGCTGTACTCTTGTGTGTCCAGGGGCTTAATCTTTATTTCATCTATATATATATTTTGTCCTGAGTCAATTTCTGATAGTACATAACTAGGCAGTAGCTAACCCTCCACTTCTGACAAATACATATTCCTTATTATTATAATCTTTAACATCAATGTTTACAATTTCCAATCATTTCTTGGTTTCATCTTGCTTAGTGTGGTCAAAACACAAATACAGGCGTCTGTTCATTTAAACCATTCTACTGTTAATGTCCTCAAGATGTATATGGCGTTTGTGCCTTTACTTTACCCCAAATGCACTCCAATTTCTATTTAATTCTCTGACATGGAACAATGTATGGCGCAAGACAGCCTCAAGTCTCAATTTCATTATAAGATCGCTGTACAATGTTCTACCATGCTAGTTAATTAGGGAAACTCCAAAGACAGCACTTGGTTCCTGTGTTAAAGGAAGCAGGCACAAATGTGTTGTCCACATACAGGGTGATCAGGAGACGCCACAGCAATGTGCATGCTGAGCTGGCGGCCGTAATGGGTAGGAAGGCTGCTGGTGGCCAACAAAATGAGCTGATATACGTCCTCAAAGCCAGACATCAGCAATGCTGTGTGTGAACTTGTCGCTTACCTTAAATAGTGCGATGTGTAACTGGGAAAGAAAAGTAGCAGTAGTCAGTGGCCATGGAGTGTTTGTTTTTTTAAGGACTCTTTTTACGTGATGAAAGCCACATTTTGATGTGGTCAAAATCTCGTCAGCTGTCTTAGCTCCCATTTCCTGAGAAATTAAAGTCTCGTGTCCACTGCATCACTGCAATCTGTGCAGGTTAGGGTATTCCTTTTAGTAAAGTGTAGGATGTGTCCAGATGTCTTTTTGCAGATTCTAGTTTTGTTTCTTGTTAGTGCGTTATATTCCAACTCACTGGGCTCCCACTACCGGGCAAATGGAGTGCTGCTCATTGCCTGCACTATAAAGACAATTCATATCTTTCTGTATTCTTGTGTGGGAATACATTCCTATGACATGCACAATCTAGTGAATAATTCATTACCCCCAAGCCCTGTTACCTCATGATCTTTTCATAACCAGTGATATCCGAACATAAGGCATTTAGATCAAAATTTTGATATCACTATACTTAAGTCTAAATGGTTTACAGATGAATGCTGAATAGTAGGAAGGAGTAAATGTTCACATATGAACTGTCATTTACTGCCAATATAGTACCTTGCGGGGTATGGCAGAGTGGTCTTTGAGCCTGAGAAATTAAGGCCGCCTGGCTAGTGCAGTCGCCGCGAACTGTGCAGGTTAGGATTTTCTTTTTGCCCCCGACAGAAATTTTTTTTTTCCCAACATGCAAATAAAATGAAGTCCTACAATATTCAACAAAGGATTCTGCCTAATTGAAGCCCAGCCCATTAAATTTCACATCTACATGTGTTTATTGCTGATAGTGAAAATCAAACCACCAGACATAAATGCAACCGATAACCAATGTTTATATTTTGTATATCAATACAAACTCATAGAAAGAAGGATAAAAAAAACCCACCTAATTTCATTGCCAAATATGTTTCCGGGTGTCTCAATTCTATGTGACCCAGCCACAACCATCCAGTGAGACATAAATCTGCTGGAAGAACAAGCCAGAAATCTGGATATGTGACCCAGCCACAAGCATCCAGTGAGACATAAATCTGCTGGAAGAACACCAGAAATCTGGATATGTGACCCAGCCACAACCATCCAGTGAGACATAAATCAGCTGGAAGAACAAGCCAGAAATCTGGATATGTGACCCAGCCACAAGCATCCAGTGAGACATAAATCTGCTGGAAGAACACGCCAGAAATCTGGATAAAATGACGGTCAGAATATGGTCCAGGAGTCTTGTGTAATCTGCTATGATAACACTATAAAATAACATTCAGCACAGGCAAAAGTGGATATTAAAAATGTTTATTAAAACAGCTTAAGGTAACAGCTTTTTTACTTCAAGAATTGACAAAATAAACTTAACCACTAAAATGCATCATACATGTTGAATTTGAGAGCATAAAACAAACAGAGCAACGAATGGTGGTAATCTGACAATGAGAATACAAATTTATGACATCAATGAAGTGCAACTTAAAATGTGTCCATAAGTCTTGCATGCCAGCAGTAATATGACAATACAAACATGGCAGCTGTTGTTATAGTTCACATAACTGAACCTCCATGAAACAGGATGAAAACAACAGAGCTTGCACTCTTCCTTTGGAGAAAACAACATACATTAAATGAAATTTTTAAAATAAAAGAAAAACAACTGTAGGAATACAGTGTGTAGATGCAGAGTCCTGACGAGTCAACACTGGGCCCAGAACTACACAGAGTGTGAAGGAGTCGGCTAGTTGTAACCACCCCATCTGCTGCTGTAACTGTTGCCCCAGCCTTGATTATAGTCACCCCAGTCATCATAGTCATAATCCTGGTCGTAGCTGTCCCACTGGATAAAAGATAGAAAGTGGTGTTACATGAATGAATCAACACACTAATGAAGAGATAGAAAGTGGTGTTACATGAATGAATCAACACACTAATGAAACCAGTTCTGTTCTACACATTTAGGACATGGTAAACACAATCTAGCTACAGACCTGGACAAAAATAAATCTAGTGATAAAGTACATAAACATTTACGCTGTACACTAAAATACTATAGTATTCACAAATTTTAGACGCCCCCTACAATATGGAATACAATAATACAAGGGGGAGTCAATAAGTCAGTCACACAGTTCTGTGGGCTGGCAAGTAAATGTAGTTGGTGTTATCTACAGGTGTCACTAGGTGACAAGCAACATCCAACTTCATATTCCCGTTCGTCAGATGGCGCTAGGTGTCTCATGCGCATCCATCCATCATGTGCCATGCAGATAAGTGTGGGCGGTCATGTTTTGCCATCTCACTTGATCACCAGAGTTGTGGATCAGCTCCGTGTCTCTGTCTCGACCATGCCACATGGCCAAGCCATCCAGGTATTTACTTCTTGGTCTTCCCTTTGGTCTCCCCCCTTCGATTTTGCCAGCTTTCTCATAACATGCCCAAAAATATTGACTGTCTACGTCTAATGTCTCTAATCTGTTTAAGATCTTCATTTGTTTCTTGTAGGACTTGTTCATTGGTTTATATTATTTTGAGCAGTGCATAAACAAAAATGGCGACTACTTATGGAGTGTACAACCAAAGAACAACATGCTGTTACGTGTTTTTTGTGGGCAAAAGGACTGCCTGCAAAGGACATTCATAAGGAAATACTTCCTGTTTATGCTGACAAATGTTTGTCCCATAAAGCGGTGCATAGCTGGGTAGAAAAATTCTCAAGGACGCTCTAAAATTGTTGAAATGTAAGAAAGTGTGCTCAATGTGGGTACCCAGAAAATTGAAGGAGGTTCACAAAATGAACCGATTTGGTGTCCTTGCATCATCTTTGTCGATGCGAAGGAGAAGACATGCTGAACAGGATTGTTACGGGGGACGAATCATGAGTGCATCACTACCAGCCTGAATCAAAGCAATGGAAACATCCTTCTTCGCCTTGTCCAAAAATTCAATATTACGATATCAGCAGGAAAGGTTATGCCCACAGTGTTCTGGGATTGTCAAGTTAGTTTAGTTTAGTCGATGGATTAACATCATGGCACACGGGTGCAACCCATAAGTGCTCCGTTCTCCTCCTAACTCAAACCTGATAGTCTGGAGAAACTCAGCTCAGTGCATGAACTCTGTAGCACCGGCGAGGATCCTGAAATACTTTGGGTAGATTTTAACTCAAAATTTTGCCCGATTTCCAACTGCCACGGGATTTTTTACGTGCGCAATAATGCACATGGGCGTCCGATCTCACTACCCAGAGACCAGGAGAAATCTTATTACTAGAAGTCCACGAAAAAAAATCCCGGTCCTCACTGGGGCCTGAACCCAGCACTCAAGGCGGACACCATACTTCGAGACCAGGGGTGCTTTTAACCAATTTCAAGAAGGATGTGGATTCTGAATCGTACTGTGACGTTCTATCGATGCTTCATAATGAAATTCGAAGAAAACGTCTAGAGCTGCTGTCTAGGAATGTTGCTACTTCAAGAAATGCCAGACCACATACAGTTCGAATTACTAAGGAGAAAATTAACCAACTAAGCGGGGGAAGTTCTGGAACATTCACGTTACAGCCCTGACTTAGCCCCTAGCCATTTCCACCTTTTTGGTCCACTGAAAACCCACCCTGGCGGGAGACATTTCGCGAATGACGCCGAAGTTGAATGTGGAGTGAAAACATGGTTTAGAAAATAGAGCACGCAGTTCTATGCAGCCGGTTTGGGAAGACATTAAACGATGGGATAAGTGCGTCAATGTTGGTGGAAATTATGTTGAGAAATAAAGGTACAATGTATGTATAAAAATAAACTGGTTTCAGGTTGTTACCATATCTAGTTATTTTTCTACAGCCATTTGTGACATACTTATCGACTTCCCCTGTTATTAACACACAGAGAAATCGGTAACGTGCAGAGTTGCAGTCTCATACTGTTCATGACATTAAGATTTGTAGTATGATACACCAATCAGATTTTTCAAACATCAATTTCCTTTGATGTTTGTGGTAAACTGAAAATGTGTGCATGAACTTCTATTGTAAGATGCAGCATTTGTGTAACAAATTAAATGTAAAGGCAATTCTTCACAGCACAGAGAAGTGTGAAACCAGTATAATTCACACATTTAATCCATAAAAACACTAATAATTTGTTAATGCTCGACAGACGTCAAATACAATAAACGTGTATCTTTAGTAATTTCCAACTTACATCAGAATGACTGTATCCCCCACGGCCACCGCCATAACCCCTACTTCTCCAGCTACTTCTGCTGCGTCTTCCACCACGGGCGGGCTGAAAATGCAAACTCAATCCAGTGAACAACTAATGCATACGTATGAAACATAAAATTATTTCTCCTATATTTTGCAAGCCACTTTTGGTTTAACATTAAATATGTCTTACTCAAAAACTTACTAAATATAATAAAATATTTTTAATATAAATAATAAAATATTTGTCGACAGGAATCGTGTAAACCATAAGTGTGAATCTTGTAGTTTCAATGTTAGGAATCATGTAAACCATGAGTGCGGACGTAATTCCAATGTTAGGAATCATATAAACCATGAGTGTGTGAATGTTGTAAGCACGAAAATGTGATAATATGGGCATTCACAAGACATACCTTGTAACCATAGCTTCTGTCATCATAGTAACGGTCATCTCTGAATCTGCCCCGGTATCCACCTTGGATGGAAAAGAAATCAAATGAAACAGTGATGATGGTAAAGCAACTATTGCATTAGAAAACATACTGTGCTATTTATTTACAATGCTCAGCCAGGGGTGTACCAATATTTGTAGCTGCAGTTTGTCACATTTTAACATATTCATTGTTCCACTGCATGGAGCTTGGCTAAGCTGACAATATGTATGGGACAGTACCGTATTCAAGATACTTCCCAAGATGTAATAACACCAACCTCAATTTTTTTTCAGTTTTTAATAATTACTATAAATAATCGTAAATATTTATAATAAATTACCATTCATGTTATAACGGTGCATAAGTGGACGTGTACAGCCACGGCGCCACATTGCTCGATAATAAATTGTTATCTGCAGTGATGTATCATTTGACAAAATACTTCCATGATTCAGACTGTTTTGCTAGTTTTAATTTCTCATGGCATAAGTATTCAATGTCAGTGGGTCTAGATGTGATATTTAAACAATTTTAATTTCTAACGCGTCTACACATAATATCAAAGATTTATGGTTCCGTTGCCCTGAAACTGAGTGCGTGGAGCGACTCTGTGAGCTATGATATTCACGTGGAATGCTTTTTACATGTCCGCTTTTGTTCGGAATAATGACCACCGGCTGTTGCTGAATTGACTGATTTGCCTTTTCGGTTCACGAGTGCATTTTTCAGGAGACTCCTGGGAGTAGGTGCTCTAGCTACGGAGTTCGTGCTTTATGCGACGCTTTCGGCTGGTTGCCCTGCGGATAGAGACAGAGACATGTGAGGAAACCCGGGTCAATGAGGTCTTTCTGGTGGCTGCCGATTCCATCGACGGTGAACTGTGGTTTCCATGGAGGACTTTTGTGTTAGTTTTCTGGCAGCGGCTTTATGCAGTGTAGTGTGGGCTGTTGGATTGCCTAGACTCCTGTCTGTTCCATTTTTCACATTGGACAGTGGGGAGCATTTTGTGTGATATTCACTGGCACAGGAACGGAGCATAATGGGGACAACCCGTTGCCGTGAAGTTGGAACCTCAACTAACTAATATCAAAGAGGAAGGAATTTAAATGAATGAACTGTATAAGTTGTTTAGTGATGGAACAGACGTTGTGTCTCATTTTCAGTTGCTCGTGGAGGGAGAATCAGCATCAACCAACATATGATATACCATGCCAACTAGCGCAAGTGTCCAACAATGACGGTACCGTTGGAAGAAGTGTGCAAAGTACCAAAGAAAGTAATCTGCCAGGTTTTTTTCAGACCCTCAGCTGAATAACTATTTCTTAAATATTATCACAGCCTGCAGACTTCTTTATTTTATGCTGATTCTACATATTCCCAGATCATATAACTTGCTTTCGTAATTGTATAATTGTCCCGTATGGTAATTTCAGTATGACAATTTACTAGCAGTTACTTCTATTATGTGTACAATTTTCAATTTATTAACAATAAGCAACAACATTCTAGTTCACTGAAACTATGACCTAAACAGTTAACTATCAAATCTAAAAGAATCTAAGAAAGCAAACTTACCCCGACGCTCATTGTAAGGTCGCCAATTGCTGCCTCTGTATCCACCACGACGTTCCCTATCATAGCCACCACGGTAGCTGCTGGTTCTGCGGCTATCTCTGTAATCTCTGCCTGGTAGACGATTAAATATAAAATCTTCAGTGCACACAAAATAAACTGAAAAAGTACAAGTCAGTATAAGAAGTAGTAATGAAATATCTGACAGCACTATATTGTTATGTTTACTAAAGTGTCCAAACAAACCAAATCCAGCAAACAGTTAAACATAATCTAGATCTCCTCAAACCAAAACAAGAATCATAAACTGACCACTTTCCCCATTGACATCACAAACAAGCTCCCTATCTCAGCAGCATGGTCACAGAACACTTGTTCCACTGCAAACATTTTCTCTTTATTATTATTTTTTTTAACCAAAATTAAAACTTGGCACATTAACCCTTTACCGGGCGGAACGTCCATTTCCGTTCGATCGCTTAAACGGGCAGACCGCCCCAACGCGCCTGATACTATTATGCACTGTAAAAACGCGATCTCTCGGCTTTCCGATACTTCCGACGGCTACTTTCTCTTTCGCCGATAGCTTGACAACTTAGCCGCCATTTGCAAGCACCTACTATGAATTTGAAAGGATTTTTTTTTTATAGTTTTCGGGGTTTTTACGCTTAGTTTTTCAAGATGGATTTCGGCAATTCTTCAATTGATAGCCGAGATTTCGCTAGGTTCAATTTAAGTGACATTGAAGGGCACGAAGTTGACTATTAATCAGAGCTAGATATCAGTGAAAAGCGTTACTTTGCATTAGCAGTCGTGAGTCGGACTTTAAAGAAAGTGATTATGATTCTGAAAATGTGTTTGTAAATTGCCGTATAGATGACTGAAAATCACAAATATGCCGTATTTGGTAAATATGTGTGTTCATATATGGATTACTGGCAACAATCACGTGAGTAACATATTCTGCATGCTTTTCCCTTCATTGTGTTGTTTATTTAACTAAAATCGGTTGACTAACACCTTATATAACGTAATCCGAAATTTTACCGAACCTGAAAAAAATCTTGCCCGCTCAGGGCTAAAAAAATGGACAAGCGTCTGCACGGTAAAGGGTTAATGTAGACAATAGGGAGAATCTTGAGTCATTAATTACCAACAATGGTGATACAATGGAAGAAATTAAAAGACAAATATCTGTTGCTCTTCAGATAATATTGCTCTTCAAATAATAAAACTCCAGGGAAGGTTAACCCGGTCAACAAATGCCCACAGAAGTCGGATGTGTCGGCCTAACGGCGCAAGAACGCAGCTCTGCTGTAAACAGGCACAACGCAGACACATCCGGAAAACAAATCCGGATGAACGCAGAAGAATAATAATAATAAAACTGAATAAATTATAGGGGAAAATGAACAAAAGACATTGAAATATTGACTCACTTAAAGGAAAAAGCCCAACAGATCTGGCTGGTTATCAACCAAGATAAGACAGAATATATGGTAATTTCAAGAGAAGGAATGGCTAAAAACTATGGCCACATACAAATAGATAATATGACAATTAAAAGAACGGAAACATACAAATACCTGGGTACAATCTTCAACTGCTCCAACATCATAAGGGAAGAAATACAAACTAGAATCAATTCTGGAAATAAGATATACTTTGCACTACAACATCTACTAAAATCAAAGGCGCTATCTCGTAACACCAAGATCACAATATACAAAACACTGATCAGACCAGTTGTGCTGTATAGCTCTGAAACCTGGAGTACAACGAAAGGAGACGAAGCCTTGCTACAAACCTTTGAGAACAAAGTTTTAAGAAGCATCTTTGGGACCATTAGGGATACACAAAGTGGAGAGTGGAAAAGAAGAAGTAACAAAGACATTTATGATCTGTTTTAAGTCCCCGCTAATCACTGGTATCATGAAGGCTAATAGACTACAATGGCTGGGGCATATAGAAAGAATGGAAGATAATAGGGAAACAAAACTCGCTTACACTCAGGAAATAAGTAACCGTAGACCCCGAGGTAGACCAAGAAGACGGTGGAGAGATAATATATATACAGACCTACAAGCACTTGGAATCGACTGGCAAGAGAGGGTCAATCAGAGAGACGAATGGAGACGGATTGTATCTGCAGCAAAGAACCTCAATGGCTTGGAACGCTGAAGAAGAAGAAGAAGAAGAACAAGAAGAAGAAGAAGAAGAAGAAGAAGAAGAAGAAGAAGAAGAAGAAGAAGAAGAAGAAATTGTGGAATGGGACATATAATTACCAAAATAAGATTTTTTAAGAGCATTCATCTTTCCCATTGCAACATACGCTTGTGAGACCTGGACACCCCCGGGAAGGTTAACCCGGTCAAAAAATGCCCGCAAAAGTCGGGTGTGTCTGCCTAACTGCTCAAGAACGCAGCTCTGCTGTAAACAGGCACAACGCAATCACATCCGAAGAAGAAGAAAAAACTCCGGATGAACGCAGAAGTAGAAGAAGACCTGGACACTTAACAAGCTGAACAGCACATAAATGCCTTTGAATATAAATGTTATTATAGACGGGTTCTAAGAATACCTTGAAAACAGAAAAGAACAAATGCAACAAAACAACAAGAGCTGAATATTGAAAAAGATGGGCTACTAAGACGATAAAACAAAGAAAATTGAAATATTTTGGTCACTTTGTCGTGAAAGTTTGGAGAGAACAATCATTACATTACATTGGTACCTTGTCGTCTTGACAGACGATAGTTACATTGTGCTTCAAAAAGGCTTAATAACTACAACCCATGGCCGTGGCGAATGTGACTGTAAGGCCAATTCACACCGTAAATGTTCGTCCACAGTGGATGCACGTGAACACAGGGTCATTTTCACCATCATACGACTCACACGCTCAGCGTGTGACTTATCTGCAATAACTATCTCCTTTGTCTTTATTCCATTTCTGATATTTGCCCTCCATGCAACACATTCAGCGGCGACTTGCTCCCAATGTGCATTATCAATGCCTGTATCAATCAGGTCCTGCTTAAACACATCTTTGTATTGTAATAGAGGCTGACCCCGAGATCTCTTACGCACCTGTAATTCTCCAAAACAGATGTCCTTTGGTATTCTATCACTATCACCTACAATCATGGAGGGGTATACGCCTAGGCAGAGAAGTAGAGGAAGGCCAAAGAGAAGATGGGTGTAGGATGTGGCAGATGATCTTCAGATGGGTGTGTCAGACACCAGGACATCTTGCTTATGACCGAGAAGTTTTCCGGGTGGTTGCTATGGGAGCGAAGTTCTGCAAGGGACATGCTATTGAATAATGAATGAATGATGTAGGATGTCCAAATGTATACCCAACCACATGATAGTTTTCATTTTTGCCCTTTTAAGTGAGCTCTATTGATAGTATTTTTGTATAGATGTTTCACTCAAACCGCCTCTTTAGGGGACCCTATATGCCAGCAGTCAGTCCATACTAACAATAATGTGCATCGACAAATACAAGACTATAGTGCCTGCGTGACTGTTGGTCTTACGCAAATTGTCTATTCATCCCAGCAATGTGTGAAAAAGAATCAAATTTGACATTTCAAGCACGTACAACAATATGATGCTTGACTAATCAGGTCATTCTAGCCTGCCCATGTACAATTTATAAAAGTAATGATATAATTTAATATTTACTTTCTCTTCTTTCCCGCTTTTCTGGTGGAGGAAGAGCGTCCCTGCCTTCTTTGCGGTACTGTTCAACCAGTTTGTCACGCTCCTCTTTTGGCAAATCCTCAACATACTCTATGCTTTCAAAATATTCACCATCTTCAGGTAGGCTGAAACTGGCTGTGATGGTGAGAACATTACAAGTCAGCATTTCCAATTAAACCATGTTTCAGTAGGTACTAAAACAGAGACAGACCTATTTATATTCACTAGAGAAGTTTCTAAATTTATAAAACTAACTTCTAACCATACACAATTAAGACAAAATAATAAGAGTTTATATACAACGCAGACAAAGAATTATGATGATTACCCGAATTTCTTTATGTTAAAAATTTTGCATAATCAATAAAATGCTAATGAGGCATGCCTGGCTTTCTAACATCAGCTAAGATCCTATACGTTTAAAAAAATAATCAACAATAATGTACATAACCTGACCCCATTGTCACACCATGAGGTGCACGGAGCATATGGTGCTTGCCCCATATTGTTAGACCAATTGGCACTCAATGTGGTTGACATCACTCAGACTGCCTTTACCTTGTAGGACATTTTCTGGTACCCATTTTAAGCTACCAGAAAGGAAAAAAACCTTTGATTTGAGCACATAACCACCAGGCTGGCAGACAAGCATTTAAGCCGCCACACAAACCGTCAATAGTACTACAGAAATAATCTAGCACATAATGCAATATTTAAAGTACATGCATCAAGATAAAAATTACAGAAGTCATTTACATGGTAAGTCTATCTTCTTATGAAACACTAAAAATCCCCTAGTGTGAGATGACTGAAAAGACAGAACTGGAGAATATGGAAAGACTAGGGGGGGGGGGGGGGGGGAGAAGTAAGACATCAAATTGGATACAGAAGATTTGATATAGTAAGAAAGAGTAAATCCCCCATATAAGTTCGCTGGATTCATGATATGCACTGTGCATTATCTCTATGTGATTATGTGTATTCTGATGTACCTGCCTTGTTCTGTCCTCAAACAAAAATACTTGCACTGAGAATTTTGGAATCAAGCGTTGATCAAGATCCGTCATCTCCAAATTATTACCTTTCATCTCGTTAACTGCACTTTCAGGAATATCCTTTCGTTCCTCCTCTGGTCTTTCCTTCACTCGATTTTTGTACACTTCATCAGTTGGCATGATTACTACAGCCTTGCGTTGAAATCCTTCGAAAGGCTGCATTTTTCGTCTCCGGGATGATGCATACACATTTGTCTAGCGTGGCAACAAAATATAAAAAATATTTAATCAGATGTTCATGACGTCTGCAGCCAAGACGCTCCTCAGATGTCCATTCTGATATCTTAAACGTGTGTCTAATTACATCCCTCAATTAAACAAAACTGAACAACAATAACAACACATCAGAAGGATATCTGTAAATACTTAAAGATGTATTAAGCATGACAGACAAAATGTTCACATGGACTTGCCCTTAAGTGTTATACTTACTGCACAATTACTGAAAGGAAATGTACTTGGAATTATGAAACATTTGACAATACCCAGTACATAAAATAAACACCATTGCTGAGGTCCGTGATATGATTTTCTATACAGTACTTGATGATGGTACTCTACGACAGCAGTTTGTAAATTATTAAGAAGTACTGCATATCTAATTTCATGGTACTCAAAATGAACAATGCAAATGACCTTGATTTTAGAAATAATATTCAGTCCTGTCACTTGTATTATATGAGTGCCAAGTGTATGTGACCAGCGCAGTCAAACAATGGAACTGTCTCAAGACACTTCATAACAGTACTGTACCAGCATCACTGACCCAGCTGATATGAGCAAATGATGTTGTATCTATAGAAGCAGCTATCTACATCTAAAGGTGGTGAAGATATCTCACCCCAAAAGCTGACAGTACACACGTACTATTTTATACCACTTTCACACATGTGATCTGTCATGAATTGCAGAAAAAGATGCTGCCAAAGAATAACAAAATGTTATACAACCTTCTCATGTCCTAATCTTTGCGCTTCCGTCGTGCTGTTCCCATCAACCGATGTCACAGTCCACTGTATGCGCACCTGGTTTAGTGCAATGGTCCTTTAATTTCTCCTTAGCCGTATCCCAGATCCTATGTTTTTCACACCGGTTTCCATGAATGTACCACACAAAAGAACACAATGCAAAACATGTGACATAAACCATTGGAAACAGTTTCAATGTCTTGAGAGAAGCCTGTGCTCCACTTAACCACCATGATTCAATATTTATTGTTACTGCTTAGCTTAAAAAGCCACATAAGTACATATCCATCTAATGCCTGGATTCCTGTGTGACTCACCCACCCCCTCACAAATTTAAGTAGTGTAACATATTTTCCATATGCGTAACATCTATAGGCACTATTAGTTAATAAACTGAAGCGCACTTCCTATGGAATCCTAAATACTGTATGGAGTACATAGCTCCTAATGAATATTTTGCAAATTAAGCTACTTGCTGCATCTACTTTCATATGAACATAGCTACGTTATATTCTAATCTGACCACTTAAATCTCTCATTCTCATTAGGATGGGAGCAGCACTGACAACGACACTGAAACCTGACATCAATGTACCTGGTCAATAATGTAGTTTCGTTTCTTGCGGGCAGCTACTTCAATGAACCGGTTGAGACATTTAGTTGCCTTGTCAAATAGTACGCTCCATTCACCACTGTGGTTAGAACGCCTGGGTTTGCCCAACACCTGTGTTACAGTAAAAAAAACATTAACATCTGCAGCTTTTCTGATACCATTTATGCTAGATCAGACTGAACATGCTCTTTTTCTCTCTCTTCAAACCTGTTCACATTATTAATGCAATAACATTTCAGAAGCAAGCGATGTCTTTATTCTTGTGATTCACCCGTTATAACTCATTATTTACCTGTTATATATACCTGTTAAAACACCTGTTGTTATAACTCATTCACCTTCCTTCCCAGAATTATTTCTGGTACACATTTTTGTGAGCCATAAAGGTCAGGAAATAATACAATCCAAACCTCAAAGCAGTGTTGATTAGAAAGCACAATAACACCTATACATGTTTTCATGAGCTCTTCCATCAGGCGTGCAGATCTGCATGATTACTGTCACCAAGTCAAGTGTAGATCTTTCATTCTCCACAGGCCTGTACACCATCAGAACTGATCAATGTGTTCGCATTGTTCCAGAATCTCTCTCCTCTCAATGCCTCCTTACTCTGTCACCTTTAATGTTACCAGATGTTACAAATGTTCACATGCCTCTCTTCCCACATAAAATATGGTGACTTGCCTCATTTTGACTGAGTCTTCCCTGTGTTTCCAACATTTAGATTCATTTCGGAGGTCCGCTGCCTAATTCCTCTAATGAAACATTTCTAGCGCTAATGAATTTATTTTATTGACTATAGTTTTTAAAACGATGTTAGAATTGGGTCTTAACCTGATAGAATTCTGTTGACAAGGACATATTGCATAAAATAATGTAATAAAATATAGTTTCTGCCTGTCCTATTTGTTGTTTATTTCTGCGCCACATATTCCATCCTATTTACCTAAATAATTACAAAATAAGCGGCTAACATTATCAGCTTTATCAAACTGGTATATGTTAAATAACCCAATACAATGTGTTGGTTTAGGAAGTATTAGGGACGTTCATTTGAATCCCGTTCCAATAGCTTTATTACAAAAGCATGAAAGAAACATTAACAGGTGTGGTAGAATTAAACAAAGCATTCATTTTGAATGAATTATGCACCATGGGTTAGTCAGAAGTAGGCATTCAGGCAAGCATCCCATTGTTTAGGTAGGCGGCAAATTTTGGCGATGGCTTTTTCTGTTGCAACAATATGTGCTTGACCCGGCTGCCGAAGATCTGTCGTGAATTGATGTCCTTTCCGAAACATTTGTGTCCAGTCTGTCATTGTTGTCTTCAACACGCATTTGTTACCGTCGCTGCCTGCATTCTTCGATGAATGTCCACTGGTCGACATCCTTCAAATGAAAGAAACTGAATCACCACTCTTTGAGCTTCTTTGGACGGATTTTGGATCAACCCGGCCATTTTCTCAACGGTCAGAAACAGATCCTATGCATCATGGGACGATAAGCGCGTGCTTTTATTCATTGGTCAGTACTTATCACATCACTATGACTTGATCATGTTCACCGTACGCAATCACGCATGGTGCGGCACGAACGGATTTCAAATGAACGCCCCTTATAATTTGCAATTTTTGTATTTTTTTAATACATCAGATTACCACTTAAAATAGGAAAATAATTACTGTTCATTTCAAAATGTATTTAATGTAATACTGAACTAGTTTGTTAAAGATGACAGTGGTCAATTTTCACTGGTCGTTTATATTGATATAGTATACAAATTGATAAATCTGGAGAGAATAAAAGGTGCCACTGACAAATTAAAGGTTTAACAGGCCCAACAGATCCTGCACTCACCAGAAAGCAAACTTATGCATAATAATAGAGAGAAGCACTGCAATCAATTTGCCACTATGTATTCGATCTGAGAACTATGAAAATACTTGATGAAATTGGTACAGCACCTCTTTGAAAATTCATACTATGGTATCCCTAGGAAGATCATTAACTAAATAAAGGCAAGAAATAAAGACATGAAATGCAGAGTTCATGAGGAGAACATACATTTGGAAATAAAAAAAAGAACAGATGTTTTAATCACCTTTATTATTGAGACCAGCTATAGACTGGATGAGGAGGAAGACAACAGCGACAACCAGAAATGTAAGCTCATGTACACTGTCAGAGCAGCTGGATGATCTAAACTTCACGGATGATCCTGCCCTCCTATCATACTCAAGATGCAAGAAAAGAACAATCAGGAGATAAAATAATAAAACAAGAACAAGAGCTTTCATGGAAACGGGGAAATCTGGAACACAAAGAAATTAAATCCAGTTTTAAATATGTCAAATCAGTACCGCTGCATGGATCAGAACATGCAGAGACTATTAAAGTAATGACTAATGAACTACAAACATTCTTGACCTAGTGCCTGTGCGGAATAGAAATACTACAATGGGATAACATAATCGCCAATGCGGAACTTATACAGAGGAATTAAAATCCAGCGAATTATTGAATTTCTGTTAAAAAAGTAATATTAATTATGAGTATAGCATATGAACATTATCTGTGCTTTCCTGAACTCAGGGTTTATCCAAAACAAAGGCCTACCCTCATTTTATCAATGATGCTGTTTGTCCCAAGTAGATTGTAGTGTTTTTCAGGATGTGCTGCAATATGCTTCTCTGCCCAAACAGTTTTACCTGCACCAGGGAGGCCAACTGTCATGATAACCTAAAAAACAAGACAAAACAGTTTTCAAACAAAAAACTACACCCTGTCGCATAGGTCTCAATTATTCCTATAATCGCTAAAATTGGTATAAGGCGTCAGCCATCACATGCCAACGCTTTCATCCTCTTGCAGTTCCTTATCTTTTCCTTCTGTCTCATTTTCACTTCCAAGCAATTTAATTGCCATTGCTTTGTAGCATTATTCCTAGTTCTAACATAACAACTCTGGAGATTTTCCCAGGTGAAAGACAATAAGCTGGTGACCAAGAATCTGTTTTCTACTCATGTCAATTTTTTTAGTGGAAAAGTATCTTTCATCCTGATAATGGTTGGCTGAATTTATTCTTCTTCTGCGTTCATCCGGAGTGTTTTTTTCCCGGACGTGATTGCGTTGTGCCTGTTTACATCAGAGCTGTGTTCTTGCGCCGTTAGGCCGACACATCCGACTTCTGCAGGCATTTCTTGACTGGGTTAACCTTCAGGGGTTGGCTGAATTTAATTTTCATCTTTCCAGCTAAATTATATATTTTCTTCTTGAGAATTGTTCTTGATTTCGCAGCTGTCTGATTATGGAGTCAACCATCATTAGTTGCCTCTGTGCCATGCAGACAAATGAGTTTGTATCACTAACTCACCATTTATCCATCACAATGTATTTAGATCAGTACCAGAAATTCTGGAACACTACATTTAATACACGGCCACAAGAGATATCAGAACTGAGGGAACAAAATTCAGGATTATATACAATCAGACAAAAAGAATAAATAACAATACAATTCTCAAAACATGCAGGTGACAATTACCACAAAGATGAAGTAAAAAAAGAAACACAAAGTAAAAATATGATTCAAGCAGCATGTACCAGCTAATATAAAAAGTATGCTCAACCACATTTATAATTTTCTCTCCTTGATCTTTTGCAAATGTCAAAACAGACTAATGTGACATGTTCATCTATGCCATCCCCAGCACACACTCTATATTTGCACTAACAATACTGCTACGTCCCATGACAATAAACCTTACAATTGGTTGTTAACATAACCACAAGTCTCTGTGGAAAACTTAACTCACAGCAGTTAATTCACAGGAGCAGTTTTGGGGAGTTGAGACAATACAGAGTTCTTCAGATGTAATACATGAAGGTACAAAATATGCCTACCAATTAGGTAATAGCCATACTGAAGTGAGCAGAGCTGAACTGTTTGTTGGTGCCTACAGCTACAGACTGGCTCACCACCAGAACTGGACCTAGCAACTTCATGCTCACAACTCTGCCTATGACTCTTTTCTCACTCACACCAGACGTCAGACATTCAGGCTCACCATTTATAAACTTGGTTTTGTAATAATTAGACAAATCATTCAAGTGCATCCATAATGAAGGTTGGTGGCACTGATCTCCAACGCTAACACTATCTGGTTGTACTCTCTGATTGGCTACTGTTCACCCATCTTCCCACTAAGCCAGTGACTACCAACAGCAAATCAAATTCTACATTACTAGAAAAATAACCAGCAACATAAAAGCATTCAACAACCAGCTCTATTCCGCTGATATGTGACCACATTTCTCACAGTAAACCAGCGGGTCACATACCTCACACTCCTCTTTTGTTGCAGGTGGTTTGTTTCCACGTATACGCTCTTCAACTGGCAGCTCCTCCAAGAACTTGAAACCATCTTTAAGTGGGAAATAGGGTCCCTCCTTGATGAAAAACAGGTACATAGGTGTTAATGTGTGTGCATTCATAGGTATATGTTTATAATGGTATGGAGCTCAACATAGTAAAACCTGAGCTAACTACTATTTACTAACAAATGAATAGAAACTAGGCATTAACAGTAAGAGACAATACACAGCTGAATTAAAAGTCAATAAAGAAAAGTTGCCAACAGTGCATACAGATAAAGCTAGTCCAATATAAGATGGGTACTAGTTCGTAAAAAGTAAACACCTCCATAGTGTGCAAAAGGGGGCCTGCATATTACTGTCGAAACTCAACAATGACATACAAATACACCACGGAAAACCAAGATCAGATCATAGAACATTTGAAGTCAAAATTCAGGGTGAAAGAAGGAAGATTGCATACGCATGTGCGATTTGGATTTTCATTACGCTGAAGAAATTTGGCAACAGGTTGCACTATCAGGCTAACATCATTTCCAACTAGCTACCACTTACATGTTTGGTTTTTCTCCCCCTATTTGAAGTTGCCAGTTGGTACAGTAAAAAGCATTTTTCCTTTCCTGGCATCTTGTCAAAGAAGGTGAACTGACAGATTTATTCATCCATCGGAGTATCTTGCTCTCACTTAGAACATGCCATGGATTTCTTTTACAACTGTTCAGGGGTCTACATGCTACATAGAAAATCATGTTCTTCCCTTGATCATTACATGTTCCATGACTTATGTAATGCAGCAATTTGATAGTTCTAGCACTCAGAAAGAATTGGGGGGGGGGGGGGGAAGAGAGAGAGAGAGAGAGAGAGAGAGAGAGAGAGAGAGAGAGAGAGAGAGAGAGAGAGAGAGAAAACTAGACAAATATTATCACAACAAGCTTACCCTTGCTCCAAAGTTGCATTCAAACTCTACATTCTTGGTAAACATATGGGGGAATAGAGCATTGTCTCCAAGTGTTTCTTTCTCAATCTCAAAGCAAGTTCCAAGGTCCTCTCCATTCTTTGAGTAAGATATGACTACTGAATCACCTTCAAAATCCTGCATAGAATATGAGAACAATAATTTACTAAAAACATGGAAACATAAAGGACCCCTAAACAGTTGGAGAAAATAAAACTAGTATTATATCATCAGTACATAAGCCATGTACCTAGCAATAAATAAATAGCATGTGAAATAATACTCTTCTATTGGTAACAAGGTGGACTCTAAATTGCATAAATGGAAAACAAATACATGAAATTAAATATTTTAAGGTTGCCAGCTTCATTAGGAGAGAGAGAATTAGACATGAGTAATATTCTATCAAACATCTTATGAGATTGACACCATTGCACTATGCCTGCAATCAAGGAAGTCCTGGCAATAGACCTAAACGAAGACTAAGAATCATCATGTAGCAGGTCCTTGGCAAAACATCCCTCCCATCAAAGCCTCCTGGAAATAATGTCCGTGACTCTGTTATGTTCTTCATGCTGACCCATGCCACCTCTTCCTCTAGAACCCATGCCACGCTGTTCTTTCTAATACGTGTTTAATATGACCCTAATATTTCAGCTTCCAGGGATGCTCTTTATGAGATCATTTCCATCATAGTCCAGTCTTTTTCTCTACAAATGTTTTCATAACATTTAAGTTCAAAAACCAATTTTTTCCTTTAGTGACTGAGATATGGTCCATAACTCTGTATCTGTATGTTAACACAGGAAAGATGCACATTCTTGGAATGTTTAATTTTTTCATGTTTGTTAGTACTGTGCCACAGATATTGTTTAACCTCTGCACTGCTGTGGCAGTCTAGACCAAGAATGAAATAGATCAATCTTATCAAGTGGGTAACAAATTCAATGCAGCTGGGGTGGCATTTGGCTCAATTCTAAAAAATAGGGCTGCGGAAGTTAACGATTAATTAATCGATTAATCGTTTATTTTAACGATTAATTTTTTTAAACGATTAATCAAAAAGTTTTCTCCTATCACTTATACAAATGAACTGGATGTCAAGAAATTGTCGGACATTTTAAACATAGTGCTGCAAACACAACCGAGGTGCAAAATTGTACTGTCACCATTGTGTAAGCTGCAGCAAGATGTACCAACAAGATGGAACAGTATTTTTTATTATGCTACAGAGTCTTCTACAGGCCAGAGAAGCATTAACTGTCTGCATGTCAGATGAAAAGAAGCAATACAAAAATCCAAAACTGCCAGATTCAGATTGGGAGAAGATTTCGACGAAATATGTCAAAATTTTGGACTTATTCTGTCAGACCACGGTCCTGCTTGGCGCTCAAGATTATGTTTCATGTATCTGTGTATTGCCAATGCTATCATCGTTGTCAAACCATATGACTGTACACGATGATGATCGGGGCTGCATAGCTAAATTAAAGGCAGCATCTTTAAATAACTTCAGTGGACGTGTAGCTAATGTGACAAGTATTGAAATACTACACATTGCAACAGCACTTGATCCACGCTACAAATATCTGAAGTGTTTGTCAAAAGATGCAAAAGAACGAACTTGGTCACGTATTGAACAACAAATAGCAGCTGATGTTCATGATGAGCCGATAGAGACTGCTACAATGAATGATACGGAAATTAACAATGAAACTAGGGAAGATCATGTCGACAGCTCTCATGAATTGCTGCGTTAAAACAATGGACAAGAAAGTTGCTGAATCGGTTGATCCTCTACAATTGTGGAAACTTAATGAACATTGATATCCAAAATTGGCATTCCTTGCCAAGACCATTCTGTGCATACCAGCTACCTCAGTTCCATGTGAACGATTGTTCAGCTCTGCTGGTTATATTGTTAATAAGACGCGCTCGTCACTTGAACCAAATACTGTCAACATACTCGTCTGTTTGCATAGTTGGTTATTATGACATGTGAACAAGACAATACAGTGTTATTTCGATTTTTGACAAATACGACTATGTGAGATATTTGACTATAAATGTTTTGCTTTAATTGAAATTAACTATTAATTAATCATTAATTTTTCAAAAGTTGACTATTAAATTTAAATTAATCAGTCACAGCCCTACTAAAAAAAACCTTCAGCCCTTAACCCCCACTGAAAAACCTCCCCAATTACACTGATCAACTAATGTGGACCAAAAGTCATCTATGTTGGGACAGACAACAAAATAATGCTGAATCCCCATCATTTAGGTTGTTCCTGGCTGTCACCTAACTTTTAGCTGTGGACTGTTTTATCAGCTTTCTAAGTTCTTATCAATTTCTTTACTTGCTAAACTGCTTGCAAACAGCAGTGTGACAGATATATCATGAAACAATTTTAACTAAAATAGCAGCTTGTGGACAAGCAGAGAATAAATACACCAGACTAAGAATACATACATGTTTTCAAACCTGAGGCATTATGCTATACATGCTTTTCCCACTACAATTAGGCAATAAATGCAGAGAAAGCAGAAAGAAAACAGAATTATGAGGTCACTGAAGTGATCAAGCACCACGTTATCACAAATAACATTTATAAAAGACAAGCAACAAGAAACAGAAGTCATATCTAGAGGTAAATTACAAATAAATATTTCACTAGAACCTAACATTCATCAAAACAGCACATTCACATACCCCAAAAGATACAGATATAGAGGACCCAGAATCATATTTTTGTCTGCAAGCAAATACCATAAATGTGGAATAATATATTTTTCCTAGCTACAATATCTGCATCAGAATGGAATCAAACAATGTACTAAAATTGCTACTATATACCAAATATGCAGTAACCACATCTCCGACACCAAAGGTCTGCCCATAATTAAAGAAGCTGTTGTCTGTCACAGCCTGGCTTTGACTGCCATATCCGTATGACAAAGGCTCTTCACCTGAAACAAGAAAATACCTTAATATAAAAAATGTGACACAATACAATAATATCTCAGGCTAAATTAACTCCTAATATATTGCAAGCCACAAAAATGGAACAAGTTTCTACAGAAATATATAGTCAAACCTCCGTTTTTGTCGATAATCCTCCCGAAGACAATCAGCAAAACCCGAAACCAATGAAAACCAAGGCAATTATTTCCATATGAATCAATGTAAATCCAATTCATTTGTTCTAGACAATCCAAAATACATACCAAAAACACATTTTATAGAGAATAAAAAGTGTTTTAATACTATTTTTCTGCCCCAGGCGTGTCCAAACTCGCATCTTCACCGTGCCTAGTAACTGCGTCTCTTGAATTTTTCAAACCATAATCTGCTGGCCTTTAAATCACCAAGTACACTAGCATTCGTCCCAGTAATTTGCTTAATGAAATCGGCATGCAACAGTCTGACCTTTTCAGATATAATTGCCTCCGAAACAGAATCACGATCTAACTTTTTTGCTTTATAAAAATTAATGAAACTGTTCGACATCTTCAATTGTTTGCGATCTCTGTTACGTTAGCACATTCACGCCTTTCGCTATTTTGCCACAATGGAACTTATCGTGGATGGCGACTTCCCATACATGCAGCCGATTTCAGCAATCTTAATGCCACTCATATTTTTCAATGTTTTCCTTTGTCAACTTGATCGTGTTCCTGGCCTTCTTCGAAGGGCTGCTAGCTCTGGAAACTTTCTTTGGTCCCATGATGGAGCTATCAGGAAATGGTTAACTTATTAGCAAGTGATGCTTACACGAGAAACGCCACAAACACTGAACTGATCAGAAAACATGCGGGTCCCTTTGTTTTCACAAAATTAGTGAGGTCCCGTAGGCAGATCGACGAAAACTGAGGCAACCGGCGAAAACCAAGACAAATATTTTGCGGGAAAAAAATCGACGAAAATCGAAATCACAGAATACCGAGGTTTGAATGTATATGATTGGAAGATTTGTAACAGCACAAAATTACAGCTTATTAAAACAAATACTTTTCCTTGATGTATTTATTAATTATTCACACTAATTACTTCAGTCTTTTGGGAGGCGTAATGCAGATCCCCCAATCCTTATAGATGTGGACTATGCCCGCAGCTTTTAGCAAACTGTTATGTTGCTAGGGCGAGTACCCTCCTCTATGGTACTCTTAACAGCAAAGAGCACCTCACTAACCACATAGATGCGCACAATGGTTACAGAAGACAATCTGTGCTTTTGAACTGAAATGCTGCAGAAAATGTTTAAGGACATCATGGACTAAGAAGAAAAATGCTACAAGATCTGAATGAGGAAATTCACAACAGCAAGCACCATGTGTCAGAAGCTAAGATACCATATAAACATCACAGCTTAACAGAGCAGGGCTGGCTCCATGGTTTCTGGAAGAAGAGGCGAAGATCAAACAACATGAAGATGGACAGACAAATCACTAGATATGAGGTAGGATAAGAGGGTAGCAGGAGCTCTTGAGTCATGTCTGAGTATTCCCATGGGGACTGTTGCATGGCTCTCCACTCCAAGCTGAGAAACCTGCAGGCTGTGCCAGACTGGAACCTGACATCTGCTGAAATACATGATATAAACAGGTCGTATACGTATTGGCTGGAATCAGGTCTAGGCTTGTTATGTTTTCTCCACAGGGTGTAGGTAAGCCATTGTCAACAGACTTCAACCTAATGTCAAAGAGGATAGCTACCATCTTTATCCTTACACAAAAATAGTTCTTTCTACAGTAAGGCAGAGTACAATTAACACCCAAAACATGTCATTGTAAAATAAATTATTAGCATGGTGGCTTGGAAATTCACTTACCAAGATTCAGTGATGTAGAATTCACAGACCAGCCCAATCTGAGAGAATGGGGAGTGACCTCTTCCCTAGGCAGATGATCAACATTCAGAAATTCCAGCACCTGGTACAAGAAAATTTCTTTAGTAGTTTATTCTTCTTCCAAACTTAAACACAAGAGAGTATAATTGTTCAACATCAATAATTTCAGAAAGTGTATTTTTTCAGTTGAGAGAGAAAAGAAAAAAAATGGGGGTGGGGGAGGGAGGGAGGGAGGGAGAGAGGGAGGGAGAGAGAGAGAGAGAGAGAGAGAGAGAGAGAGAGAGAGAAAGAGAGAGAGAGAGAGAGAGAGAGAGAGAGAGAGAGAGAGAGAGAGATAGAGAGAGAGAGAAAGAGAGAGAGAGAAAGAGAGAGAGAATGAGAATAATTATATTTATATAAATTCAAAACAATGTTTTCCCATAGTGAATTTGAATAACGAAGACACAAACAATAGATTGCACGATTTATTGCCTGGCATATTTCGCTGCATCTCGTCAGGTACATACTGCAGAAATCACACAACTTACGTGAAATTAACTAGATAAATCCAAGTTGAAATATACACAATTTCGCACAGTAATGTCAAATATCTACCACGGTAATTTTAAGCTGACTAACATGTCTTTCTGTTTACACAATTCTGGCTTGCGTTGATAGATCATAATTGCTTCTGCAAATTTTAACAAGCGAGTATTTCAACTTGAAGGATTTATCTAGTTAATTTCACGTAAGTTGTGTGATTTCTGCAGTATGTACCTGACGAGATGCAGCGAAATATGCCAGGCAATAAATCGTGCAATCTATTGTTTGTGTCTTCGTTATTCAAATTTATATAAATGTCTACATAATACAGATTAAATGGGGAAGCAGACAGATATTAAAATGTATTTATAGAAATATGTCTACATAATACAGTCAAAATGGGGGAGCATGTAGAGATGTTAAAATAATATATATTTATATAAATATGTATACACAATACAGTCAAAATGGGGGAGCATGTAGAGATGTTAAAATAATATATATTTATATAAATATGTATACACAATACAGACAAAATGAGGGAGCATGTAGAGATGTTAAAATAATATATATTTATATAAATATGTATACACAATACAGACAAAATGAGGGAGCTCATGAAGAATGCCAGTTACACAAGAGGTGAGGAAAAGCTGGTGCTGGATAGGACACAGAGAAAACCAGAGGACACTCAGGAACCCATAAGGCAAACAAAACAGTGGGAGACCTAAAAACACATGGGGAAGAAAATGACAGGCAGATTAATAATATTGGGAGCTGCAGGAGACAGCAAAAGGGCGGGCTGACATGCTATTCAAGGACCTATGCCCCAATGGGAAATAAAGAGCATGTAACTATGTGCCTGGACTTTCATATACAAGTCCTAGGATGTCAAAACATTGACTTCATGTCTGTTTTCTTTCTAATAGCAGTGTCAAACAGTAGGATTTTATTGTCTTCCTGCTTGCTGGCTAGATTCCCTGTTAAACAGCTTGGATGTTTATCTGGACTGCACTGTGATCTCCATCTAGTTTGTAATTGAGGCTGCATACTGAACTTGTGTAGATCATACCCCTGTAAAATATGCTCAATTGTCTAAAAAATATTTAGACGTGGGTTCCCACAAACATTTTGTACTAGCGATGCATGTGACTTTAACATTTGCAGTTCTTAGGCTGAAAATGATTACTTGCTGACTTATTTCCAAGTGTCTTTCAATTGTAAGTAATTGTAATGACAAGGAAACTATTTCATGAGAGCCTACCTTGACTTCATAGGCCACTTTTCCTGCACGAACGCCAAAGTTGGCACGCACACCTGACCACATGTAAGCAAAGCCACCAACAGTCAGGGGATGAGCTTTGATACCTCTATCATTAAATCGTAGGTTCAGGTCTGCTTCATCTGCAGATTGACATGTCAATGTTTTATCACAGGCTATAGTAGTATTCACATGTTATACCTAAATCAAGTTATGTAAATAAAATCACTGCTGAAATATCACAGCTACACAGACTAAAGAATGATGATTGTTAACATTATGACATGATGTAACAAAATTTAGAAACTGAATTTACTAACATCTATCCAAAGTGAACACTGTCAGGGACTCCCAAGAGGCATCCTCCATTTCAACTTTTTTAGCCGGTGAGTGACGACCATATCTTTTTTCCCGAGGTTCCCCCCATCTACGACGATCATGAGACCGTGATCGTCTGCGGCGATCTCGTGAATGAGATCTTTTCCTCTTTCTGTCAGCATTTCCTGAAGAATAAAAGTGAAATGTACAATGTCTTCATTATGTTTAAGGCGAAAGTGTATTTAAATAAATAATCACTGCCATATGTCATGCCAGCAAATTCATATTCATTTTCTGGGAAGGTAATCCGGCCAACAATTGCCTGAAGAAGTCAGATATGTTGGCCGAAAGGTTCAAACATCGCAGCTTTGCTGTAAACAGGCGCAAAACAATTACATCTAAAACATTCTGGATGAAAGCAGAAGAAGAAGAAATTCATTCTAAAGACAGGTATAAAGTTGTCTAGCTTGTCAACTCGCCATAAATCTACATTTGTGACTGTCTTTACTTTTTCTTGGGTAATTCATGTGGAATCCCTTTGCCGCCCACATTGTTTTACACGATTTCAATTTCTCCTTTGAAAGGTTTGATTATTTTAAACGTTAAACCATTCAGCCAGCACTTCAGATCTCTTTCAGACATTTGTTGATGGGTTAGCTGTCCCCAGGTAACATACAATTTGAATATTTATATTCAAACTATAGAGAAGTGACTTTTCCGTAAGTCTAGGTAAATTGCTCAATGTTTTACAAACTTATTTATGACAACATAAAATTTTTTTAAAGTTTGTTGCATTTTTTAGCTGTTAGTGATTTCTTGGCAAGTTTACGTTCAGTAGTTTGCTGTATACGGGATTACAAATTGCATCCATAAGCCTGTGCCATAGGGTTGGCTTATGACAACATACCAAGGTCAAAATGCCTATGAACATTTCTTGAAAATTAATGTGCTTTCACATTTTCCACATCCACATTTATTTTAATATTTTTTACAGTCTACTCTTTACAATTTCCAATTGCCAACAACCTTTTACAGGATCTCCAAAGAACATTGGATTAGAAAGAAAGAAGAGAATGCACTGAATCACAGAACTCATCACCAGCAGAGCAGTGCCTACCTTAATACTAATTGTTACTGTTTAAGCATCCCAAGCAAGTTCAATGTAATTGTTTTTCCATAAGAACATGATCAAAAAGACAAAATACCTTCTGCGGTATCGTCCTGTGTGGCTTCATCGATAGTCCTGAATTCATCACCAAGAACAATAGCTGGCTCCTCCTCCTCCACGTTTCCATTTGCTTCTTGCTCTTCACCAGCTTTCACTTCATCAGCAGTTGTGTCTCCTGTTTCAATGTCTTCAGCTCCATTTTCTTCAGCATTATTGTCCTGCTCTTCTTGATAGTTTTCACCATTGGCTGAATCCTCAAGTTGTGCATCCTGCCCACAAAAAGCTTTCCATGTAAGCACTACAGAAATAACTGTAGATCAGAAACATGCAGAACAAACACAATTACAAACTACAATCACTAACTGGTGCCAGCTCAATATGGAAGGAATAAAATTGTATGACAGAATCACCAATGTGGAGCTCATGGAGAAATGTAGACAAAAATACTAGTGAATCAAAAAGTGAAGTTAAGACACTGCCACTGGATACATTGACAATAGTATAACTAGAAGGGCCTATTCAAAGAGCAAAAAGAAACAGAGGAAGACCTAAAAACACATGAAAAGAAATAGAAATTAATAATATGGGAACGACAAGGGCAGAGCTGCATGAGATAGTTAAGTATAGGAGGGTTTGGGGTGAATTGGTTGAGGGCATATGCCCCACAGATGATAAAAGGTGAAACAGAAATTCTGGACTCATGACTGTTTAGTTAGTTCAGACAACATAAGGAAATGCCTAGTCATAAACAGGCGTAAAATGAAAAAAAGGACCAAAAATAGGTGTTGAGTTTCAAATGTTTTCAGTATGCTGATATCAATAGCTAAATTACACAAATATACCTCTTCATAGTTGGCAGACTCTTCTTGTTCCTCTTCACCTACATCTCCAGTTTCATCTGCATCTCCAGTTTCATCTGCATCTCCAGTTTCATCTGCATCTGCAGTTTCATCTTCATCATCATGCTCTGCCACCACTGATGGAGCAATGAGAAAATATATGTTAAAATAAATTACTATAAAACACAAAAATAACTTTCTTAAAGGAGATGTGGATATATGTGAGGTTAAGTTGAAGCTTTTTTAAGTTATGGTCTGATGTAATGGAAATCACCATGAATTTGTGCAAGTGTCTATCTCAATTAACAAGCCTAGCACCATATACCATATACTAGGTATGCTACTAGTGTCGCAACCCAATCTGAAACTGCGCCACCCCAGTATGATTCATTGTATCCCCAAATATGGCTATGTATAGACCATTCATGTTTCAGACAATTCATTCAAATATCATGTGACAATAACAAACACCATCTTAGGTTCTGCAGAAAAGGTTAAACTTTTAAATAAATTTAATTATTTGGCAAAACCTAAGTAATTTTATTTTCTAGAGTTTAATTTTAAGATATTTTTAGATGGATATTTGAATTTGCATCAATTTTTACATATATTTGGAGTTTCATCGTTTATATCGCTTTATATGAGGTAGAAATTTATTTCTGCGGATATGTTGTATGGTCTTTGTGAATGGAAAGCCAAGATGGTGGCCGACACGAATATCGATCGGACTAGGCTCAAAACGTGCAATTTGAACTACTAAAGTCAAAGAAAATGCAAGTTTAAAGATTAATAATAATTTATTAGTATACATGTACTATTTTTTTATCTTTTACCATGACAGAACATATTTTTGAAGTTTTCATAATCTGCCTATGACTCGTTAAGACAACCTCACACGCGGAGAAAAATGAATGAACTGAACCGTAATTAATTTTATTTTTCTGGCGCTTTTAATAGAAAACCATCAATTATAGATTTATGAATTCTGCATACAATTTTACAGATTGGAAAGTTTCAGCGCTTTGCTGTAAATGTGGCTGAAAAAATTAAATTTCTGCAATGTTACGACCACGCGTCCCTTTGTGGGAAACCGAAAATGGCAGCCGGTGTTTGACTATCAATTCTTGCGGGAGTTTTATTGTGTCCTCGCTAGTATAGTCGTAAGTATCCCCGCCTGTCACGCGGGAGACCGGGCTTCGATTCCCCGCCGGGTTGGCATTTTTTTAAAAATTATTTGTTAGAAATTAATTAGGTGATATAATAAAAAATATTAATTTACATTACAAACTAAAATATTAAAAGGGAGGCTCTATTCGCAATGGAATTATATTATATTCGCAATTAGAGAAAAATTATATTCGCAATCGAATTGCGGGAAGTAACAAACATGTCACAGCGGCTGCTCACTAGTCAAGTTTAGTTTGGGCCATTAAGAAGTCTAAGAAGGTGGTTAATTTAAATAGGAATGTTCACTGTTGTGTGTTTAATTCTGCCGAATTCTCCATATTTTTTAATGAATCACTCTTTTTTTTACTTCTGTACGTTCTTTTGGCATTATTTTTACATTACGTTAGTCCTGTTTAAATATCAAGAATAATTTTTCAGAACAGGTATCCCCAATACAAATAACGATCCCTACAAATAATTCTGTACCCAGGCGAGTTCAAGAATTGTTAATTTTTGTTTCTGTACTCTTACTGTTACCATTCATCCATGTTTGTTTACATTACCGTCCTACTATTTATGTCCTGATATCGCAGCAGTGATGATTCTCTCAATTTGACACTTTCTGTGGCCTCCAGTAATATGCTTCGCCTCAGAGAGACATGATTAAGCAATTCAAACACCAGGCTTTCGACTGACTGGCCTCATGAATTAATAAATAAACAAGGATAAGGAAATGCAACGCATATAAATTGCAGGAAAACCTGGTATGCAGATGGAAAAGAGAGAGGAGAGAGATAGATAATGAAGATAGTGTGAGAGAGAGAGATATGAGAAAGATGTATTGAAAGACATTAAAGAGTGGTAAAGACAAGAAAGAGAGAGGTGGGAGATCGAGACGAGAGAGAGAGAGAGAGAGAGAGAGAGAGAGAGAGAGAGAGAGAGAGAGAGAGAGAGAAAAGAACTCTTGTTCAGATGGCTAAGCACCTTTCCCAAGACAACAAAAGTAGGGGACAGATAAGAACAGAAAGACAAGTGCGCAGGTTCTTGTGCAGCAAGATAAACAACACCTAATACACAAAATCCGTAGAAAACATATGCCTAAAGCGAAATCACTAGCATTGGTGTCACCTAATTCCTGAAAATGAAAAAAACATGTTGCCTCCCCGTCGGGGAATCGATCCTCGAGCTCCCTTGTAACAAGCGGAGACACTAACCACTATGCTACTGAAGACACGTTAATAGGTCAACAAAACATTGTAATATGGAAACACGCATAGGAATAATCACTTCCATTGCGAATATAAATTTTTTTCTATTCGCAATAGAATTGCGAAGTCACTCCGATTATTAAATTATTATATAGACCTGAGAAACTCGAATCTTGGGAATAAAGTGTGCTCTGTGGATCCGCGGAAGCTGCCAGGGGGGTGCATCCCCTGGCAGCGGAATGATCGAGTGTTGGAATCTATGGATCCAATAGATAGCATTTTCGATCAGATTTTCAAATTTAGTATTTACTAATGAGACCATGACAGATAGATAGACAGATACAGACAGACAGACAGATAGACTTGAAAAACCAAATCTAATGGTACCTCAATTATGCTTGGATGTCAATTCTGAGCAGAGATTTTCACATCTGAGTGTCAACATCTCGATACAGATTTCGCCATACTATTCATACACTGAAGCCAGAAAATGTGGGTCCATGTTATCTCCACTTCCGGTTAACCCTTTACCAGGCATGATGCCCGGGAACTTTTTTACCCCCACACGGGCAAACTGCCCGAATGCATCCGTGACTATTATGCATTGTAAAAACGCGATCTCTCGGCTTTCCGATTGTCTACTTTCGATTTCGCTGATAGCTTAACAACGTTAAGCTATTCGCAAGCGTGTATTTTGAATTTGAACACATTTTAAAATAGTTTTTGGGGGTTTTACAAAATGGGTTTCGAGGATTCTTCAAGTGATTTCGCTGGGTTTCTTCTCTTCTTCTTTTCGTTCATCCGGAGTGTTTTTTCAGATGTGATTGCGGTGTGTCAGTTATTCGCCCTTGGGCCGAAACCCGTAGGCCAACACATCCGGCTACAGCTACTCTCACTTTTGTGGTGCCGTCTACATCCATGCTGGCCAAGTTAGAACGGTCGAAGACAACGGTCATCCCTCAAAGGAAGGCAGGGACAGTCCATAGCATTTTCCGCCATCCAAGGTTGCTTCCATAGTTGCAGGGCCGACACATAGCGCCCTGATTCTGGGCTCACCGAGGGAAATCGTCACGTCCTACTCATGGCTGCTTTAAATCCTCACTTCAATATATTGGTCATTTCGTTTGCCCCGGGCCATTCCTGCACAAACCAGACAAGTTTGCAGACGGTATCCACTCAGCGAGTTTTCGGACATGTGCTTGTCGTTGCGCCCGTCAGAGCTGTTCCAGGCACGACAGACATTCTGAAAAACTGCCTAGTCAGAGCTGTTCCGAACAAGAGCGGCATTTGGAAACTAGGTAGTCAGAGCTGTTCCTAGCACGAGACATTCGGACGAGACATTTCACTCGGACGTAATTGCGTAGTGTCAGATTTTAGTTTGCCACCCGTAGGACGACACTTCCGACTTCCGGCGGGCATTTTTTAATGAGGTTAGCCTTCCTCTGATTTCGCTGGGTTTAATTTAAGTGCATGAATTTGACTGAATCAGGGTTAAATATCAGTGATCAGCGTTACTTTGCGTTAGAAGTCGTGAGTCGGACTTTAAAGAAAGTGATTCTGATTCTGAAAATGTGTTTGTAAATTGCAGTATAAATGACTGACAATCACAATATGTTGTATTTTGTAAATATTTGTGCTCATGTGTGGATTACCGGGAACATTCATGTGAGTAAAATACTCTGCATGCTTTTTTTATTTTGTTTTTTATTTAAGTAAAATCGGTTGACTAACACCTTTTATGTGATCATTTTACTACATAACCCAAAATTTTACAGAACCTCAAAATTCTTCTTGCCCGTTCAGGGCTACAAATCAGACAAACGTCTGCCCTGTAAAGGATTAAACATGATTGTCTCAGACGGGCCACTAACGGATATTAAATCCGACTTCATCCATATGCTCCGTCATGTTAAATGACAAAAAAATAGTACAAGTATACAAATAAATTACTAATCTTTAAAGCTGCGATAAGACCACGACGACATCAAAGACGTACAACTACACGGAATGACACTATCCAGTGCCGCCCACTGGGCACGGGAGCGCAAATTATTCCTCCCCACAACGCTTGACGGCAGAAGTGGAAGATGATGATGATGAAAGCTTGTATTATTTTTAACTTTAATTGCACGTTCAAGCGTTAAACAGTGTCCACAGCCGGCAGCCGCCATCTTGGAGTTCCATTCACAAAGATATTTTTAACGACATGTCAAGCGATTTCCGCAACGAAACTCTCCAAATATATTTTAATGTGTGCATTGAATATCCATCTAAAATTATGATATAATTAAGATAACAAGCTCTAAAATATTAAATTACTTACATTTTGCAAAATAATTATATTTATTTAAAAGGTCATGATAATTTCAACCAATTGCTACGCACGGAATATTAGACTAACCTTTTCTGCACAAGGTAAGACGGCGTCTGCTATTGTCACGTATTTGAATGAACGAATGATGTAGAAAGCATGAATGGTCTTACAGCAGCCATTTTTACTGAAACAATGGATTATTCTGGGGTGGCGCCGTATATCACTTCCGGTTTCATTTCGGGTCACGGCACAATCAAATAACCCTATAATAGATGTATTTGTTTAATGTGAATTTTAATTGCCGAATAAAATACTGCCCCTGAATCAGCTAGTTTCATTGCTAAACTTGCTCGAATTGTTGAAAAACAGATTTTCTGTGAAGATGTGCCTTTGTGAATTGGAAACCCACGGGCTAACACAGCCGCGCGTATCGCATGTACACTTTGTAACACTCAAAACGTCCAATTTGAAATACTAAAGTTAAAAACAAGTTTAAATAATAATAATCTATTTGTTGTAGTACCGGCTTCGTGGCCGAGGGGTTAGCAGCTTTCTCCGCTAACCCCGAATACTCTCGTCACGTGACGCGACGAGAATTAGCAGTGGTTCGAATCGCAAAAGTGACTTATGAGAGTATGGAGCCGGTCGCTCAGAAAGTCGTGGCGTGCTGATGAGCGTAATCTAGCCTAGGAATCAACATACAGCTGAAAGATGCTGGTGTTGACCGCAATATCCTGAAACAGGATGGAAACGCGGAAAAAAAAGAAAAAAAAATTTTTTTTTTGTAGTAGACGCAGTTGTTGTACACAGTGAGCAGCTGGGGTTGGAATTAAATTGTAAGAAGACACAGGTTATGGTCGTCACTAGGAAGAACGAAGTACCACAATGTAATATACAAGTAAATGGGAATATTCTTCAACAAGTGAATCAGTACAATTATCTCGTAACAGTCATAACATCTGATAGGAGATGCCTTGAAGAGATTAGAACAAGAATCACCATGGCGAAAGTAGCCTTTAGCAAGATGGAAAACATTCTGACCAATAAAAGGATGTCAACTGAAACGAGAAAAAAAGTGTTGAGGGGATACATAGAGCCTGTTCTTTTGGATGGATGTGAAACTTGGACAATGTGCAGTCAAGCAGAAAAACATCTGATGGCTGCAGAAATGTGGTTTCTGAGGAAAATGCAAAAAATACCATGGACAGACAGAAAAACCAATGACCAAGTATTACAGGAGACAAATGAAAATCGTAAATTGATTAGAGAAATTAGACGTAGACAGTCAACATTTTTTGAACATGTTATGAGAAGAAATGGATTGGAGAACTTAGTGACAACTGGCAAGATCGAAGGGAAGAGACCAAGAGGAAGACCGATAGGAAAATACCTGGATGGTTGGCCACATGGCATGGACAAGACAGGAACACTGAGCTGATCCACGACGCTGGTGATCGCGTGAAATGGCGAGTCATGACAGCACACGCTTTCCGGCATGGCACATGATTGATACTTCCACTATTTTCTTTAATCATGTAACATGACGAAACATATTTTTGAAGTCATTTTTCATATCCGTTTGAGACCATCTCGCCCGCATAGGCCGGTAGTGGAGGTAATGGACACACTGGATAATTCCAAAAAGTATGGGGAACATGTTTTGGCCATAGAAGATACTCAGGTGTGAATATCTCTGCTTAGAATTGGCATCTAGGCATCATTGAGGTACCATTAGATTTTGTTTTTCGAGGCCTATCTATCTGTGGTGGTCTCATTAGTAAATACTCAATTTGAAAATCATGATCACTCCTATTACAAAGCAGCATGTCATATCTAATCAGGGAGCAATTTTTTCTCTCTAAATTTATTCAAACAGGTCTAATAATTTTGCACTATAAAACACCTTTATCAGTGAAAGTCATAATTGTGTATCCTCATCTTGAGATGCCAAATGGTGTAGTAGTAGGCGTTCAATTCATACATCTGCAGGAGTCTCGGTTAAGTACCTAATTAAATTTATTACTTCCCTTTCCAGTTCTGAAATAACTCCACTGATCTTACAAAACTAATTGTCGATACCTGGATTTTATACATTACAAAAACAAAAAACTACACAGCTTGAGTGATTCCTAGATTATTGCGAGGTACAGTGTTCAGAATATAATAAGTAATAATATTTGCGTGCATGATTAAATAACTTTTTAAAAAAATTACCGCCATCGTCTGTGCCAAAGCCAAGTGCTTCTTTCAGTCGAGACACAAGAGCAGCTTTGTTACCTCTGGTATCTAATCCTCTGTTTTTAAGCTCATCTCTCAATTCCGCAACTTTTAATGCATCAGGGTCTAAGTCACTCATCGTGCAACAATCACTGTGTTCAAAAAGACAGTTATACTGAACCGCGTGACGATGTGGTACAGCAATGGCGTCCACTAAATTAATTCAAGATGGCGGCGTCAGATCGCACATGCGCAGTTTCAATTGGAACAATACAAAAGTTGGCCATAAAGCAAAGAATTAATTACACGATGTAACATATTAATCCGTCAAAACTAGTAACTGCAAAAGGATGTGTTATACAATTTAATCAATGTTATCTTCAAGTATTTCACTCTTTGGAAATAAGATATACTATGCACTACATCTCATCTCATCTCATCATGTTCCTCTTGTACCTTGCGGTGTCGAGGTGAAGTATAAACTTCGTGAGAGTGCCCGGTTATGGGCTTCGTATATCGACATTCCCATGGATTCTGTTATTCCCTCCGTCCAGCGTTTCCGTGGTCGGCCTCTTCCTCTGTTTCCATCTGGTCTGTACGTCATTGCCTGTTGTGGCATGCTGTTGACTGGTAGCCTACTTGCATGGCCAAACCATTTGACTTGCTGCTTTCTAATAAAATCTAGAGCAGCTTTAACCCCCACTTTAGTCCTGATTTCTTCATTTCTGATCTTATCTCTTCTGATCTTATCTCTTCTATGCACTACAACATCTGCTAAAATCAAATGCGCTATCTCGTAATACCAAGATCACAATATACAAAACACTGATCAGACCAATTGAAGTTGTGCTGTATGGCTCTGAAACCTGCGGTACAACTAAAGGAGACGAAGCCTTGTTACATACCTTTGAGAAAAAAAAGTCTTAAGACGCATCTTTGGGCCCATTAGGGATACTACAAGTGGAGAGTGGAAAAGAAGAAGCAACAAAGAAATGTATGGTCTGTTTAAGTCCCCGCTAATCACTGGTATCATGAAGGCTAATAGACTACAATGGGCTGGGGCATATAGTAATAGAAAGAATGGAAGATAATAGGGAAACAAAACTCGCTTACACTCAGGAAATAAACGACCGTAGACCCCGAGGTAGACCAAGAAGACGGTGGAGAGATAATATACATACAGACCTACAAGCACTTGAAATCAGCGACTGGCAAGAGAAAGTCAACCAGAGAGACGAATGGAGACGGCTTGTATCTGCAGCAAAGAACCTCAATGGCTCGGAATGCTGAATAAGCAGAAGATTTCAGTCTTTGGAGTGGTCGTGAAGTTTCTTGATCATACCATTCCGCAGTTGTCAGTCATGTGCCTCTTTCTTTTAGTCCATGTATGTTTGCGATGATATTGATAAATCTATTCATTTCAGGTATATAAATATTTTTCTTGGTCATCTTCCACTTCTGCCGTCAAGCGTCGTGGGTAGGAATAATTTGCGCTTCAGCGCCCGGTGGGCGGCACTGGATAGTGTCATTCCGTGTGATTGTACAATGTCTTTGATTTCGTCAATCCATTTTCTTCTTGGACGTCCTCTTGGTCTCGTCGCAGATAATCTTCTTCTTCTTCTTCGTTCATCCAGAGTTTTTTTTCGGACGTGATTGCGTTGTGCCTGTTTACAGCAGAGCTGCGCTCTTGCGCCGTTAGGCCGACACATCCGACTTCTGCGGGCATTTGTTGACCGGGTTAACCTTCCCGGGGGGTTTCTTAGGACGTTAGACTCTCACTGTTGTGGTGTTATCTCCCATCCCAGCTGGCCCATATAGAACAGCCAAAGGCATCCTGGTCGGCCCTCATGGGAAGGCAGGGGCAGACCATGGGCATTCCCCGCCATCCAAGGGGGCTTCCATAATTGCAGAGCCATCACACAGCACTCTGGTACTGGGCTCACCCAAGGAATCGTCACGTCCTGCACATGGCTGCTTAGCCTCACTTCCGTATATTGGGCCTTCCGTTCACCATAGGCTGTTCTTCCAGAAGCCAGAAGAATGCAGTTTGCAGATGACATCCACACAGTGAGCTTTCGATTCGGACTTTCCACGTAATGGATTTGCTATCCAAGCAATATTCCATTTTGTGCCACTAGGACACTTTTTCCACCTTTTATGAAGCCCACACAGTGAGCTTTCGATTCGGACTTTCCACATAATGGATTTGCTATCCAAGCAATATTCCATTTCATGCCTCTGGGAGGCTTGTGTAACCGACATGCCTGTGGTATGAAGTGTGGCAGTCTAAATACTTCTTCATGTACATTTAAATGTCAACCTGAATACAGTTAAAGTAAGCTGCAGTCGACTTGAGCTTGTTGATATCTCCATAGAGCTTGTCCTCGAATGAAGCAGGTGTGGGCCAAAATATCTTTCTCTGTTCTGCATATATTGGGCACTCTTGCAGCAAATGTTTAGCTGTCATTTTACCAGTTCCACAATCACATTCATCGGTATCTCCTATATTTAGTTTATTGAACAAGTGGTATTTCAGCCTGTTATGTCCTGTGCGGAGTCTGAAGATTGCTACTTGTTCTCTTCGGTCGAGTTTGTAATATGCATCATCCTTCTGGTGGCCTGGATGCTCTGATTCCCATTTGGTTCTATAAGTGCTTTTTATCAACCTCTTTGCCTCATTATAGGTTATGTCTATGTCGTGCTGTAGTAGTCGTCCGCCCTCTTTTGCCAGTCTGTCAGCCTCTTCATTTCCAGGTATACTGCAATGTGATGGGATCCACTGTATTACAACTTTTTTGGATTTCTGGCATAGACCATGGAGTGCTGCTCTTAGGTCAGCTAGTTCTGTGCTGTTTTTGCTTTTCAGTATTGAGACAGCTGACTTTGCATCTGTGAAGATAGCTATTTGCGTCTCTTTATTTTCCTCCATCAAGAGCATTTCTGCTGCAGTTTTCAGAGCCTCTACCGCCGCTTTGAAGTTAATTGAGAACTTTCCAGTTGCCACTGAATGTGTTCTTTTCACTCCATTTTTTAAATTTAGGAGAATTCCTCCTCCTCCATTCTCTACTGAATTTTTGGCTGATCCATCTGTATATGCATGGGTCCAATTGCTGCTTGGGTAATGTTCTTTTATGTAGTTTAGGGTTATTTCTCTTCTTTCGGTTTCATGCTGAGTGTTCTTTTTCTCAATACCAGGAATGTTTTCTATCATCTCAGGCAGTAGCTGCTGTCTCCAAGCTGGGAACTTGTCTGCATTGTAAATGGGTTTGACTGTTGATATGTTAAGTATGGGATCTGCCCTAATCTTTCGTTTTGCAGTTTCTACAAAGTTGCTACGCTTCAGTCTTCCCTTTCCAAAACCACTAAACCTTTTATACATAGGGTGGTCTGTCAATCTTCTAAATTTTTCAGCTTGTTGCTGGGCTCTGCTATCTCTTCTATCCTGCATTGGTTGTAAACAAGTGATCTTTTCTAATTCATTAATAGGCGTTGTCTTCAGGCTTCCAGTTATGATTCGCATTCCTTGATTTTGGACTCTACTTATTTTGTTAAAGTTTGACTTAGCTGCTGTTGCCCAAGCTGCAATGCCATATTCCAGTACTGGCCTCACCCGTCCAGTATATAACTTCTTGAGAACTTTCTCATCTGCTCCCCACGTTGTACCAGCAAGCTTTTTCATGATTGCCATTCTTTGCCTTTCTCTTGTTCGATTTTTCTCAACCTGTGTCTTCCATGTCAGGCGACGATCAAAGGTGACTCCTAGATAGATTGGATTTTCTTCATGGCGCAATATTTTTCCATTCAATACCAGCTTAGGTTGCTGAGTTTTAGTTGAGAGGGAGAACACTGTGCATGTTGTTTTCTCCTCACTTATCTTCACTAGCCATGATTTTGACCAGTCCTCTAGCGCTAATAGGGCTTGCTGTATTCTGCTGTTAGCTGTACTAATATATTCTTCAGATGTCCATATGGCTAGGTCATCTGCAAAGGATGATGTGTGTACTCTGGCTGGAAAATTTTCCGTGATGTCGTTTATATATGCTAGGAATAATGTTGGTGAAAGAACTCCTCCTTGGGGGACATCTTGCTCCAATAGCATCATTTTGCTGGTTTGTCCTTGTACTTTTGTCCTGGCAGTTCTGTTCTCAAGGTAGTGGCTGATCCATTTGTACATTTTCCCACAGACATGCATTGTTTGCAGTTTTACTTTCAGTCCTTCCTTCCATACTTTATCAAATGCTTTTTCTAAATCTATCCAGACCGCTTTTGTGTGCTTTTTCTCTTGGAAGGCATCCTCTATTTCCTGAGCTATATAGGTTATTTGATCTTCAGTGGATCTGTACTTTCTGAATCCTGCTTGGTGAGGTGTTAAGAGTTGGTTTTCTTCCAGATGCCATGTTAGCCTGCCATTGATAATGCGTTCCATTAATTTTCCTACACAGCTAAGAAGACTGATAGGTCGATAGCCATTTGGTTCTTCCAGGTCTTTTCCTTTCTTTGGGACTGGTATTAGTATAGCTTCCTTCCATGCCTGTGGGACTATTCCCCTCTTCCAGCTGTAATTTAGGACTGCTAGCAGTTTCTTTTTTGCCTTAGTGCCTAGTCCTATTAGCATTTCATTTGTGATTCCATCCTTTCCTGGTGATGTCTTCTTTTTTAGGGTATTCATTGCCTGTTCCATTTCTTCCATTGTTAGATTTGCCATCATATATTCTGCTGCTGTCTCTGTATATCTATGATGTATCTGATTATCTTTGATTGCTTTCTTCTGTTCGGCTGTAATATCAATGTGGCTTGCACTGGCATAGTGTTCCATTAGTGCATTTGCAGCCTTTTTTCCTGTAAGCAAGGCATTTCCTTGTTTAATTGTTATTTGTTTTTTTTCTAGGTCCTTCATTGTTCATGGCTTTCACTAGTTTCCATAGTTTGTTTCCATCCCTGTCAAAATTCAGGTTTTCTGTTTTTTTCCTCCAACAATCTCTTGTTGTTTGATTTACTGTTCTTTTATATTTTGCTGAGATGGCTTTGAGAGAGATGTTCGCTTCAGTTGTTTGTTCTCTCTCTGCGGTCTTCCTAGCATCTTCAACTTTGTCCTCCAAAATTTGTAGTTCTTCAGTCCAGTATGGTTTGTAATTTTTCCTCGCTCCTCTTGGAATAGACACAGTGGCCGCCTGTATTATTGCTCTGTTTAGACTTTCCACCATTTGCTTCATGTTTCCATATCGTGTATTTATGTTTTCACAATATTTGTCTGTTAGTATGGCAAATCTGTCCCAATCTGCTCGTTTGTAATTCCAACGGGGCAAAGGCTTTTGCTCCTGTGGAACATACTCCATATTCATTACAAGCTTGATTGGTCTGTGGTCACTACCTGCTAATTGGTCAAGCACATGGCGATCGATTTTGTGGAGGATGTCTCCTGTGCAGAAAGCTAAGTCTGGAGTAGAAGTGGTAATCCATCTTCTGGGGTAGAAGCTTGGTGTGTCATCCGCTTTGTTGAGTAGATGGAGATTTGAGTCTATTTCCCAGTCCTCCACTTCATCTCCTCTTTTGTCAGTATCTGGGTATCCCCATCTTTCTGAACGGCTATTAAAGTCTCCGACAACAATGCAATTTGTGTCAGTTATTTCCATGTTTGAGAGTGTAAGATCCTTATCTGCCGGGCTATACAGATTGTAAATTCTTATTTTCACGTCCTTTATCATTATATCAACACCTATAATTTCCGTTTGGTTGTCAGAGATCACAGATACTTCGCTGCAGGGTATTGTATTTCGTGTAAGTATTATAACTCCTCCTTTGTGTCCTTCGCGGTCGAAACGTGTGGCCTGATATCCCTCGACTGAAAATGTGCGATTGGCGTTGAGGTGTGTCTCTTGAATGCATGCCACATCTATTCTATCTTTATGAAGACGCTGTGTTAGGGAGGCTTTCTTGTTATAGACTCCTTCTGCATTCCATTGTAGTATGTTGAGTGTCCGGGGTGTTTGGTCAATAGCTCTTAACCTACTCCTCTGTGCCTTGACTCCACAGCACAGGGGAAGGTGACCACCAGTAGTCATGGGTGGACCCCCTCGAGGCAGGGGGCCCGGCACTATCACCGCCTGATGGGACTTCACGGGATTAGCACCATAATGATTAATTTTCATCTGTGGCATCATGAAATGATAAAGTTACGTTGCACTTCTTTGTCAAGCCTGTGGCTCAGTACATCCGATTTCGACAAGCATGTGTTCGGGATGCTTTCCCTAGCCTTTGACTGTCCCCAGTCTACCTACAAGGCAGCAGGTTTGTGCGTCACTTCGTCTGGTCCCTCTCCCTTGACCTGTCCGACATGGGTGACCCTACCAGTAGCTGTGCTACCGTCGGCATAGCTCTTGGGGTCATTGGAACGCGCAAGCCCCTCTACCTCGTCAAGGTGGACGCACGGCAGAGGGGGCAGATAATCTTTGATGTAAGGCCAGTGATGGTAGTTGTTGGTGTTGCATTCTAACAACATGGCCAAACCACTTGATCTTCTGTTTTTCAATAAATGTTGCACAAGATGTTGATCCCACTGTTTGTCTTCTTCTTCGTTCATCCGGAGTTTTTTTCCGGATGTGATTGCGTTGTGCCTGTTTACAGCAGAGCTGCGTTCTTGCGCCGTTAGGCCGACACATCCGACTTCTGCGGGCATTTGTTGACCGGGTTAACCTTCCCGGGGGTTTCTTAGGACGTTTGACTCTCACTGTTGTGGTGTTACCCCCCATCCCAGCTGGTCCATATAGAACAGCCAAAGATCCTGGTCAGCCCTCAAGGGAAGGCAGGGGCAGACCATGGACATTCCCCGCCATCCAAGGAGGCTTCCATACTTGCAGAGCCGATACATAGCGCTCTGGTACTGGGCTCACCCAAGGAATTGTCACGTCCTGCACATGGCTGCTTAGCCTCACTTCCGTATATTGGGCCTTCCGTTCACCATAGGCTGTTCTTCCGGAAACCAGAAGTATGCAGTCTGCAGATGACATCCACACAGTGAGCTTTCGATTCGGACTTTCCATGTAATGGATTTGCTAGCCAAGCAATATTCCATTTCGTGCCACTAGGACACTTTTCCACCTTTTATGAAGCCCACACAGTGGGCTTTTGATTCAGACTTTCCACGTAATGGATTTGCTATCCAAGCAATATTCCATTTCGTGCCACTAGGACACTTTTCCACCTTTTATGAAGCCCACACAGTGGGCTTTTGATTCGGACTTTCCACGTAATGGATTTGCTATCCAAGCAATATTCCATTTCGTGCCACTAGGACACTTTTCCACCTTTTATGAAGCCCACACAATGGGCTTTTGATTTGGACTTTCCACGTAATGGATTTGCTATCCAAGCAATATTCCATTTCATGCCTCTGGGTCTTCATGCACCTTTAAATGTCAACCTGTATATAGTTAAAGTAATCTGCGGTCAACTTTAGCTTGTTGATATCTCCATAGAGCTTGTCCTCAAATGAAGCAGGTGTGGGCCAAAATATCTTTCTCTGTTCTGCATACGTTGGGCAATCCTGCAGCAAATGTTTTGCTGTCATTTTTCCAGATCTACAATTACATTCATCGGTATCTCCTATCTTTAGTTTATTGAACAAGTGGTATTTCAGCCTGTTGTGTCCTGTGCGGAGTCGGAAGATTGCTACTTGTTCTCTTCTGTCGAGTTTGTAATATGCATCATCCTTCTGATGGCCTGGATGCTCTGATTCCCATTTGGTTCTATAAGTGCTTTTTATCAACCTCTTTGCCTCATTATAGGTTATGTCTATGTCAGGCTGTGGTAGTCGTCCGCCCTCTTTTGCCAGTCTGTCAGCCTCTTCGTTTCCAGGTATACTGCAATGTGATGGGATCCACTGTATTACAACTTTTTTGGATTTCTGGCATAGACCATGGAGTGCTGCTCTTAGGTCAGTTAGTTCTGTGCTGTTATTGCTCTTCAGTATTGAGACAGCTGACTTTGCATCTGTGAAGATAGCTATTTGCTTCTCTTTATTTTCCTCCATCAGGAGCATTTCTGCTGCAGTTTTCAGAGCCTCTACCTCCGCTTTGAAGTTACTTGAAAATTTTCCAGTTGCCATTGAATGTGTTTTTTTCGCTCCATTTTTTAAATTTAGGAGAAATCCTCCTCCTCCATTCTCTATTGAATTTTTGGCTGATCCATCTGTATATGCATGGGTCCAATTCCTGCTTGGGTAATGTTCTTTTATGTAGTTTAGGGTTATTTCTCTTCTTTCGGTTTCATGCTGAGTGTTCTTTTTCTCAATACCAGGAATGTTTTCTATCATCTCAGGCAGTTGCTGCTGTCTCCAAGCTGGGAACTTGTGTGCATTGTGTATGGGCTTGACTGTTGATATGTTAAGAATAGGATCTGACCTAATCCTTTGTTTTGCAGTTTCTACAAAGTTGCTACGCTTCAGTCTTCCCTTTCCAAAACCATTAAATCTGTTGTACATAGGGTGGTCTGTCAATCTTCTAAATTTTTCTGCTTGTTGCTGGGCTCTGCTATCTCTTCTATCCTGCATTGGTTGTAAACAAGTGATCTTTTCTAATTCATTAATAGGCGTTGTCTTCAGGCTTCCAGTTATGATTCGCATTCCTTGATTTTGGACTCTACTTATTTTGTTAAAGTTTGACTTAGCTGCTGTTGCCCAAGCTGCAATGCCATATTCCAGTACTGGCCTCACCCGCCCAGTATATAACTTCTTGAGAACTTTCTCATCTGCTCCCCATGTTGTACCAGCAAGCTTTTTCATGATTGCTATTCTTTGCCTTGCTCTTGTTCGATTTTTCACAACCTGTGTCTTCCATGTCAGGCGACGATCAAAGGTGACTCCTAGATAGTTTGGATTTTCTTCATGGCGCAATATTTTTCCATTCAATACCAGCTTAGGTTGCTGAGTTTTAGTTGAGAGGGAGAACACTGTGCATGTTGTTTTCTCCTCACTTATCTTCACTAGCCATGATTTTGACCAGTCCTCTAGCGCTAATAGGGCTTGCTGTATTCTGCTGTTAGCTGTACTAATATATTCTTCAGATGTCCATATGGCTAGGTCATCTGCAAAGGATGATGTGTGTACTCTGGCTGGAAAATTTTCCGTGATGTCGTTTATATATGCTAGGAATAATGTTGGTGAAAGAACTCCTCCTTGGGGGACACCTTGCTCCAACAGCATCATTTTGCTGGTTTGTCCTTGTACTTTTGTCCTGGCAGTTCTGTTCTCAAGGTAGTGGCTGATCCATTTGTACATTTTCCCGCAAACATGCATGTTTTGCAGTTTTACTTTCAGTCCTTCCTTCCATACTTTATCAAATGCTTTTTCTAAATCTATCCAGACTGCTAGTGTGTGCTTTTTCTCTTGGAAGGCATCCTCTATTTCCTGAGCTATATAGGTTATTTGATCTTCAGTAGATCTGTACTTTCTGAATCCTGCTTGGTGAGGTGTTAAGAGTTGGTTTTCTTCCAGATGCCATGTTAGCCTGCCATTGATAATGCGTTCCATTAATTTTCCTACACAGCTAAGAAGACTGATAGGTCGATAGCCATTTGGTTCTTCCAGGTCTTTTCCTTTCTTTGGGACTGGTATTAGTATAGCTTCCTTCCATGCCTGTGGGACTATTCCCCTCTCCCAGCTGTAATTTAGGACTGCTAGTAGTTTCTTTTTTGCCTTAGTGCCTAGTCCTATTAGCATTTCATTTGTGATTCCATCCTTTCCTGGTGATGTCTTCTTTTTTAGGGTATTCATTGCCTGTTCCATTTCTTCCATTGTTAGATTTGCCATCATATATTCTGCTGCTGTCTCTGTATATGTATGATGCATCTGTTTATCTTTGATTGCTTTCTTCTGTTCGGCTGTAATATCAATGTGGTTTGCACTGGCATAGTGTTCCATTAGTGCATTTGCAGCCTTTTTTCCTGTAAGCAAGGAATTTCCTTGTTTAATTGTTATTTGTTTGTTTCTAGGTCCTTCATTGTTCATGGCTTTCACTAGTTTCCATAGTTTGTTTCCATCCCTGTCAAAATTCAGGTTTTCTGTTTTTTTCCTCCAACAATCTCTTGTTGTTTGATTTACTGTTCTTTTATATTTTGCTGAGATGGCTTTGAGAGAGATATTCGCTTCAATTGTTTGTTCTCTCTCTGCTGTCTTCCTGGCATCTTCAACTTTGTCCTCCAAACTTTGTAGTTCTTCAGTCCAGTATGGTTTGTAATTTTTCCTTGCTCCTCTTGGAATAGACTCAGTGGCTGCCTGTATTATTGCTCTGTTTAGACTTTCCACCATTTGCTTCATGTTGCCATATCGTGTATTTACGTTTTCACAATATTTGTCTGTTAGTATGGCAAATCTGTCCCAATCTGCTCGTTTGTAATTCCAACGGGGCAAAGGCTTTTGCTCCTGTGGAACATACTCCATATTTATTACAAGCTTGATTGGTCTGTGGTCACTACCTGCTAATTGGTCCAGCACATGGCGATTGATTTTGTGGAGGATGTCTCCTGTGCAGAAAGCTAAGTCTGGAGTAGAAGTGGTAATCCATCTTCTGGAGTAGAAGCTCGGTGTGTCATCCGCTTTGTTAAGTAGATGGAGATTTGAGTCTATTTCCCAGTCCTCCACTTCATCTCCTCTTTTGTCAGTATCTGGGTATCCCCATCTTTCTGAACGGCTATTAAAGTCTCCGACAACAATGCAATTTGTGTCAGTTATTTCCATGTTTGAGAGTGTAAGATCCTTATCTGCCGGGCTATATAGATTGTAAATTCTTATTTTCACGTCCTTTATCATTATATCAACACCTATAATTTCCGTTTGGTTGTCAGAGATCACAGATACTTCGCTGCAAGGTATTGTATTTCGTGTAAGTATTACAACTCCTCCTTTATGTCCTTCGCGGTCGAAACGTGTGGCCTGATATCCCTCGACTGAAAATGTGCGATTGGCGTTGAGGTGTGTCTCTTGAATGCATGCCACATCTATTCTATCTTTATGAAGACGCTGTGTTAGGGAGGCTTTCTTGTTATAAACTCCTTCTGCATTCCATTGTAGTATGTTGAGTGTCCGGGGTGTTTGGTCAATAGCTCTTAACCTACTCCTCTGTGCCTTGACTCCACAGCACAGGGGAAGGTGACCACCAGTAGTCATGGGTGGACCCCCTCGAGGCAGGGGGCCCGGCACTATCACCGCCTGATGGGACTTCACGGGATTAGCACCATATCGATTAACTTTCATCTGTGGCATCATGAAATGATAAAGTTACGTTGCACTTCTTTGTCAAGCCTGTGGCTCAGTACATCCGATTTCGACAAGCATTTGTTCGGGATGCTTTCCCTAGCCTTTGACTGTCCCCAGTCTACCTACAAGGCAGCAGGTTTGTGCGTCACTTCGTCTGGTCCCTCTCCCTTGACCTGTCCGACATGGGTGACCCTACCAGTAGCTGTGCTACCGTCGGCATAGCTCTTGGGGTCATTGGAACGCTCAAGCCCCTCTACCTCGTCAAGGTGGACGCACGGCAGAGATGACTGTTTGTCTGATAACAGCATTTCTTACTCGGTCTCGGGTTGTTAAGTTGGTAGCTCTCCTCAGGCATCTCATCTCGCAGACGTTAATTTTGCGAAAGTGTGATTTGGATAAAGTCCAAGTTTGAGATTGGTAGCCTAGGGTTGGTGTGAATATGCTGTTTATTATCGTCTTGTTGCGGACATGGGTATATTTGAATGTTTCAGGAAAGTTGATAGTTTATAAGTAAGTACAGTAGCTGTTTGACATCTGATTTCGATTTCTCTGTCCTATCTGCCATTTTCTCTTCTTCTTCTTTTTTTTTTTTTTTTTTGTTCGCTCGCTTAAACTCGAGCGTAGTCCTTACACACTGTGTCTGTGGTTAGTAAGTCTCTTCTTTTCGCAGGAGCAAAATATACCTAATTGTTTCTAGTTCATATTATTATATCCTGCTGCAGCCGCTGCTTTCTCTTTTGTTCCACATTGTTTAAAGTAGTAAAGGACTGAGTTTTGCGTGTGGGCTTGCTTTCCCTTTTAGGCGAGCCCACTCCGACTTCAGAGGTGCTATCTTCTGTGATCATACTTCCAAGATATTTGAATTCTTTAACTTGTTTCAGAGTTGTGCTATTTATCTGTATACTTAGTTGTAATAAGATAAGGCGGATGTAGAGGTTAAGAATCTGGAAAGAACAACGCGAGTTTACAGGGGTGAGATAAGAGGAAGGTGGATGTGGGGGTCCAGGGAGGTTGGTTAGAAGTCCCAAGACAATCGGGGAGACCCAACACAGTGGATTGTTATAGCACGTAAAGGTCAGTCTGAACGTGCTTGAGAGGGGATAAAACAAAGGGTAAACTCAGAAAGTTTTTTTCATGGGAACTAGTAATGGGGTTCAAGGGTGAAATAGATTTTTACGGGTGGTCCCGTGGAGGCTGAATAAAGACAGAAGTTTGGGCAAATTGAGGAGAGTTAAGTTTTGGCGAAGTGAGGGAAAACTTTGCCTGGTGGCAAATTAAGTGTGGGCAAGTTAGAGAAAACTTGGCCCGAACGATAGACTCCGAGGAGTGGAGTTTGAGGGCTAAGTCAAGACATACTATTTATAGAAATGCTGGACTGAACTTTGAGTGTGGATTAGCTTTCCATATTAACAGTGTTCCTCACCATCAGGCGAACCAACTCCGACTTCTGAGGTAGATCTTAACTCTGTTGATATAACAAAGGAATCGGCCGCTGTGGTGTAGTGGTTAGTGCACTTGCTTATTACAGCAGAGATCCGGGTTAAATTCACAGCAGTGTTGTATAACCGTACGGTAGACCCAGGCCTTAAAAAAAACAAGGTCACTTTTTTGTGAGAATTGCTTGGGAACTCCCAGTGAAGGGAGCGAGGAAGGGGCTAAGAACTGGCCATCTCCACATTGATACTTAGAATATGTGAAGTACTTTCACTTAATAGTTAAACTACAGTATAGCTCAAGGTAGCTGCCGACAAGGAACACCTCCTGCATGATTTCCTGGATGCAGTAAAGGGTCACATGCTGTTAAGAGGACGATCTTGAATGGTTCAGACAGAAGATACCATCAGGGAAGTGTGAACTTTTGAGAAGATTGGCAGAAGCAAGGAGTGAGTCAGAGTTCCGAATATTCAGACTTGTTTGGAGTTATAATCGCGTGAGTGTAGGGAGTGGCCAGCAGGCTTTGCGGAAGTAGATATTCAGCAATTACTTCTTCTCTCGTCCTAGAGTTGTGATTATCTATACCGCCGGCTCTGTGTTAAGAGACAACAAGGTGCCCGGGGATTCATAGCAAAAGCCAATGGCCAATGTCTAGTAAAGGAGAGCTTGGCATATAGCACTAAATCATCAAGTCAGAGAATGGAGGTGGAAGCGGTTACTGCAGCTTTCCACTGGTTGGAGAACAAACTCTATACGTATGTGGTGATTGCTATTGATTGACAAAGCACGCCGACAAAGGTGAAGACTGGTATACTTCGTGCTGAATGGTATGCATCGATTCAGAGGTCGCGGGTTGTGAGTATTCGCTGGATCTTTTCTCCAGGACACTCTGGTGTGGTTGGAAATGAACAAACAGACAGATTGGCTGGTGCCGCATCACATAGGGGTGGTTTGATGTGTGATAAGGCAGATGTGGTGAAGATCTCCTGGGAGTGCATGAGTAATGTAGAAGAATAGATAGACTATCATGGTCTAGATAGAACGTGGCAACAGGAGATGGTCAGGGGATCTGGTAGACAGTTATCACTCTTGGGTAAAGCAGGACGGACATATAATCAAATTGCAACAGACACTATTAGTATTGGAAATATCCGCTGGCTGTTGAATGTGAGGACTTAGCGCTTATGGGAATGCCCCGAGTGCAATAATGTCGGTTCTTGACTTACCTTGACTCAGCTCAACTCAACTCAGCTCAAATCAAATCAAATAAACTCAACTCAACTCAACCTCACTTTGTAATAATAACAATGAATAGTAATGACAACACACACACACACACACACACACACACACACACACACACACACACACAATGACAACAATAGAATTACAATACACTAACTAATATTTTTTTTTTTTAAACCACATAGTCAGAAAAAGATATGCATGAGAACAAATACTTGTCACTCTTAAAAAACATCAATAATAAAGTTTATTTCTCCTCCTCCTCCTCCTTCTTCTTCTTCCTCTTCTTCTTCGCCTCCTCCTCCGTCTTTCTCCGCTGCTTGCTCCTTCTTGTTTGCCTTCATGTTTTCAGAGAAAGACATTGGCGGCGTTATGTCTGTTTAATCTAAATTCTTCTACGTGTATCATTAGGCTGATAATCCCACTTGATGTAGACCAGGATTTCCTTCTATCAACACAATAAATACTTCAAGTGCTATTTTCTCCATACGTTCTCTGATCCTGAAATTATAAAGTTTGGTACACAATTAGCACATGAGCTTCGTATTTGTCAGTCATGTTCATGTCTCAAACTCATATGTAAGAGAGGAGTGTGATATCGTCCGGTGCTTCTTAAACACATTTTCTTCCAATTAATAGTAATACTATTAGAACTATAGGCAGACACCACGCTTCAAGCAACTCGACTAGAGATCAGCACGGTGAGAGTTCCTAAATATCCGGTGTGTTGATGCAGAGGTATCGGGTTCAACTCCTACACCGGTCAGTTGGACTAAAATGTTGACTTCTCGTCCTTGACTTGGGGACGTAAATTACAAGTACTTCTGAAGTCGGAGTGGGTTCGCTTGGTGGCGCCACCTACACAGGTAATAGGGAAAGCTAATACACACGCAAAAATCAACCCAGTGCAACTCGACTCCAGTTTATTGGCTTTACATTCAACTCATTCTCAGAAAGTAATGCCGTAGTTAAACCCATTCTCTCTTGTATTCTCTGTAACAAGGACATCATTCTCAGAAAGTAATGCCGTAGTTAAACCCATTCTCTCTTGTATTCTCTGTAACAAGGCCATCATTCTCAGAAAGTAATGCCGTAGTTAAACCCATTCTCTCTTGTATTCTCTGTAACAAGGACATCATTCTCAGAAAGTAATGCCGTAGTTAAACCCATTCTCTCTTGTATTCTCTGTAACAAGGCCATCATTCTCAGAAAGTAATGCCGTAGTTAAACCCATTCTCTCTTGTATTCTCTGTAACAAGGCCATCATTCTCAGAAAGTAATGCCGTAGTTAAACCCATTCTCTCTTGTATTCTCTGTAACAAGGCCATCATTCTCAGAAAGTAATGCCGTAGTTAAACCCATTCTCTCTTGTATTCTCTGTAACAAGGCCATCATTCTCAGAAAGTAATGCCGTAGTTAAACCCATTCTCTCTTGTATTCTCTGTAACAAGGCCATCATTCTCAGAAAGTAATGCCGTAGTTAAACCCATTCTCTCTTGTATTCTCTGTAACAAGGACATCATTCTCAGAAAGTAATGCCGTAGTTAAACCCATTCTCTCTTGTATTCTCTGTAACAAGGCCATCATTCTCAGAAAGTAATGCCGTAGTTAAACCCATTCTCTCTTGTATTCTCTGTAACAAGGCCATCATTCTCAGAAAGTAATGCCGTAGTTAAACCCATTCTCTCTTGTATTCTCTGTAACAAGGCCATCATTCTCAGAAAGTAATGCCGTAGTTAAACCCATTCTCTCTTGTATTCTCTGTAACAAGGACATCATTCTCAGAAAGTAATGCCGTAGTTAAACCCATTCTCTCTTGTATTCTCTGTAACAAGGCCATCATTCTCAGAAAGTAATGCCGTAGTTAAACCCATTCTCTCTTGTATTCTCTGTAACAAGGCCATCATTCTCAGAAAGTAATGCCGTAGTTAAACCCATTCTCTCTTGTATTCTCTGTAACAAGGACATCATTCTCAGAAAGTAATGCCGTAGTTAAACCCATTCTCTCTTGTATTCTCTGTAACAAGGCCATCATTCTCAGAAAGTAATGCCGTAGTTAAACCCATTCTCTCTTGTATTCTCTGTAACAAGGACATCATTCTCAGAAAGTAATGCCGTAGTTAAACCCATTCTCTCTTGTATTCTCTGTAACAAGGCCATCATTCTCAGAAAGTAATGCCGTAGTTAAACCCATTCTCTCTTGTATTCTCTGTAACAAGGCCATCATTCTCAGAAAGTAATGCCGTAGTTAAACCCATTCTCTCTTGTATTCTCTGTAACAAGGCCATCATTCTCAGAAAGTAATGCCGTAGTTAAACCCATTCTCTCTTGTATTCTCTGTAACAAGGACATCATGACCAATTTAGGCATAAATCCAGTCAGTACATATGTATTCGCTACTATGAATCATGATCTAGTTACATCCAACTATGCCTCTCTTCAGATGTAAAACTCTTGTACTAAGCTAGCACAGCCTGCTAGTACCTGAGCTTGGAGACGAGAAGGCAAGCTTTGCAACGGTTCCCAAGCTAGGAGACGGGAAGGCAAGCTTTGCAACGGTTCCCGAGCTTGGAGACGGGAAGGCAAGCTTTGCAACGGTTCCCGAGCTTGGAGACGAGAAGGCAAGCTTTGCAACGGTTCCCGAGCTTGGAGACGGGAAGGCAAGCTTTGCAACGGTTCCCAAGCTAGGAGACGGGAAGGCAAGCTTTGCAACGGTTCCCGAGCTTGGAGACGAGAAGGCAAGCTTTGCAACGGTTCCCAAGCTAGGAGACGGGAAGGCAAGCTTTGCAACGGTTCCCGAGCTTGGAGACGGGAAGGCAAGCTTTGCAACGGTTCCCGAGCTTGGAGACGGGAAGGCAAGCTTTGCAACGGTTCTCAAGCTAGGAGACGGGAAGGCAAGCTTTGCAACGGTTCCCGAGCTTGGAGACGACAAGGCAAGCTTTGCAACGGTTCCCGGGCTTGGAGACGAGAAGGCAAGCTTTGCAACGGTTCCCGAGCTTGGAGACGGGAAGGCAAGCTTTGCAACCGTTCCCGAGCTTGGAGATGAGAAGGCAAGCTTTGCAACGGTTCCCGAGCTTGGAGACGAGAAGGCAAGCTTTGCAACGGTTCCCGAGCTTGGAGACGGGAAGGCATGCTTTGCAACGGTTCCCGAGCTTGGAGACGGGAAGGTAAGCTTTGCAACGGTTCCGGAACTTGGAGCCGGAAAGGCAAGCTTTGCAACGGTTCCCGAGGTTGCAGACGGGAAGGCAAGCTTTGCAACGGTTCCTGAGCTTGGAGACGGGAAGGCGAGCTTTGCAAAGGTTCACAAGCTTGGAGACGGAAAGGCAAGCTTTGCAACAGTTCCTGAGCTTACAGACTGGAAGGCAAACTTTGCAACTGTCCCTGAGCTTGCAGACGGGAAAGCAAGCAGTGCAACAGTTTCCGAGGAAAGGGTACTCTGGTACAGGACCTGTAGAAACGTCTCTGCACCATGCTCCCTCCGATTAATGTAAGGTCTTTTCAGGGCCTAAACGACCCTAACGCAAATGCATCAGACTTTAAACTTTATTTTCTTTTAAGTTTAAACTGTCTTTCAGATTATTCACACCCAACGAACGATCAGACTTGTGCGTTAAAAGTTAAAACTTAGTCTTTCAGATTATTCACACCCAACGAACCACCAGACTTTCAATTTCTCCGTCCAATCTGCCATCTTCAGTGATCATACTTCCAAGATATTTGAATTCTTTAACTTGTTTCAAGGGTGTGCTATTTATAAGTACACTGATGCATGTTCATTTGTGCTCCATAGAAACAGGTCATCGGCGTACATTGCCGCTTTAATTCCATGCTGTAGATTAGCAACGAGATCATTGATGAAGATTAGAAAAAGTGTGGGGGACAAGACTCCGCCTTGGGGAACACCGTGAACAAGTAGTACTTTCTTGTTCTTGAGTCCGTCTATCTGTACTCGGGCTCTTCTGTTGTGCAAGTATGCTTTCACCCATTTGTACATTCTTCCATTGACTTTGCAGTTTCTCAGTTTCTTCATCAGACCTTCTTTCCAGACTTTGTCAAAGGCTTTCTTCAGATCTATCCATGCTGCAAGCACCAGCTTCTTCTCTTGGAATGCATCCTCAATTTCTTGAGAGAGGTAGGTTGTCTGATCTTCCGTAGAGTAGCACTGCCTAAAGCCAGCCTGCTGTGGCACAATGATGTTTTTACTTTCAATGAACCACTGCAGTCTGTGATTGATGATGCGCTCCAGTGTTTTGCAGAGACAGCTGGTGAGGCTAACTGGTCTGTAGCTAGAGGTAATGGAACTATCTTTCCCTGATTTTAGGAGGGGTATCATGATTGCTTCTCTTCAGGCTTGTGGAACACTGCCTAAGGTCCAACTGTTATTGGAGATCTGCAACAGCTTTGCTTTGGCCTCTGTTCCTAGGTTCCTGATCATTTCATTGGAGATACCATCAGCTCCTGGTGACTTTCACATTTTCAGTTTTGATATGGCTAGCTCCAGTTCGCTGACTGTGATGGGTGCCTCCAGAACCTCATGTACTATTTCCTTCTGTCCTGCATGTTGCCGTTTCTCTCGAATCTCTTGTTGTTTCTGTGGACTAATTTTGATATTGTCGTCTTGTGCGAATAAGTCCGCAGAATGGTCAGCTGCTTGCTTTCTTGTTAAGATGTTTCCATCTTTATGTAATGCAATTTTTGAGTTTCTCCCGGTGCTCTCATCGTTAAGTTGTTTTATAAGCTTCCACAATTTTTTTTTGTCTCTTTCAAAGTTCAGAGACTCCGTTTTCTCCTGCCAGCTTATCCGTCTAGCCTGCAGCTTGGCCTTTGAAATTTGGCTTTTGCGTGCCGGAATTTATTGTGGTGCTCTTGGCTGGATGTGGCCTCTGCTTGCTTTCTACACACTTCCACATCATTATGCAACTGTTCTAGTTCACTACTCCAGTAGGGTTTGTATTGTTTACGGGCTCCTCTTGGTACTGTTTCTCGCGCTGCCTGTAGTGTGCATTTCCCAAACTCTTCAACTACTTTATTTATGTCTTTCTCAGTGTTCAGGTTTCTAACCAGTATGCTGGTGCGATTCTTGTACATTGCCCAGTCTGCTTTCTTGTAGTTCCACCTCGAGAGGGTGCTGCTTTCACTTACAAGCTAATTTTCTACAGTTAGAAAGACTGGCCGATGGTCACTGCCACCATGTTGTTTCCCAACAATTCGTGTAATGTTCAACTCCAGGTCTGGTGAATGAAAAGCCAGGTCAGGTGTAATTGTAGTGTGCCATGATCTCGAGTAGAAAGTATGTGGGTCTGACGGCTTGTTAATCAAGATGAATCTATTCTCCTCTCTGGTCCATGTGATCATAGCCCCAACTCTACGAGTGGCTGTTGAAATCGCCACACACAATCATTTTTTCTGTTAATGGTAGTGTGTCCAGTGGGTGATCACTTGGACAGTAGTAATTGATCAAATGTAGGTCTGTATTGCCTGTCTTAAGTTTAAGTGTCTGATACTCAGCCCCTTCCATGTAGACTTCGATTTGGAAAGCAGTGATGTTATTTTTTTACAAGGGTAAGTATCCCACCTTTTCGCCCGCCCTGTCGGTCAGATCGGTAACACTGGTAGCCTCTGATTTTGAAGGCTATATTTTCGTTGAGGTGAGTTTCTTGCAAGCAACATACGCTTACTTTTTCTTGGTCCAGGATGTTTTCCAATTCTATTTTTTTGTTGCTGACTCCCTCCGCATTCCAGTGCATTATTTTAAGTCTTTGTTTAGTATGGCCAGCCGTTCTATTCTCATGTCCCCTGGCTCAACAGGACATCTGAGAAGGACCTCCAGTAGTTGGGGTTGGACCCTTTCAACACATAGGGCCCGGCACTGCACCTGCCTGGGGGTCCAAAGCAGGGCGAGCACTATAACATTTAGCAGTAGTCAACATATTCTATTTTGCGTAATTGTGTGGCATCCTGATTTCTGTGGTGCGCCTCCTGGCTGGTTGCCTCCGTCTTCAGCACCTTTCCTTTGCTAGAGCAGACTGTGGTCTCACTCGAGTTTAGATGTGTACGCGAGCACACACACGCATACACATCTAGAGCATATACTGGTTATCTTTCGGCGGCAGAAACTCGCCGTCGCCCCTTCTCCTATTAGTTAAAACAGTTCCGCCACGTGAAGGCCAGGAGTTGGACTTTTGCTGCAGAGGTTATGTATTCACAAGCCATTGGGGTATTTAAGCAATGTTGGGCGCTCACCCCAACACTGCACCCGGCTACATACAGCAAAATTTGGAACCGTCAAAGGGAGTGTTTTCATATTCTGGTGGTCAAGGGGAGGGAAGAAGGGAAACTAACGATCTTGTGATTTAAGAGATTAAAATCCAAGAAGGACAGGAAGCCATGTTCGTGTTGATTGTGTATTGTGGATACACTTAGAAACTGTGGAGGGGATAAGGTGGTGAAGTTCAGAGTTCTGTCAATGTAAACATGGCATCATGTATGTGTGAACTCTATTTGTGGTCTTTGAAAAGTCATTATAATATACTTGGTAAGTGCTCAGTCATTACCCCATGGGAAGGATGATTTTAATTTTACTTAAAATAGTTTTTAAAGAAGAGTAAACAGGTGAGGTAGGTAAACACTAAACTAACAGTAACAGTACTAACACTCACAGTCACACACACTTGTTAAACTTGTTTACACTTCACACAGAACAGAGTAGAGTGGTCTGAGTACCGCTGCTGCAGAGAATGTACAAATAGCAATTCTGGTCAATATTTAAAAATTGGGTTTTTACTTATGAAAGAAATCATACCAGTTTGCCAGTTAGATACAGCTTGGGTATCTCAACGAAGAATATACATTAATTCTAAGTGGAGTTATGAATTTTTTGGTGACGTAATTTAATACCTGGAAGTGTAATGATGACCTAAGAGATAAGGGAGATTTTATCACGGCCCATTAAATTGGAAGCTGAGAAATTCTGCCCTCTATTACTGTGGCGTGTTTATTTTTAAACGGACAACGTAGTGCCATATATCATTGCATCTGGGGTGGCGAGACTTAACTTGACGTATTATTTATTTTTCGATAGGATATGCTGTGACCTAATTAACAATTTAAAATGGGCGCCAATTGTGTATTATTTGCCTTCTATTACTGTGGCTTGATTAGTTTTAAACGAACAACGTAGTGCCATATATCATTGCGTCCGGGGCAGCGAGGCCTAACTTGATGTATTATTTATTTTTCGATAGGATATGCCATGACCTAATTAACAATTTAAAATGGCCGCCAATTGTGTATTATTTGCCTTCTATTACTGTGGCTTGATTAGTTTTGAACGGACAACGTAGTGCCATATATCATTGCGTCCGGGGCGGCGAGGCCTAACTTGACGTATTGTTTATGTTTTGATAGGATATGCAGTGACTAATTAACAATTAATGATCCTCCCTCCCAAAAAATGAAAATGTACTTACATTTCCTTGATCTGTTCACTATACACTGCATTAGCTTTTTTTTGTTGATAAAATTTCCTGCAATATATTAGTTAGTCTTTCCTCTTGAGCCCAAGGCGGCACACAGGGCAGAAGTCCCCGTTTTCTTTTCTCTATCGGTGTCCACATGAGGGCCTGTAATATATATAGAATAAGTTAATTAAACCATTCTGCAGTATGTTATTTAAATTCAATTATTTAATTTTGTGTACAGCTATGCTGCTAAAGACCCCCACCCCCCACCAATCCCCTGTTACAGGTGTATAATATAATTTAGTATTAGGATCCAGAACACCAAAGACTGAGATCTGTGGAGAGCCATGAACACCTACGCCAGCCAGCACTTGATGATGATGATTATTAATATTAGCATTTACAGAGAATATTTTAAAATGGGGTTTCTACTTATGTTTTGGTAACAGGAAAGTAAAGGTCACATTCCTCTTTTGATAGAATGTCGAGAGGATTGAGAGGATCAGCTTCATTACACCAGGTTTTACCCCATATGGCTTGGTCTCTTTCCGCACGGCGGCCTGCCGAAAGCATCGTACAAAGCACGAGAGTCTCAGAGTCTCTGACAAAGATGCATTTGACTTTTAAGACTTTTCGATAGGATGTGCTGTGACCTAATCAATAGTTAAAAATAGCTGCCTATTTATATGAATTAAATGTCATGTGAAATGTTCGTCGTTAGTGAAAGAACAATTCATGAAAATGTACTCATATTGTCTTAATGTACCAACTGCATTGCGACAGCTTTCTTTTGTTGATTAAATATCATACATTAATGTACGTAAATAAGTTTGTAACTGCTGCATAAATTAAGCAGTAGTTAATTAATTATTAAAATATTAAATTTAAAAAAAAAATAAGTAAATAAAATATTCGCTAATAATTGATTTCTACTTCTGCTCAATAATTACACTGTTCAGTATCTAGAAGTGAGCAATTAATAATTAAATACTAACTTCTCCCCCGATGTGTCTCCACCTTGACGTGGTGGGGGAGCTTGCGTGTCCCATAGACCCCATTTGCTTGCTGATGGGTGAAAAATTACATATCGGACAGCTTATGGGATAGGGACCAGACTAAGAGAGACACAACCTGCTGCTCTGCAGGCATAGACTGAGGATAGCAGTCAAAATTTAAATGAGGTGCACAAAGGCAGAATCTCTTGGTCCGGACAAAACTCTTAAGGCTCCCTGTCGAGGGCTGTGGCTGAACGCCTCTAAGCCACAAACCCTCGGATCTTAGAGCCAGGCTGATACCCGTCTACCGGAAAATAGAAACATGATACTGAGCAAGCTACATGCTCAGGTCTGATACATGTTCGAAGGCTCCCAGCTGGGGGATATGAGAGTTTCCCGGATGAAGGGGCCTGGCCGTTTCCCGTTCACTGCTGCACGAAGGTAAGGTGCTGAGCCGGCAGCACATGTAGCCTACCTCGTGAGCGAGTACAAAAAAGTCAGAAAAGTGCCCCAGTCGAAGGGTTACGGAAACTGTCTGTATCTAACTCATAGAGAGTGTAGACAAAAGTGGAATAATGTCTCATCAACGCAAAATGGAACGCACGGCGAGCGAACCTATTGCGTGGTCTGAAGTCACAAGCAAAAGCTTACCGAGTGGATGTCACTCGCAGTCTGACCGCTCCTGGTGTGTGATTGAGCGATCAGTGGCAAGTGGGATGCCCAACACATGGAAGTGAGGAACTAAAGCAGCCATGAGCAGGACGTGGAAACTCCTTGGGTGAGCCCAGTCTCAGAGCAATATGTGCCGGCTCTGCAATTATGGAAGCCTCCTTGGATAGCGAGATAATGCCCATGGTCTGCCCCTGCCTTCCCTTGAGGGCAGACCACGATATCGTTGATCGTTCTATCTTGACCAGCTGAGATGTGGGTGACATTACAACAGTCTAACGTGTCTCGAAACCAGAGGAAGGCTAACCTCACTAAAAAATGCCCGCCGGAAGTCGGAAGTGTCGTCCTACGGGTGGCAAACTAAAAATTGACACTACGCATTTACGTCCGAGTGAAATGTCTCGTCCGAATGTCTCCCGTGCTAGGAACAGCTCTGACTACCTAGTTTCCGAATGCCGCTCTTGTTCGGAACAGCTCTGACTAGGTAGTTTTCCGAATGTCCGCCGTGACTGGAACAGCTCTGATGGGTACAGGGACAAGCACATGTCCGAAAACTCGCTTAGTGGAAACCAACCGCAGAGCTGACTGGTTTGTGCAGGAACGGCCCAGGGCGAGCGAAATGCCCAATATATTGAAGTGAGGAATTAAAACAGCCATGAGCAGGACGTGACGATTCCCTCGGTAAACCCAGCACCAGAGCGTTATGTGCCGGCTCTGCAATTATGGAAGCCACCCAGGATGGCGGAAAATGCTATGGACTGTCCCTGCCTTCACTTGAGGGATGACCGTGTAGTCTTCGACTGTTCCAACTAGACCAGCTGAGATGTGGACGGTACCACAAAAGTGAGAGTCTCCCAGGATTGCTAACCTGGTCAAAAATGCACGCTAAAAGTCGGATGTGTTGGCCTGAGGGTTTCGACCCGAGGGTGCCTAACCAGACACACCGCAATCACATCTGAAAAAATCACTCCGGATGAACGCAAAGAAGGAGAAGAAGAAATACTAACTTTAAAAAAAAACATAACTTATTTCACAGTATTTTTTAAAAATTTAAATAATTAGGTACTGGTGCTCTGCTAAGAAATAAGTTAAGTACTCCTTACACTTACAGGTCACAGGTTTACAGAGACGGGTCTGAAAACTGGCTTTCAAAATTATTTTCAGTCATGTCAAATGCTGAAATATTATACAAGTACACAGATACATTACTGCTATAAATGACACCTGTATTCTGTTTAATTTTAGTAGTTAAATTACCAGTTCTAATTATAAATAAATATAGGTCCGCTAAAGTTTAGTACTATTGTATTGTATGGGCGTCACCATCTTGAATTTTGTGTTATGACGGCCATGTCACTAAATATTTTTTCCTGAACTCCAGCAAACACCAGCTGTGTTATGTAAAATTGGACGAGTAAGCTACACGAGTTATAAGACATATTAGCTTACTATTCGTGAATAGACTCGAAGAAATTCCAGAAAAAACACTTTGTCGGCCTCAAACTTTTGGCGCATAACAGAAGGTCTGCAAATATCAGAGTAGATTCCCCTTTCGTCATACCACGCTGCTTTTGAATAATTAAATTCTTGCAAGACATGGTATCAACTGTAAGTCAATCGTTGGTCTCAAGAAATAGCACGTGAAATCAAGATCAAGTTACCCCACCCCGACGGGAAAGTTTGATAATTCTGACATTGCCAGTACAAAGACAGGACAAATACTCCCCAAACTACAAAGAGCCCAGATAATAATTGATATAAACGAAAAGGCAGAAAATGAACTAGAACCTTTATTTATTAGAGAAAGTACATTGAGCAGTACTATACTGTATACCTGTCTGAAGAAAGGGAAGACGCTAGACTGTGATGACATACCAGTAGAACTAATCAATCAGTGTTTTGTTTTTCCTCCTTTATCCATCATTTGCAAATGAAGAGAATGTACGAGACATTATTCACAAATGGCTGGTCACGTGACTATACGTACTATACTGTATACGAGTCTGAAGAAAGGGAAGTCGAGTCTGAAGAAAGGGAAGACGCTAGATTGTGATGACATACCAGTATAACTAATCAATCAGTGTTTTGTTTTCCCTCCTTTATCCATCATTTGCAAAACCAAGTGAATGTACGAGATATTTTTCACAAACGGCTGGTCACGTGACGTACGTTTGACTACATTATTAATGTTTGTGGAACTACCATTGTGTCATCTGTAGTGTAGTGGTTAGTATTTCTGCCTGTCACGCAGAAGACTGGGGTTCGACTCCCCGCCGACAATTTAAAAAAAAATTGTTTAATAAAAAATATTAAACATTACAAACTAAAATATAGAACTGAGGAACTCGAAGCTTGTAAATAAAGTGTGCTATATGGATCTGCGGAAGCTGCCGGGGGTACAACTCCCAGGCAGTGATGAAGTGATCGAGTGTCGGAATCAATGGATCCAATAGATGTCTTTGTTTAATGTGAATTTTATTTGCCAAATAAAATATCACTGTATGTAGAGTGTCCTTGTCGACAAATATCGTCTTTGTGAGGTTTGAAGAAAAAGAACTTGCAAAGAAAAGACAGACAAGCAGAGAGAATAAATAGAGTCTTCTGATGCCAATCGACGGCGGTAGTAAACGTCACGTAACCAGCCATTTGTGAATAATGTACGAGACATTATTAACAAACGTTTTTTAATAAAGTCTCCCTTTGCAAAATGTCATCTGTCAGCCATTTTTTGTGCAATTCTATTTTGGTGGAATAATTTCTTTTGATGTCTGTTGGATTGATTCCCATAACAGGTCCCATTGTTCATCAATGGTTGTATAATCTCCTCATTATATCTGTTCTTTATAGTAGCATTATACCTTTCTCTAATTTCTTTGTCTGTTTTAAGTAATGCTAGATCTAACTTGATGTTCTTTGGGGTTTTCTTTATGGTTTTATGTCTTAACCTCATCTTACCTATAACGGGCCCATGGTCCCTATGCCCATCTGCTCCTGGTTGTTTTTGCTCCTACTAAACTGCTTCTGAATCTCTTTGTAATCAATATGTAGTCAGTTTGATTGCAAATATTATCTCCAGGGCTTTACCATGTTTATAATCATCAAGGATGGTGTTTGAACCAGGTGTTACATATTACCATTTCTGGGTATTCTGCCCATGCTATGAATGTGTCACCTCTCTCATTCCTGTCACCTAGGCCATAGCTACCAGTCATGCCATTCACTTTTTCATTACCTACTTTGGCATTGAAATCACGAGTATTTCAAATTCTTACAAGGGTCCATGGCCATGTCTAATTCATTATAAAATATATCTATATCTTCTTCTTTACTGTCTGCTGTCAGCACATATGCTTGTATTATGTTAATAATCAGAGGCATGCCATGGAGTACTGATTAAACAAATAGGGAGACAGAACACAGCCCTGTGGGACTCCTTGCTTGATGTCAAACCAATCTGGTGTCTCTCCATCTAATCTAACCGCTGCTTGTTGGTCAAGATAGAGCAAAATTATGAGTTCTGCTACCGGTCTCCGTGGCTAAGGGCTTGCAGTTGTGATTCGTGAGCCCACTTACCTGCGTTCGAAACACAGCTGCGACCGATTTGGCAGCAGACTGCGTCGCACTGAGTATTAACGTGTTGGTTTGGGAGCCGGTCGTTCAGAAAACAATGGCAAAATACTGAACGTGAATTTAAACCAAGACATCAACAACAGCAGTAAAATGCTGGTGTTGACAGCAATGTCCTGTAAATAGGATGTGAAAAAAAAAACTACATGTGATGGAAAGCCCATTTTCCTCATGATTTTCCAAAGTTTCTGATGCTGTACACAGTGAAATGCTTTTGAATAATCCACAAAACATGAGAATAGTTTTACATTAAATTCTCTACACTTCTCTATTATTAAACACAGGTTGAATATATGATCTCTAGTTCCTCTTCCTTATCTAAATCCAGCCAACAAATGCCTGAAGAAGTTGGTTGAAAGGTTCAAATATCGTCGCTCTGCTGTAAACAGGCACAATGTAATTACATCTAAAACAAAATTCCGGACGAACGCAGAAGAAGAAGAAGAGGAAACTAATCTTTGCCAACCTTGACTGCTCCAGAGATAACAACCACTGTCTTCTGGGCCCACCCCATCTCTATCTTCCTGAGCATACTCATTGAGTCACTAAGGAAACATGCCCGAGTGAAGGTCTGTGTCTCGAGCCATGTAATTGCTTTACTTACTGCCATGACTTCCATAGTCAGACTACTTGTGGTCAAGACAAAAGCACCAAAATCTTCCTTCATAATTCTCCCTCTATCCTGAGCCGTAAAGGCCCATGAACTTCTCACGCGTCGCACGACCAACCCATCTGTAAATGGCAGCATCACCCTCTAAAGAATTCAACTGGAACGATTTGTTGAAAAAGAGATAAAGGAAGACAGTGAGAGAAAATTCTTGACAGTCTTGCATCATGGCACAGAAGGGAGTCAACACATGAATTTATCTATGCCTTTAGATATCGCAATTTGTGGAAGGGCATGATCGCCCATACCAGCTGACAAGGCACTGGTTGATGATTGTTTCTCTAGGACAGAAGGTTTGCCTAGATATGTCATATTTTGGGCAGTCTTGGAGTATGTGCTCTGCTATCTGTGGTGTCAGTTCACATGTGCACATGGCTGATTCACCAATATTGAATTTTGTATACATGCGGTCGCTTAATCTAATGTAACTTTTCTGAGGCTTAAAAAAATGATTTGTTCTGGTCTGATCATAACATGGTAGTCGTCTTGAACAGGTTTTAGTGGCTTTCTGACTGATTTAATCATATTTTCTTTTGATAGTATGTAACGGGTACATATCAGTTTGTTCTTCTATTGCTCCTTCCTTAGCTAGTCGAACAGCTCTCTCTTTTCCGGTTACTCCACAGTCAGATGGTATCCATTGCATGGTGATCTAACACTGGCTGCCTAGTTAAGAAAGTAATATCCATAGTTCTGGCAATTTCCCAGACAGGAGCACTTCAAGTACTGATTTTGCATCTATCAATAGACCACAGGCTGTTTACCATGGTTGATATTTAGTATTTTCTCTGTTGCTAGTGAATGCCTGGATTTCTACATCACATGACATGCATGTTGTGAATACCTTTGACTGCCAGTCACTAACGATGATTGCCTGGAAGCGGCTATTGATTGATTGATTGATTTAGGAATCGACATCACAGCATTCAGGGCATTCCCATAAGTGCTCCGTCCCTATCCTCAGCTGCCAGCGAAGAGTTCCAACACTAATAGTACCAGTAGCAATCTGATTATAAGTCCGTCTCGCCTTTCCTCTGAGCGTTGAGCGTCGGCCAGATCCCCTCGTCACTCCTCGCTGCCTCATTCTTGCCAGACCATGGTAATCCATTTGCTCCTCCGAGGTGTGCACGTGCTCCCACAAGGCCGCAACCACGTCTGCCTTGTCATTTATCAATACTCCACCAAGTTCTGCAGAGCCAGCCAATCTGTCCGCCTGTTCATTTCCGAGCACACCGGTATGCCCCGGAGAAAAGATCCAGGCGATGCAGGAGGATACGATCAGATAGGTGTGCCCCTTGGAGAACATTAGGCGTGGAGAGGAGTGGGTCAGAGTGCCAGCGGAGCAGTCAGACTTGTGCAGAGTTATAATCACATTAAGCCGGGAGTGCAGGGAGTGGCCAGCAGGGGCCACGGAAGTGGAAATCCAGCAACTAATTCAGGACAATGCTCACTCGGGTGATGTGATTATCTACACAGATGGTTCAGTGTCAAGAGGTGAGAGAAGTGGCTGGGGGTTCATAGCCAAAGCTAATGGTCGATGTTTGGGGCAGGAGAGCCTGGCATATGATACCACAACATCCAGCTTAAGAATGGAGGTGGAGGCAGTCACTGCGGCTCTCCGCTGGATGGAGAATACGACACACACACACATCGTGATTGTAACTGACTCAGAAAGCATGCTGACGAGAGTGAGGACGGGCAGGCTTCATGCGGAGTGGCTTGCTTTGCTTCGGAGGTCACGGGTGACAAGCATCGCCTGGAAGCGGCTAATGAAAATATAACATTATATTCAACTATAAAAAAAAGAGACAAACAGATTTATTTGTTCTTGGAGGGGCATTGAAAAACATTGTGGCAGTTGGAAAGATCAGTCATAGCAGAGGCAGACCAAGAGAAATGATGCCGGATGGGCTGAGATGGTGGCATGGAGGAATACCATCAACATAGTTGATCCAGAACACCATGAACAAAGATCTGTTGAGAGACATGAATGTCTACGCCATTTGGCAGGGAACATGATGATGATGAGCTGTGTGTGTAACAGATAATGTGAGTGGTGTCCACTGGTATCATTTGTATGTTGTGTATGTAACAGATAATGTGATTGGTGTCCATTGGTATCATTTGTATGTAACAGATAATGTGATTGGTGTCCAGTGCTCTTATTTTTATGTTTATCTGTTACAGATAATGTGATTGGTGTTCACTGTTATCATGACAAAGGAGAACAAGGTTAGTTTTCAATTAAAACCAGTATTACAAAAACATGTTGAGCATTTTGCAGACAGTGTAATATGAATTCTTATCACAATTATGTGACTCAGAATCAGAATGTCAAATACGATGTTGCCATTGTTAAATGTTAGTGGCATAGTTCTTACTTTAGTACAGATGAACTAGTTAAACTAATTAGTTATCAGGTACAAATAGGATGCACTTGAAATAGATATGTGTATTATTAATAACAGAACACCATAAGTAAACAAAACCTGCACTATTGCCTGAACTCCTTGAAGGAGGTGAACAACTGAAGCTGGTCATAACTTCCTGCTTCCCTACATCCCTGCCTGCCTACATCCCTGCCTGCCTACATCCCTGCCTGCCTACATTCCTGCCTTCCTGCCTGCCTTCCTTCCTTCCTGCCTGCATGCTTTCCCCCATAACCTACCTAGTATGTGTCTGTTGGCACCACATCTTGTTGCACTCTATATGCGTGTTCTAAATGTTTCAGTCTTCTGCCAGCTTTCTGGTGTTGTTCATTATGTCTCTATCTATTTGTGAATATTCATTAATTCTTCAACACATTTATGATCTTCCAGTTTTCCCTTTTCCTGAGATTGTTCCATTTAGTGTAGTCTTGGACAGCCATAATAACCCTGAAACTTAAACCACACTATTGGAGCTAGGAGAATTATAGAATTGGTAACACGTCTTTAATCAGCTAATAAGTCTGAGACTGAGGTGGGGAATGTGGTAAGAGGGAGGGCTCAGAGGTTTCAGTAGCAGCCTCAGGATCCAACAATATTAGGTTCAAATCCAAGCCTAGGGCTGTGAATCTTTACAAGAGCCAGACATTTATATTGATGCCACACACTCCCCTGATGTCTGGATGGTCAGATCATAAATCTAACTCTGACAGGATTGTTCAGAAAGAAAACCTAGGCATGGGTAGGTAAAGCCTGGTACCCAGGATGAAACCCAATCTGGACAATGTAGAGCTCACACATATACCTGGCACACTGAACTCTGAAGGGCATAGCTCTGTGAGACACACTCCCATTGAGAGAGGAATGAGGGGCATAGCTAGGTGGGACACACTCCCTTTGAGAGAGGGATGAGGAGCATAGTTAGGTGCGACACACTCCCTTTGAGAGAGGAGTGAGGGACATAGCTAGGTGCGACATACTCCCTTTGAGAGAGGAGTGAGGGACATAGCTAGGTGCGACACACTCCCTTTGAGAGAGGAGTGAGGGACATAGCTAGGTGCGACACACTCCCTTTGAGAGAGGAGTGAGGGGCATAGCTAGGTAGGACACACTCCCTTTGAGAGAGGAGTGAGGGACATAGCAATGTGGGACACACTCCCTTTGAGAGAGGAATGAGGGACATAGCTACGTGGGACACACTCCCTTTGAGGAGTGAGGGACATAGCAAGGTGGGACACACTCCCTTTAAGAGAGGAATGAGGGACATAACTAGGTGGGACACACTCCCTTTGAGAGAGGAATGAGGGGCATAGCTAGGTGGGACACACTCCCTTTGAGAGAGGGATGAGAAGCATAGTTAGGTGCGACATACTCCCTTTGAGAGAGGGATGAGGGACATAGCTAGGTGGGACACACTCCCTTTGAGAGAGGAATGAGGGACATAGCTAGGTCGGACACACTCCCTTTGAGAGAAGAATGAGGGACATAGCTAGGTAGGACACACTCTCTTTGAGAGAGGGATGAGGGGCATAGTTAGGATACACTCCCTTTGAGAGAGGGATGAGGAACATAGTTAGGTGGGACACACTCCCTGTGAGAGAGGGATGAGGAGCATAGTTAGGTGGGACACACTCCCTTTGAGAGAGGGATGAGGAGCATAGCTAGGTGGGACACACTCCCTTTGAGAGAGGAATGAGGGACATAGGTGGGACACACTCCCTTTGAGAGAGGGATGAGGGACATAGCTAGGTGGGACACACTCCCTTTGAGAGGGATGAGGAACATAGTTAGGTGGGACACACTCCCATTGAGAGGGTGATGAGGAACATAGCTAGGTGTGACACACTCCCTTTGAGAGAGGGATGAGGAACATAGTTAGGTGGGACACACTCCCTTTGAGAGAGGGATGAGGAGCATAGGTAGGTGGAACAGACTCCCTTTGAGAGAGGGATGAGGAGGAAAAAGAAGAGGCTTATGTTGAGAAAGTAGGATACAGCTGTGGTAGCTTATGATGCTTGGCTACAGATGGAAGACAGTGGAAGCATTTGCAGCTGTCCTACAAGAACAACATGGTTTGATGCTGGTCGTCACTTCACAGTTCCAGGAATAGGGACTAGAAGAAGACAGAATAGCTTTGCACACAGTTGTTATAAATAATCTGTTATTTGCACTTCTGCAGTTAATCTTGTGGAACAGCCTTACTATGAGGAGAAACAAGAGTTTGACAGAGGTACGTTAGTAAATTATTTATTGAGCAATGTTCTGTAAATTGTTGAGCACATTTAGTTAGTCTTATACATCAGGAAATATGAACTTATTTGAGCTAATTGTGATGGGTGTAACTAGGTTACGGACATCTCTCTCTCTCTCTCTCTCTCTCTCTCTCTCTCTCTCTCTCTCTCTCTCTCTCTCTCTCTCTCTCTCTCTCTCTCTCTCTCTCTCTCTCTCTCTCTCTCTCTCCCCAAACACATGCACGCACGCACACACACACATGCACGCATGCATGCACGCGTGCACGAGAGATAGAGAGAGAGAGAGATTAAGATTCATATGCACACATACACTCGTATGCACCCACACTTACACATACACATATATTTTATATACTAGCAGACACTCACATATACCCACACTTTCACATACATAGACATTCACATTGTAACAGATATTCACATCCCCCACACTTGCACATACACAGAGGTTGATACATGCTCACACACACACATGTACTCACACTTGCACATGCAAAGAGATCGATACACTCTCACAAACTCTCACATGTACTCAAACTTGCTACATAAAGCCTGTATTCACACACTTGTGCTTGTTTCTGCAGGCTCTCTAAGTGTGTTCATATGTGTGTTCATATGTCAGCTTCATCCATTAGTTGACCGTTTGATACGTCAGCAGTGTTGGCCATCATGTCCCTTCTCTCATTGTCCACAACACCTGTATGTCCTGGCACAAAGATACACACAAATCTATGAATTGTGGACCTCTGCAGGGATTTAATTCAATGCAAGACTTGCCTCAGCTTTCTGGATCTGCTCAATGAATCACTGAATATGCAAGGCATATTATTGTGATTGGGCAAATCTAATGCCATTCTTACTATAAACACTTCCATTAGTATACTTGCTTCCTTCTATGGCTGTGACCAGTGCTGGTTCTGGCAGGTGTGCAGTGTGTACATGCATGCAGGCGGCTAAATCCCTAGAGTGGCCAGAGTGGCTACATTATTGTGCACCTTTACAAATTAAAACAGTTAGTTCAATAATTGAATTAACCGCTGAGAAATCCTTTTAGCTGGCCACCTGTTGTTAATAATTGGTTATTAGAGCTCACAATTCAGAAGGGGCTGGCAATGCCTCAAAATATGAAATTTCCTACAGGTAACGCCGATCCCCCTGGCAAAGGGGTTAACGACTTTCTCCGTAATCCCGTTTATCCACATGAGAAACACAGCTGGGTGAGATTCGGCAGCAGATCGCATCGCGTTGGTTACTTATGGGGTATATGAGCCAGTCGCTCAGAAAGCAGTGGCAAACCACTGAGCGTAATCTTGCCAAGAACATCAACAACAGCTGAAAAATGCTGGTGTTGACTGCAATGCACTGTAAGGGATATGCAACTTTAAAAAAACAAGAAAAACAATTGAAGGTCATTTTCTGTGTCACGGTGCATCAGACTTGTACCTAACGGTGAAAAAGTTCAGAAAGCTTCCTTAATCTATTCAACAAAATCCAAAAGTGTTCTGCTTTTGCTGTAAGTTGTTTCCTTCAAAACAAAACAAACTGTCCGGGATTTTCAGATTGGCGACATTTTCCTACTCATTTATTGTGGCATGAAGCGAATGTAGAACATATGGAAAACTAAAAAGTTGTATCAATTAAAAACACCCCTCAACAATATTTGTATATTTGATAAAGATCAACAACGATACTTAGAATGTTAAAAAAGATGATGGCGAGCCATTGTTTAGGGAATCATTGCAATTATCCAGTTTCTAGCAGGGCAGTGTTTGGTTCTCACAGGTGACAATGATAAATGATATGAAGCAAGTAATGGGAACTATTTAAAATGTTAGATAAATGTCATCCCATTATCTCACAGCATGTCAATAGTATAACAAAATCAGAGCACTATGTGCTAGCTCTGCAATTATGGAAGCCTCACAGGATGGCAGAGAATGCCCATGGTTTGCCCCTGCCTTCCTTTGACAGTTGACCGTGATGTCTTTGGCTGTTCTATCTTGACCAGCTGAGGTGGACAACACTACAACAGAATGTCCCTCGAAACCCCCGGGAAGGCCAACCTGATAAAACAACGCCCGCAGAAGTCGGATATGCCGGCCTAAAGGTTGCAAATAAATTGGTGCAATGCAAAAATGGCCGAGTGAAATGTCCCTCTGCCCGGAACAGCTCTGACTATCTTGTTTTCCGGGCACAGCGTCCAGCACATGTCCAAACCGAAAGCTTGCTGAGTGGATGTCATCTGCAGACTGACTGTTCCTGGTTTGTGTGGGGAGCGGCCTGTGGCGAACAAAACGCCCAGTACATGGAAGTGAGGAATTAAAGCAGCCATGTGCAGGACGTGGCGATTCCTTGGGTGAGCCCAGTACCAGAGCGCTATGTGTCGGCTCTGCAATTATGGAAGCCTCCTTGGATGGTGGTAAATGCCCATGGACTGTCCCTGCCTTCCCTTGAGGGCTGACTGTGAAGTCTTCCACCATTCTGACTTGACCAGTGGGGATGTGGATAGCACCACAACAGTGAGAGTCCCCCTGGATAGCTAACCTGGTTTACAAAACGCCTACTAAAGTCGGATGTGTTTTCCTAAGGGTTTTGGCCCAAGGGTGCATAACGAGACATACCGCAATTACATCTGAAAAAACACTCCAAATGAAAGCAGAAGAAGAAGCAGAAGTATAACAAAATCTCAACCTGCAAAATTCCATTTGCCTCAATACTTAGGACATGTTTTTTTTCAAAATTAATTCATATTTGGTTTAGCAAGTTGAATAAAATAAAACAGCCAGGGATTTGTAAAGAAAGCAAAATATTTTTTAGTAATTCTTGATTCATATCAGATATCAGTCACATTGAACAGATAGCGTGAACGTGGTTTGAGCAGGCAAAAGAGCAAATTTGTACGACCGTTCGACAAAGTCTCAATAAGCGCCCACTCTCGATGAGTAGTGGGCCTGCAGTCAGTAAGTTAGTATAGCTTTTTCCCAGGAATGCTACCTGGTCAAAAAAGCACGCTAAAGTCGATGTGTTGGCCTATGGGTTTCGGCCCAAGGGCGCATAACAGACACACCGCAATCACATCTGAAAAAACACTCCGGATGAACGAAAAGAAGAAGAAGAAGTATAGCTTTTCAGTAAGTCCTGCCGGCGCAGCTTGAAAGCTCGTCGGTAGGCGTCCAGTGGTTTTGCATGTATCACCTTGTACCGGGAGGGCGCGCTTTAGCGATGCTACTCTTGGTCTGCATGTGCATGAATAGTCCATCTGTCCGATAGATACCTGGTTGATCCTGCCAGTAGTTATATGCTTTGAGAACTGATGAGGCTCAGCCGTACATCAGGAGATTTGTTCGCAATTTAGACGAGCAATATCTTCTGTGGGCAGAATCTCGTTGGCCACATGTGTGTGTGTGGTCTGTTCTGGTGGTGAGTCTGTCTATCTGACTGATATCTGGTTGATCCTATCAGTATTCATATGCTTGTCGCTTGTCACTACCCTTGTCTTAAAGCTCAGATTAAAGGAATTGACAGAAGAGCCGTTTGAACGAGGGGGGGAGGGGGGGGGGGGTTATGTAATTATTTTCTGTGCGAACTCTTGGCAGATGATGAACTAGATGTTAAAATTATGAGTGAACAGGGGCATGATAACTGCCAAGTAGTACTTCAACTATATTATCTCTAACTGTTCCTCCTTGGCAAAGCTTGGCTTCAATTGTCTAGAACTATTCTTTTAACAAATAAAGAATTCAATTCAAACTCTGCAACTTAACTGCGAAACCGTGATAAATGACACTGACATAGGTTTTCAATCTCTAGCCTAGGATTTATTTTCGGGCAACATCTTGTGAGACAAATGACCTGCAGGTAGAAATCATACCATCACACAGTTCGTCATCCCTGCTCACACTGCCAGACTAACCATTCTAAATTAAAGAAAACATGTCGCCTGTCATATCATCTCGTCCAGTTGACAGTTCAATATTAATATTTCTAATTGTACTATATATATTTCAGAGAAACCTTTACCTCTATCTACTCACGCCATCATTGTTCTTGTATGACCTTTCGCTGATTCTCCAACGGAAATGTCGGCCCATTATTATATTATCTTATTCCTTCCTCTACTTCTGTCTGTATCGCGTTTATTCTTCAATCAGTTCTTGCTTTTTCCTTCATCTTTCATTTCATCAAGTTCTTTAGATGTTTAGTCCTTTCTCTATTCATTTCTCAAAGATCTTGTCCTCTTGATAACAGTGTACTTTGCTTCTTTCATGGCTGTTCCCTGTCTGTCTCTCTATGACGTCCCGTTTCCAATATTTACCCGTGTGCGTTCACTGTCCGTGCCGCACTTGTACTTTCAGCTATTTTAAATCGCTATCCTTGCTGTGCGCCGCATGGCAATCATCATCATCATCATCATCATCTTCCACTTCTGCTGTCAAGCGTCGTGGGGAGGAATAATTTGCGTTCCAGCGCCCGGTGGACGGCACTGGATAGTGTCATTCCGTGTGGTTGTACAATGTCTCTGATGTTGTCAATCCATTTTCTTCTTGGACGTCCTCGTGGTCTCGTCGCTGATGATCTTTGATGTAAGGCCAGTGATGGTAGTTGCTGATGATGCATTCTAACGACATGGCCAAACCACTTGATCTTCTGTCTTTCAATAAATGTGGCACAAGGTATTGATCCCACAGTCTGTCTGATAGTAGCATTTCTTACTCAGTCTCGGATTGTTAAGTTGGAAGCTCTCCTCAGGCATCTCATTTCGCAGGTGTTGATATTGCGAAGGTGTAATTTGGATAAAGTCCAGATTTGAGATTGGTAGCATAGGGTTGGTGTGAATATGCTGTTTATTATCTGTCGTTTAGCGGACATGGGTATGATTGGATGTTTCAGTAAGGGTGATAGTTGATATGTAAGTGCACTAGCTTTTTGACATCTGATTTCAATTTCTCTGTCCAATCTGCCATCTTCTGTGATACTTCCAAGGTATTTGTATTCTTTAACTTGTTTCAGAGGTGTGTTATTTATCTGTATGCTTAGTGGGCCTGGCGATCTGCTAACTTGCTTTACTTCGGTTTTGGCTGTGTTTATACTCATATTGTATCTGCTGCAGGTTGAACTCAGATTAGTAATATGATTTTGTAGTCTGCCCTCATCGCTGTAAAACAGGCACTGATCGTCTGCAAATAGAAGTTCATTTATTCTCTGTGGGTCAGTTGTTTCATCTGGAGTAAAGAGTTCTAAATTTTCTGAATCTGTTCTGTCGAGACTTGCTTCTTTGGAAATTCTGTCCATGTAGATATTGAATAGCAGGGAGAGAGCACACATCCCTGCCTCACTCCTGTATTGACTGTGAACATATCTGATATACCTTCTTGTGTTCTTACTGCACTTTGGCTCGAGTGGTACATGGCTATGATGTTTTCTAGCAGTTGCCCTTCTATCCCATAGTCTTCAAGGATGGTCCATAATTTGTATCTGTCTACTCTATCGAAAGCCTTTTCCTGATCTACAAACACAATATTCTGCTGGTCACTATATTCGATAGTTTTTTCACAAATTTGTCTAAGTGTAAATAATGCATCAGTGCAACTTTTACCTTTCCGAAAACCGAATTGTGCTTTGCTTATCTGTTGTTCAACTATTGGTCTAGCTCTTTGTTCCAAAAGTTTTGCATACATTTTCCCTATATGGCTCAGAAGTGATATACCTCTGTATGTTTCACACTCTCTCATATTGCCTTTCTTTTTCCATATTGGTACTATTATTGCCTGTTGCCAATCATCTGGGGCTTTTCATGGCAATAACGGGGTAAATATGCTAGTTATTAAGCATGATGGCTTGCAGAGGAAAATGAGGAATTTAAATCCTAGAGCTCTCTTTGTACATCCCACTCATCACATTTAGTTGTAAATGATGTTGCCAAATTAATATTTGAAACGTTAATTTAACAGAAATTATCAATGAGTTGAACACATTGTTTTCTACATCTCCTAATAGGCGGGACATAGCAAAGTGTAATATTATTATATTAACGCTGAAACCTGCAGGTAATACAAGATGGGAGAATAGAATAGAAGCAGTTTGACCTCTGAGATTACAATTATATGAAATCATGAAAAGTAAATAATATAATAGGCAACAATTTCAAAGAAATAACAAAACATACAGCTCAATGCTTGTTCTATTGAATTGCATCTTTTAAGTTCACGTGCTCTGTCATTATGTGGAACAATATTGTGTCAAAAATTGTTGTTGTCAGTAAAATTTTGCAGTGCCTTCAATCCTATTTAAATGAATCTCTTCATGTTTTGAGTGAGTCTGTTACATTTCTATATGCAGCCAAATCTGATATGGTATTTAGTAAATATATTAGGGACACAGAATCTTTAGCTGCAGAATTAAATGTAGAGACAGAATTTCCAGTTGTAAGAAGTTGGACTAAATTTGGCCTTTCTGATGATGAAAGTCCTGATGAAACAAACAACTATGTCCCGCAGTCAGAACCTGCTGGGGATCTGTGATGTGGTCGGGCCATCAGATGTTGTAGACCTGAGTGCATGCAGGAGTAGGTGGACAGTCTTGTTCACATACAGGACCACCAATCAGATGTTGAACATCTCAGTTCAGGACATGATCAGCATAGCTCCCTATCAACTACACTAGCACATCTGCCAGTTACAAATTCTAAAGGACTGTTCAGAATACAGTCTAATCTAATGATTGCTGATACAGTATTACATTCCATTCAGAAACGGTTTAAATATCTAGGAATGTCACAGTGTATTTACATTTCTTTCTGAACTTCAAGAAAGGATTGGGGAGGAAATAAAAAAAAAAATCTTTCTCCATTTAGATGTTTCCATTCTAATTCTGGGAAGCAAATAAACATGAAAGGAACAAAGCAGATGTATAGAATAATGGAGTAGGAGTGTCTTGAAGATCACATTATAGACAACACTTCAGTTGGTTTGTTAATGATGCTTTTTGAAAGGTTGGAGATCTCCCCCGATGTGTCTCCACCTTGACGTGGTGGGGGAGCTTGCGTGTCCCATCGACCCCATGTGCTTGCCGATGGGTGAAAACTACATATTGGACGGCTCGTGGGATAGGGACCAGACTAAGAGAGACACAACCTGCTGCTCTGCAGGTAAGACTGAGGATAGCAGTCAAAATCAGGCAAACGATCCCTAAATCTCAGTCCGGGCATAACCTCTAAGGCTCCCATCCGAGGTGTATGGCTGAACGTCTCTAAGCCATAAACTCTCGGAAGTGAGAGCCTGGCCGACACAAACCTACATCAAAATTGTGATGATGTGCTGAGAACGCTACATTCTCGGCGCAGATTCGTTAGATGGCTCTTAGCTGGGGGATATGAGGTATCCCCGGATGAAAGGGCCTGACCGTTACTCGCCCACAGATGCACGGAGGTAAGGTGCTGAGCCGGCAGCACATGTAGCCTACCTCGTGAGTGAGTACAAAAGGTGGAAAAACACCTCGGTCGCACGTCTCGCAGACGTCCGATAGTCTGTAACCACACTCATGGAGTGAGTGTAGTCAAAGGTGGAAAATTGTCTCGTTGACACGAAATGGAACGCCTGCCTTGCGAATCCATTACATGGCAGCCCGAAGCGAAAGCTTGCTGTGTGGAAGCCGAAACAAGAGTCTCGAAACCCGAGGAAGGCTAACCTCATTAAAAAATGCCCGCCGGAAGCCGGAAGTGTCGTCCTACGGGTGGCAAACTAAAAATTGACACTACGCATTTACGTCCGAGTGAAATGTCTCGTCCGAATGTCTCTCGTGCTAGGAACAGCTCTGACTACCTAGTTTCCGAATGCCGCTCTTGTTCGCAACAGCTCTGACTAGGTAGTTTTCCGAATGTCTGTCGTGCCTGGAACAGCTCTGACAGGCGCAACGACAAGCACATGTCCGAAAACTCGCTGAGTGGATGCCGTCTGCAAACCTGTCTGGTTTGTACGGGAATGGCCCGGGGCAAACAAAATGACCAATATATTGAAGTGAGGATTTAAAGCAGCCATGAGCATTACGTGACGATTCCCTCGGCTAGCCCAGAACCAGGGCGTTATGTGTCGGCCCTGCAACTATGGAAGCAACCTTGGATGGCGGAAAATGCTATGGACTGTCCCTGCCTTCCTTTGAGGGATGACCGTTGTCTTCGACCGTTCTAACTTGGCCAGCATGGATGTAGACGGCACCACAAAAGTGAGAGTCTCCCAGGAATGCTACCTGGTCAAAAAAGCACGCTAAAGTCGATGTGTTGGCCTACGGGTTTCGGCCCAAGGGCGCATAACAGACACACCGCAATCACATCTGAAAAAACACTCCGGATGAACGAAAAGAAGAAGAAGAGAAAGGTTGGAGATTGGTAAATTAAAAATTGTTATTTATGACTTGTGTTATCTGAAATGTGATAACTTTTTACATTTTATTTTTATTGATCACATCAGGCCAAGAAACCGTTGTTTAATGTGACATCTATGGAATGCTGCATTTTATTATATTATAGATTGTTATGATCATAACTGATTGAGTAGTAAATCCTCATCCATCTTTAACAGGTCGAGGCATTACCTGGATGCCTAGGAATAAACGGCCAGAAAGACTCAGGGACAGCATTAAGGAAGTAGAGGTAGTGCTGACTGTAACCGTTGTTTATTCTTATTAGCTCTTCTCTCTATTCTTTTCTTTTCTTTTTTTTTTGAGTCCTATTTTAACATAAAATGATACAAATAGGTATGCAGAGTTCCTGCGAGATAAAGACAACAAGCACAGACAGTATTAGTTGCATATCCTTTACAGGATGTAGCAGTCAACCCTAGCATTTTTTGCTGTTTGTGATTTCTGCTCAAGTTTACATTCAGTAGTTTGCCATTGCTTTGTGAACGACCGGCTCCAATACTCTTAAATAAAAAAATCAACGCAAGGTGGTCTGCTGCCCGCAGCTGTGATTGGAACACGGTATGTGGGATCACGACCTGCGTCAGTAACACCTTCGCCACGGAGTGTACACACCTTACAACCTATACGGTTCAAGTCAACCGAAGTCGTAATGGAAAAATAAATAGAAAGAATAAATCTTACTAACAGAATACTACTACTAATAATAATAAAACAACGTTAAGCAAATATGCAATAAACAAGCTAAACCACAACATGAAAATCATATTATCATGTGCAGCGGCCACAACAACAGTACAGTCTCCATATTATCATGTACAGAAGCCTCAACAACAGTACAGTCTCCATATTATCATGTACAGAAGCCTCAACAATGTTAGTCTCTATATTATCATGTACAGAAGCCTCAACAACAGTACAGTCTCCATATTATCATGTACATAAGCCTCAACAACAGTACAGTCTCCATATTATCATGTACAGAAGCCTCAACAACAGTACAGTCTCCATATTATCATGTAGAGAAGCCCCAACAATGTTACAGTCTCCATATTATCATGTACAGAAGCCTCAACAATGTTAGTCTCTATATTATCATGTACAGAAGCCTCAACAACAGTACAGTCTCCATATTATCATGTACATAAGCCTCAACAACAGTACAGTCTCCATATTATCATGTACAGAAGCCCCAACAATGTTACAGTCTCCATATTATCATGTACAGAAGCCCCAACAATGTTACAGTCTCCATATTATCATGTACAGAAGCCTCAACAACAGTACAGTCTCCATATTATCATGTACAGAAGCCTCAACAATGTTACAGCCTCTATATTATCATGTACAGAAGCCTCAACAACAGTACAGTCTCCATATTATCATGTACAGAAGCCTCAACAATGTTACAGTCTCCATATTATCATGTACAGAAGCCTCAACAACAGTACAGTCTCCATATTATCATGTACAGAAGCCTCAACAACAGTACAGTCTCCATATTATCATGTACAGAAGCCTCAACAATGTTACAGCCTCTATATTATCATGTACAGAAGCCTCAACAACAGTACAGTCTCCATATTATCATGTACAGAAGCCTCAACAACTGTATAGTCTCCATATTATCATGTAAAGAAGCCTCAACAACTGTATAGTTTCCATATTATCATGTACAGAAGCCTCAACAGCAGTACAGTCTCCATATTATCATGTGCAGAAGCCTCAGCAGCAGTACCATCTCCATATAAAACTGAACTCTTCAATGGCTGGTGTCCTTTTGTTACTGACTGATGGTAGCAGGCAGAGGGAAGGCATGTCTACTCTGAAGTCTGTTTCTTTTTGGTCCTGCTCTACTTACCTGCCAAGCAGTTCGGGACTGCCAACCAAGCAACCATACACTTTGTGGGAACTTTATACCACTCTTTGCTTTGGGTAATTTAGAAAGGATTACTGGAGTGTAGTGTAACAATAACATGTGTTGCTATTTGATAACTCTGTATACGACAGATCAGTGCACAGCAATTGTACACCCAGTTCAAACAGCCGTGAGAACATGTGATGATACAACACATTGGTTTGATATAGAAAAGGGAGTCAGACAGGATTGCATTGTGTCCCCTTATCTAGTTAACTTTAAAGAAAGTCCATTGTGCGATGATAAGTCCGCCATAAGTATTTGTTGACCTTTCCTACTGTCTTGAGTATTTATATCCTGTCTCCTATCATCATATAGTTCTTCTAGATATTCTGTCCATCCATTAACTATATCATCTTGTCCCATTAATACTGTGCCAATCTTCAATCTTAAACATCCAGTGGTATTTTGTGTTTTCCTACCTATTATTGTATTTATTTGTTGATGCATGGAATAGGAGTCTTTTCCATAGTGTGTTCCAGTCTCTGTGCATTGTTGATTCAGTCAGATTTCTTTAGTTTCTTTGCTTTGCTTACTATTTTTATGTATTCTATTATATTCTTTATTATGCTTTTACTTTCTTCCATCGTCTGTAAAATTTCATCCATTTGTTTTTTTGTGTGATTTTATGATTAGGTAGAATGATTTCTTGTGATGTCTGTTGCATTGATTCCTGCAGTATGTCCCATTGTTCATTAGTGCCATAAATAGGGATTAAATATGTGATGAGAGATACCAGCACCAGCAAGGAATGAATGGAAACAAATGAAGACTACCAAGAACCGCTCTTGTTAGTAGTGAAACAGTTGAGAATCAGCCATTTGCACAGGTGGATTTGTGCCCTAGACAGCAGATCACATACTCCAAGAGTGCCAAAATATGACATATCTAGACAGACCTTCTGACCTTGAGAAACAACAGTGGAAGATAAACTCTATGGACCACTGAGTGAACTAACAAAGACAATTAAATTCATACAAGAGACAACATTACAGTTATAGACACATTTCAAGTGAATGAGAGAAGAAGAAGAAGAAGAAGTAAGAAAACATTGAAAGCTTGCCAGTATCAGCCATGTTTATTCACAGTGAAAGCAAGCAGTAAATAGGCAGACACAAAAAGCCCATTACTGATAACAATAACAAATTTACAGTCTGCAGCATTGCCATACTTAACTTATTGTGGAAAACATGAACTATGAACCTGTCCATTGTGTCATTTCCACAACCTATAGATGGGATTGTGGGCTAGAAAAATAACAAGTAACAAATTAATCCATTTGTAAGAATGAAATTGACCCCACTTTTCAAGATCTGCATTGATACTGTTATTAAGTAGTTAATAATGTTTTCTGATGTTTCAAGGAGCTGTTTTCCCAGCATAATTGTCTACAGATAAGATGGAGAAACAGACAAGTTCTGCAGGTCAGTGTTTTGTAACCCTAATGTAAAATCATCATTCTCTTCTTCTTTCACTTCTCTTCCTCCTATTCTCTTTCACTTCTCATCCTCCTATTCTTCTGCTCATCCTAGCATTAGACAGTGCATGCTTACAAAAACCATAGGTTTCAAATATCTTATGTACCTTTGATGTCTTTGGTAATCAGGTTGAATACCTTTCCTGATGGCTGAGGTAAATGCAAAAAACCCGGAGGTCTGGTGTGCAAGTTATGCACATTAATAACCCTACCCCCCAACAGTTGTATTCTTATGTTAATATCTTGATCTGTTTCTCCATCTTTATCTACACTGCTACCTAAATATTGAAATGAGGTTTCACCAAGGATAATTAGGTTTTCTCTTGTTTGATTTATTCTTATTATCTTTGTCTTTCCCCTGTACATATGTACACATAATTGTTGTGAACACTCATCAAGTGTGTTGTTTATCTTGCATCTGATGTCATGTATGGGACAGGAGGGCAATATCATTAGCAAAGTCCAGATCATCAAGCTGCTCTGTCAGAGTCCATTGAATTCTATTTCCATTGACAGCTATTGTGACTTTCATAATTCTATAGTCAGTGAGAGCAATACAGGTGTCAAAAGGCATCCCTGCTACACTCCTGTTATTAATTGTAAAATATCTGTTAGTTTACCCTCATGAAGAATTTTGCATTTCATGTCATCGTATGATGTCTTTATTAAATTAATGATCTTTCCGGGGAACTGACAGTAATTTTATTCCTCCAGAATGTTAACACTACTGCAGGTCTCTTTTCTCTGGCAACTTCACCAGGCATTATTTTCTTATTCTTGCTGATATTTCTTCACTCTCCCAGACTCTGCTAAATATTTTGTGCTGTAATCATTTGAAGTGTTTATATTGACTTCAAGCTCATTTCTTCTGCTGTGATACCTTCTGAACCAGCAGTTTTCTCATCCTTTTGGAATTTAATAGCTTTTCTAATTTCTTCCTTAGATGTTTTTTTTACAGTTGATATCCAGTTCAGGGGCTGGTCTGGTTCGCAATTTAAAACCCCACATCTTGCATTCGTTGTTGTCTCTGAGGCTGTGTGGTGTTCACCCAATAGTGGGCCTTCCTAGCTTCAAGAATGTGACCCAAGCACAGAGTGATGTTTCCTAGGCCTGCATGTGCATTTGACAAGTTCCATTTGGTGCAATAGATATCTGGTTGATCCTGCCAGTAGTTATATGCTTGTTTGAAAGATTTAACCATACATGTCTAAGTTCATACTCTTACAAGGTGAAACCATGAATGACTCATTAAATCAATCAAGGTTCCTTAGATAACACAGTCCTACTTGGATAACTGCAGCAATTCTAGAGCTAATACATGATTACCAAGCTTTGACCCTTGTAGAAAAATCAGTTGTATTAGTTCAAAATCCCAGCAAATAGAGTTCATTGTCTCGGATGGCCTTCCCAACCGACGCAAGATAGTGAGGCAGACATTTCATGAATGTGACTGTAGCTCAAAGCTGAAGTTGTGTTGCCAATGGGCATTTGAGCAGTTCGATGAAGGTCTTGAAAAGGGTAAGTTTACTGACTGCAGACCCATAATGAGTCGTGGGTCTGCAGTCAATAAACTGTTATAGCTTTTCATTCATTTCTGCCTGGCACAGCTTGTTGCTCATCAGAAGGCCTCTCGGAGAAAGCACATCAACAAAGCAGTAGCAAAAACCAGAAGGAAAATAGCATTCCTGAGAAAGCTAAGTGGAACCACATAGGGAGCCAGTAGGAAAATACTTAGCAAAGTTTATCAACAGAGCATATGACCACACCTGGAATACGGGTCAACTGCGTGGTGTTCGGCAGAAAAAACCACACTACAAGAGTTGGACAAGGTGCAAAATCAAGCACTTAGAGTCATCACAGGAGGGATGAGATCAACTCCTATAGTGGAAATGGAGAAGATGGGGAGGACACAAGCACTGAGACAGCGCAGAGATACGAAAACGCTAATACAAGCAGAAATGTTCCTCAGCTTGCCAGGCCACCCTATGAAGAATAGATTTGAAAACCTAGCTATGGGGTGGTTGAAAAGAAGTAGTTTTATCCACCAGACCAAACGACTCTGCAGAGAAACCACCAATCTGCCCACAGTTGATATTCCCTTAACAACTATTCCAGAGCGAACTCCATGGAAAGATGAACATAGACTATCATTACAAATCCAGACAAAAGTGAGAGGGATATTTGACAAGGAAGAACAGAACAGTGTGCAGCGCAGAACAGCCACTCTCAAATTCCTTGATGAAGAATACCCACAGGACCTCTGGATCCGAGTCTACACAGATGGGTCAGCACAAAATGCTGTCCGAAATGGAGGAGCGGGGGTGTACTAGATTACCCAAATAATACTAGGGACACAGCCAGAGTACTGACAGGAAAGTACTGACACAACTTTGATGCTGAAATTGAGGCAATCAAGATAGCAACAGAGAAATTACTAAATACCAGCAATGGTACACAACATGCTGTGCTATTGTCGGATGCAAAATCAGTACTTGAGGCGCTCCTGTCTGGGTAATTGCCAATACTAAGGACACTACTTTCTGAACTTAGCAGTCAGCATAAGGTCACCATACAGTGGATACCATCCTACTGTGGAGTACCTGGAAACGACAGAGCTGATCAATTGGCTAAGGAAGGAGCCAAAGAAGAACAACCAGATTGCCTCGACGTAACTCCATTAATATTGAACATGGAAAATCAACGTCAATTGCTTTCGACTCGTCAATAGAATAAAAATAACTTCTCTCCTTAGAACTTCAGGAACGAAATGTGAAAATAGACTGACGCAATCCAGCGAACAACATCACACTTTTAATAATGTGCTTGATAACAATAATAGGCTATAGCCTCCTAGACTGTAAACTGCCCTTTTAGACAGGGTCGGTGTTTACTTATTGTCTATGACTAAGTGCCCTATTCTATCCTTTCACCTTGAAGCGCAGTCTTCTATTTCACTGTTCCGAATTCAGGATTGGTCTAGGTTTGGTCCTTCCATTGATTATTGATTCTCGATAGATTTCCTCCTCCTGTTATTTACTGGCCGAACCTCGCAATCATCGCATCCATCTCTTCACCAAACACGGGCTTCACGAAGACACATCGGCGCTGTAGCAGAATCTCACAACGTCTGTTTACTTGTTGTCCTCTGACGTCCAAGGTTTCCTTGGTTTTCGTGCTGATCGTTCAGTTTGGTGTTTCTTTCTGGGAAAATCCCTTTTCTCCTTTTATGTATCTTCTTCTGGTGTGTGCCCGTCATGGCATTATGCCCCCTCCCAGACAATAAAAATGATAAAATCATTTTTTAAAAATATCTATATGTATATAGGAAACACCTGGTTTAAACAACATCCTAGAAGATTATGGACATGGAGGAGTCCAGACAGCAGGATTAAAAACCAGATAGATTACATCCTGATAAGCAAAAGGTTTCGAAATGCATTAACAGTTGTAAAAACAGTTCCAAATGCAGACTGTTACAGTGATCACAGATTAATTATTGGCACATTGAGGGTAAAGTTAAAGAAAGTCAAGTATACAGCAGGAAACCCTAAATATGACTTGTGCAAATTGAAAACTGACAAAGAAATACAAGATAATTTTAACATAGAAGTAAAGAACAAATTTGATTTATTGTCTGATCTAGAGATCCTATTTCAAGATGTAGATGATCAATGGGAAATGCTGAAGAATTCAATCAGTTGTGCAGCAGAAAAAACTATTCCAAAAGTAAGGAAAGTGGGCCGTAAGACATGGATGACTGAAGAAATTTTACAACTAATGGAAACAAGAAGACAGAACAAAAATAATCCTGCCAAATATGAAGAAATTCACAGAAAAGTCAGAACCTTATGTAAGGAGGCTAAAGAAACATGGCTTGAGAAAAATTGCAGAGAAATTGAAAAACAACACAACAGTAAAAATGCGAAACTAATGCACAAAAGAATTCAGGAGATTACTAATCAAAGAACACTTACATCAGCAGGCTGCCTAAAGACAAAAGATGGAAGAGTCGTAATAGAAAAAGATCAGATTTTACATGTATGGTCAGATTACGTGAAAAACCTTTATGACGATAACAGAGACGAACAATATATTGTTCAAAATAACAATGAAGGGCCAGCAATTTTGAAGACGGAGGTTCAGAATGCTCTTAATCATATGAAATCTGGCAAGACCCCCGGTCCAGACAGCGTCACAACAGAAATGATTAATGCTTTAGAAGAATATGGAATAGATAAAGTTACCAGTCTGCTTAATACAATATATGATACTGGAAATATACCTCATGAGTTATGTAATTCTGTATTTATTGCAATCCCAAAGAAATCAGGAGCCTTGGAATGTGATCAACATCGAACAATTAGTATAATGAGTCACATCACGAAGATTTTGCTAAGAATTATCATGCAAAGAGTTAGGAGGAAAATACAACCTGAAATAGGAGAAGAACAATGTGGGTTTGTAGTAGGCAAGGGTACAGTAAATGCTGTGTATATACTGAGAACCGTAATCGAACGTTCTATAGAAGTAAACAAAGATCTACACCTTTGCTTTATTGACTACACAAAGGCTTTTGATAAAGTGAGACATGTCAACATGATAAGGATGCTTGAAGATCTACAAATTGATGGGAAAGACCTTAGACTTGTAAAAAACATATATTGGAAACAACAAGCTGCCATAAGAGTTGATAATGAAGTAAGCCAATATCAGCCTATTAAGAGAGGTGTGAGACAGGGATGTGTAATGTCTCCAGATCTGTTTTCCCTGTACAGTGAAAATATTTTCAGAAATATTGAAAATATGGAAGGAATCAACATTGGGGGACGATGCATCAATAACATTAGATATGCAGATGATACAGTCTTGATTGCAGACAATGAACAGGACCTGCAAAATTTAGTAGATGCGGTTGTTACACACAGTGAACAACAAGGGTTAGAATTAAATTGTAAAAAGACACAGATTATGGTCGTCACTAGGAAGAACGAAATACCACAGTGTAATATACAAGTAAATGGGAATATTCTTCAACAAGTGAATAGGTACAATTATCTCGGAACAGTAATAACATCTGATGGGAGATGCCTTGAAGAGATTAGAACAAGGATCGCCATGGCAAAAGTAGCCTTTAGCAAGATGAAAAACATACTGACCAATAAAAAGATGTCAATTGAAACGAGAAAAAGAGTGTTGAGATGCTACATAGAACCTGTACTTTTATATGGATGTGAAGCTTGGACAATGAGCAGCCAGGCTGAAAAACATCTGATGGCTGTAGAAATGTGGTTTCTGAGGAAAATGCAAAGAATACCATGGACAGCCAGAAAGACCAATGAACAAGTCCTTCAAGAAACAAATGAAGATCGTAAACTGATCAGAGACATTAGACGTAGACAGTCACAATTTTTTGGGCATGTTATGAGAAGAAATGATTTGGAGAACTTGGTGACAACTGGTAAGATCGAGGGGAACAGACCAAGGGGAAGACCTAGAAACAAGTATCTGGATGGCTTGGCCTTGTGGCATGGTCGAGACAGAAACACGGAACTGATCCACGACTCTGTTGATCGAGTGAGATGGCAGAACATGACCGCCCACGCTTACCGGCATGGCACATGATGGATGGATGGATATGTATATATACACAACTTGTAATTATATCTCATATCCTTACTACAACATGACAACAACAGCTGAAATGCTTATGGTTCCCCGTTACCCACCCTAAAAAAAAAAATAATTAAAGTTATATGACGGGCACGCCCACCTATCCAATTCTCCATTGGACGTTGTGTGGCTGATCCATGGGGAGATCAGTCCAACTAATTTTCATTAGTCCCTACCTTGTCATAATAGCCAAGTGTCTTCACTCTAGGTAATACCATGAGTTTTGGACGAGGGTAGTACTGGGGTTCCAAGCAATCCATATCCGTTGCCGTTGACCGTTGTCGCTGTTCATGTATATATTCCTTGTATATTCCAGTTTCCATCCCATGTCTGTAGGTAAGGTAGACGATTTATGCACTGAGATACTTTAGAGAACTATTCTAGTGTGGATATTCCGCTAACACTAATCAATCCTAAATTCAATAATTAACTATGATTAACCAATGAACTAATGATCAAAATACAACCATACTAATATAGTCTTAATTAATATAACCACATTAACTAATCAATTACTATTACAAATTAACCAAATATACACACATATTATAATATCATATTATTCTTGGACAAATAATTTTTCTAATCAATATCTATCACAAATTAATCAAATATACACATTTATTATAATATCATATTATTCTTGCACAAATAATTTTTCTAATTAAATACTTATATGTAGTCGCACAATTTGAATATTCTGTCCACACAGTTTCTAGTGACACAGTTTATAGCCACACAGGTTAAAGTTCACCATGACTCTTTACAGTCCTTCACACAGTAACTGCCTTATGTCATCCTGTCAAAATGACAAATCGACAGAAGTATCTATCTGCCTAAACTATATATTTGCAATAATAATAATTATATAATTGATGATTGATATATGTATTGTAATTCAATCAGGTGCTATCTGAACAAATATATCTTAAATTTACTAACACTTTATGAACAAACAATTACATTAACTTATAATGAACAATTTGTGATAAAGATCTACATATTTATAGTCGACTGAGAATATCTGCAAGATTATTATCTTTTCCAGGAATATGACAGATATCGAATTCATAATCCTGTAAAAGTAAAGACCATCTATGAATTCTGGAGTTCTTAGGATGACCAGATTTGAATATTTGTAGAGGTTTGTTATCCAAAAGAACAAGAAATTTTCTACCAAGTAGATACCTTGAGAATTTCTCAATACTTTCAATCAAAGCTAAGACTTCTAGTTCAGTAATAGCATAATTTCTCTGTGTCTATGACAGCTTTTTACTGAAGTAAAGAATGGGATGTAGTTTACATTCATGTAATTGAAGTAATACAGCTGAAATAGCATGTAAACTAGCATCTGTTTGTAATACAAAATCTTTTGAAATATCAGGTAATTTCAGAATAGGAAAAGTACTGAACAGAGTTTTTATCTGTTGTAATAGTTTTTCATGATCATCTGTCCAAACTATTTTTGTAGGTTGACCTTTCTTTAATAGTTCAGAGAATGTTGCTGTCATATCAGAAAAGTTAGGAATGAACTTTTGATAGTAATTAATCAGACCTAATAGACTTCTTAATTCCTTTTTTGTCGTTGGAGGTTTGATATTAAGAATTTTAGTAACTACCAATGGATCTGTCTTTCTAAATCTGTTAGAAATTCTATGACCAAGGAATTGTATTTCAGTAAAGCCTATCTCAATTTTACTTGGTTTAGCTTTCAACCCGTGTTGCTGTATCCTCTGAAATACTTGTTTAAGAATTTTGACATGTGTGTCAATATCGGAAGTATGAATACAAATGTCATCCACTTGCCCGATGTGTCTCCACCTTGCCGTGGTGGGGGAGCTTGCGTGTCCCATCGACTCCATGTGCTTGCCGATGGATGAAAAACTACATATCGGACAGCTCATGGGATAGGGACCAGACTAAGAGAGACACAACCTGCTGCTCTGCAGGTAGACTGAGGATAACAGTCAAACATTTAAATCAGGTGCACGAAGGCAGAAGTTCTTGGTCCAGACAAAACACTTAAGGCTCCCTGTCGAGGGCTGTGGCTGAACGCCTCTAAGCCACAAACCCTCGGATCTGAGAGCTGGGCCGATGCCCACCTTTCGAAAAATAAAGGCGGGATACTGAGCAAGCTACATGTTCAGGTCTGATACAAGTTCGAAGGCTCTCAGCTGGGGGATATGAGAAATTCCCGGATGAGAGGGCCAGGCCGTTTCTCGTTCACTGCTGCACAAAAAGTCAGAAAAGTGCCCCAGTCGAAGGAAATGGTTACGAAAACTGTCTGTATCTAACTCATAGAGAGTGTAGACAAAAGTGGAAGAACGTCTCAATGACGCAAAATGGAACGCACGGCGAGCGAACCTATTGCGTGGTCCGAAGTCAAAAGCAAAAGCTTACTGAGTGGATGTCGCTCGCAGTCTGACCGTTCCTGGTGTGTGCTTGAGCAATCAGTGGCAAACGAGTTGCCCAACACATGGAAGTGAGGAACTAAAGCAGCCATGAGCAGGACGTGGCAACTCCTCGGGTGAGCCCAGTCTCAGAGCAATATGTGCCAGCTCTGCAATTATGGAAGCCTCCTTGGATAGCGAGGGAATGCCCATGGTCTGCCCCTGCCTTCCCTTGAGGGCCGACCGCGATGTCGTTCATCATTCTATCTTGACCAGCTGAGATGTTGGCGACATCACAACAGTCTAACGTGCCTCGAAACCAGAGGAAGGCTAACCTCATTAAAAAATGCCCGCCAGAAGTCGGAAGTGTCGTCCTACGGGTGGCAAACTAAAAATTGACACTACGCAATTACGCCCGAGTGAAATGTCTCGTCCGAATGTCTCTCGTGCTAGGAACAGCTCTGATTACCTAGTTTCTGAATGCCGCTCTTGTTTGGAACAGCTCTGACTAGGTAGTTTTCCGAATGTCTGTCGTGCCTGGAACAGCTCTGACGGGCGCAACGACAAGCACATGTCCGAAAACTCGCTGAGTGGATACCGTCTGCAAACCTGTCTGGTTTGTGCGGGAATTACCCAGGGCAAACGAAATGACCAATATATTGAAGTGAGGATTTAAAGCAGCCATGAGCAGGACGTGACTGTTCCCTCGGTGAGCCCAGATCCAGGGCGCTATGTGTCGGCCCTGCAACTATGGTAGCAACCTTGGATGGCGGAAAATGCTATGGACTGTCCCTGCCTTCCTTTGAGGGATGACCGTTGTCTTCGACCATTCAACCTTGGCCAGCTGGATTGTAGATGGCACCACAAAAGTGAGTCTCTCAGGAATGCTACCTGGTCAAAAATGCACGCTGTAGTCGGATGTGTTGGCCTATGGGTTCGGCCCAAGGGCGCATAACAGACACACCGCAATCACGTCTGAAAAAACACTCTGGATGAACGAAAAGAAGAAGAAATGTCATCCATATAGGTTGCTACGTTCGAAATTCCATGGAGTAATCTTCTCATCATGCGCATGAATGTACTTGGCACATTTTGTAACCCAAATGGAAGATATGCCCATTCATATAAACCTAATGGGGTACTGAAAGCTGTGATATGCATTGAATCTTCATCCATAGGGATTTGCCAATATCCCTTGGTGAGGTCAATTTTCGAAAAGAGTTTCGAGTTTGCCATGCCCTCAATCAATTCATCAATCTTTGGCATTGGTTCTGCATCAAGTAGTGTTAATGCATTTACTTTTCTATAATCAACGCATAAACATAGTGAACCATCCTTTTTCTTCACAATTACCACTGGAGAACAGTAGTTTGAAATAGACTTTCTTATAATTCCAGTTTTATCTAACTCTGAAATCTCTGCAGTGACTTTCTCCAGATAATGTATTGGAATAGGATACAGTTTCACTTTAACTGGGACATTTGAGAGTAGAGTTATCTTATGTTTGATAAGCTATGTTTGTCTCGGTTTGTCAGAAAAGATTGTGCTATACTCTTTTATTGCTGCGATAAGTTTTTCTTTGTCTTGGGTAGACAAATCTTGACTTATTTGTATAGATTGCCAACAGCTGTCACTATTAACTGTTGGGGTTGGAATCTGTTGTTTTATAGCGTCTCCTTGTTGTTCGTTGATAACCCAAAAAGCTGCTGCTATTCTATGTGGAATTTGTTGTGTCACCTGTGATGTGTTGCTGTCCAGTGGGATATATGGTTTTAGCTTGGGATATATGGTTTTAGCATATTTATGTGAAATATTTTATGTTTCCCATTTACATTAATACGATAGTCTATGAAATAGAATCAGTATGTCTTGTTCAGATACCTTATAGAATTTTACCAGCACCTCGAAATTAGTAATCCAAGAACTTACCGAATTGCCTTGTTGGAAATTGCGAAAAAGACCTTGGTACTTCTTCACTGGATCACTTTGTTTTGATTGTATTTTCTCATGTTCTATCTCCGCTTCATGGTCCATTTCCAATGTCTTGACTTTTAAATTACCCTGAACCTCCTTGTCCTTCGAGAGTATCTCGGTCGCAAGCTTTTCTTTTTCAAATGCCAGTTGTTTCTCTTTAATATCTGCCTCTCCGTCTATTTGTTTTGCCTTAATATCTGCCTCTGCGGCTATTTGTTTTTCCTTAATCTCTTTTTCCATTGCTAGTTTCTCTTTTTCAGCCGCTATCTTTTCACGTTCTAACGTCATTTCCATTTCTCTAGCCGCCATCTTGTCACGTTCTAAAGCCATTTCTTTTTCTTTTAATTCCTTCTCAAGAGCTACCCTCTCTTGTCATTCCTCTCATTCACGTGTAGCTTGAAGTTGTTTTGCTTCCTTTTCTGCTGCCAGTCTTTCTTGTCTTTCCTCCTTTTCACGTGCCACTTGAAGTCATTTCTCTTCTTTAATTTGCATTTGATGATCGCTGAATTCTTGTTTTGCCCACGCTCTAAGTACCGCGCCGGTCAATCCAGACTTCTCACCCATATCCATGTGGTCTTGAAGTGGAGACATCTTGTCCTACCTGTGTAATAAGCTATCTAGCTGAAATAAAGTAGTGAAGTGGAAAGCAAGACAAGAATATCGACAAAATTGCAATACTGTTGTTCAAAGAACAGAGTTGATATTATATGCTGTAGTATCAATGTAGACCAAATATCAACTTAATTAAAATCAATAGTGTAAAGTTGATGACTACCAAAGAATTTCAGCACTCTTATTGCAATATAACTATTATAATCGTTATATATGTAAACCACAGAAATTATTGAAAATTGGGCATTGGGAGGCGTTTTTGTGTGATATTAACTGGCAATGGCACAGGAACGGAGCAAAATGGGGACGACCCGTTGCTGTGAGGTTGGAACCGTGACTAACTAACTAACTAACTAACCACAGAAATTAGTATGCAAAATATATAATAGTATATAGAATATATATAACACTAGACAGTTAACAACGACGGAAGATGAATGACGCATGACGTAAATACATATTTCCGTTCATAAAAGACAATAATACTTTCACAGAAATTTGACGTGAAATAACTCTCTATTACTACCACACTTAAGTAACAAGACAACGATTATGTGTTGTTACCCGTGAGATCGATATAAATATCTTCGTACCGACCTGACGACTGCCAACACTAAACGCTTTCTTAAATAATCAAGTGTCCTTAACTATTTCAGAAAGACCCTTTCCAACCACCCACACTATTAATTTTGAGTTAACTTTGTCATCGTTAATAATTAGCACCAAATTAAATCATAATGCCACAACAACCACAATAACAACTCATACTGGCCTTGTTGAATAAACCGGTTAAGTAATATGTCCGTTCGTATATATAAGTGTAGACTGAACTTGCTGCTGTGATTAAATGTTGCTCCTGTCCACGACTGATAGTGTAGTGACTTGATGTTCGTCCCCGATTTCCAGATTCGACTTGCTCGGTGATGAAGACTGATCGTACATTTCCATATAGATATGTCCTGGTGTAATTGTATGTGCCGTCCTGACTTCCTTGATAAGCGTACGTTATTGTCCAATATGTGAACGATAGTGTTGTTGTAATGTCCTCAAGTCCTTCACGACAATATATTAAATGAAAGAGAAACGTCAGTGAATACTGTTATGTTGAAGCAAAAACATGTTGATCTGATCGTCACTGTGTATTCATGTATGTATTGTTCAAGTTAAGTCCAGTGGAGTGACGTATGCTGTGCTGAAGGTGGTGTTGTTCCATGTTCTGTTGTAATCATGTCCTATTATTTATGTTGAAGTCGGAGATGATGCATCAACGCCATCAACTAAGCGTTTACTACTTCTCGTAATTTAAAAATAACTTCTCACCTTAGAACTTCAGGAACAAAATGTGAAAATAGACTGACGCAATCCAGCGAACAACATCACACTTTTAATAATGTGCTTGATAACAATAATAGGCTATAGCCTCCTAGACTGTAAACTGCCCTTTTAGACAGGGTCGGTGTTTACCTTTTGTCTATGACTAAGTGCCCTATTCTATCCTTTCACCTTGAAGCGCAGTCTTCTATTTCACTGTTCCGAATTCAGGATTGGTCTAGGTTTGGTCCTTCCATTGATTATTGATTCTCGATAGATTTCCTCCTCCTGTTATTTACTGGCCGAACCTCGCAATCATCGCATCCATCTCTTCACCAAACACGGGCTTCACAAAGACACATCCGCGCCGTAGCAGAATCTCACAACGTCTGTTTACTTGGTGTCCTCTGACGTCCAAGGTTTCCTTGGTTTTCGTGTTGATCGTTCAGTTTGGTGTTTCTTTCTGGGAAAATCCCTTTTCTCCTTTTATGTATCTTCTTCTGGTGTGTGCCCATCATGGCACTGATGTGCCCGTTACATACCACCAAAAGAAAAGAATGATCAGATCAGTCTGAAAGCCACCAAAACCTGCTCAAGATGACTACCACATTATGGACAGACCAGAACAAGTCATTATTCTGCGCCTCAGAACAGGACACAATAGATTACACAACCACATGTATACAAAATTCAAGATTGGTGAAACAGCCATATGCACATATGGATTGGCGTCACAGATAGCAGAGCACATACTCCAAGACTGCCCAAAATATAACATATCTAGGCAAACCTTCTGGCCTAGAGAGACGACAGTGGAAGATAAACTCTATGGACCGCTGTGTGAACTAAAAAAGACTGTTAAATTCATACAAGAGACAACATTGCAGTTATAGACATACTTCAGGCGAACAAAGAAGAAGAAGAAGAAGAAGAAGAAGAAGAAGAAGGCCTCTCTAGCAAGTGTACAAGTTGTATAGATCTCCCTTACTGAGCTCAGTCAGGGGCTTTGTCTTCAAGTCTAGTCCTAAGTCCATCAGTATCTGCTCAGTGTTGTTGCTCCAACAAATTCATGACCATTAAAGAGGTCTGGATCCCTGATTTATGGTGTCTTATATTTATCATGTCTCTTGAGATATGATAAAACCATATCAACTGCAGCTAATGGATGGAGTGACTTAAAGGTATTGATGTCTAATTCTGGCTCATGCAGATTTGGTTCATGTCACTCAGTGAAACTGTGGGGATGTTTTATAACATAAGATAAGGATGGTATACTCCTCCATGGTCCTGGGTTAGTGGACGGGGTGGGATGTCTAGCCTTCTTGAACAAGGAGTTTTAAAAAAAAACCGGAGGACCTGTGTGCACCTGCACATGTTAACAAGTCAACAGTTAGAAATAAAAAAGTGCAGGCTTCCTGCCCAGGCTAAATTTCAAAATGGGAAAACATACGCACAGAAAGAATATTTATAGCATGTGATTCTGTCATACACACGTTAGGATCCTTGCAGGTATGACGTAATTTATAGCATGTGTGATTCTGTTATACACACATTAGGATCCTTGCAAGTATGACATAACTCATACACTGCACTGAGCTTTTCCTTGTGTGATCTCTGGGAGGTGACTTGAACACTTATGGAGATATCTATGTGCAGTGAAAGTTACCTGAACTAAAATCAAAATGAAACTGGGACTGCTGCATGTGGTTCAGAGGGTGGTATGAATAACTGCATTTTTCTTGCACTGATGCATGTAATTATATTTCAGAGAGTGGACATTGTCAAAGTAATATTGTTTATTCTTATTGCAGCTTGTGCTCAGTAATGCATCCATTGTGACATTTGTGATCAGTGGTCACTGTGGAGACATAGACAGAATATACATTGACAAGTCTTTGGTAGGGAAACTTAACAGCGAGACCATTTGTGATGGTATGTGGTGATGCATCTAGGCGAAATACAAAATATTTATATTTATAATGACCTGCAATGTAATTTGTGCATTTGTTCCTTTTATCTTCTTTACTAACTGTTATGCTATGCAAGAACTAGTAGATATAAGAGCAGTATGCCTTGGGCTGTGTGAGACATGTGTATACAGAAGATTCCACCTAATTTCAGCATACCTGAGAAGAGGCTGCCATATTTCTATCTGAAATGATAAGTAAGAGATTGAAGAAGTTGAGCATGTCATATATTTAAAGTCCCGTGCCTTGTATCGCATTATGAATGGCAAGGACATTAGGACATTGACAGAAGATTCATATAGTAAACATTTTTGGTTGAAAATTCAGAATTAATAATTTTATGTGGTGAAATAAAGAAGAAACAGTAACTTTCTCTTGTGCTTGGAATAAAAGAAGTTACTTAGAATTTGAAATTGAGAATTAACAGAAACTTGACTTGCTATCAACAACTTAAGAGAGTGATACATAAGAATTGAAAATCTAGAACATGAAACTCAGTATCTGATTGGATATACACTAATGGATGCTGTGTGCTGAAATGTTATATTTAACCCTTTACAGGGCAGACGCTTGTCCGTTTTTTAGCCCTGAACGGGCAAGATTTTTTCAGGTTCGGTAAAATTTCGGGTCGCGTTAGTAAAAACATCACAAATAAGGTGTTAGTCAACCGATTTTAGTTAAATAAACAACACAATGAAGGGAAAAGCATGCAGAATATGTTACTCATGTGATTGTTGTCGGTAATCCATATATGAACACAAATATTTACGAAATACAGCATGTTGTTTGTGATTTTCCATCACCTATACGGCAATTTACAAACACATTTTCAGAATCATAATCACTTTCTTTAAAGTCCGACTCAGACTGCTAATGCAAAGTAACGCTTTGCACTGATATCTAGCTCCGATTAATAGTCAACTTCGTGCCCTTTAATGTCACTTAAATTGAACAGAGCGAAATCTCGGCTATCACTTGAAGAATCGCCGAAATCCATTTTGAAAAACAGCGTAAAAACCCCGAAAACTATCAAAAAAAGTCCGTAAAAGTCCGTTCAAATTCATATTAGGCGCTTACAAATGGCGGCCACGTTGTCAAGCTATCGGCGAAAACGAAAGTAGCCATCAGAAGTATCGGAAAGCCGAGAGATCGCGTTTTTACAATGCATAATAGTATCGGGCAGTTTGGGACATTTCGCCCGTTTACAGTATCGGACGTAAATGGCCATTCCACCCTGTAAAGGGTTAAACAGAGCAGTGCAAGCATGACAGCATCCAGCAGCTGAAGCTGGACAGACATGAAGTGTACTTTTGTTTGTTGTTGTTTACTGATGAAAGCTTGTCACCGCAGCATTCTCTGTTTTATTTGTGACTGTAAATTTGTAAAAGCTAACCTACACTGCAGCATCATCTGTTTTTATTTGTAACTGTACATTTGTAATAGCTAACCTACACTTTGTCTGTTCCAATTGTTTACATCTCCACAGCTTTACCGCAGTTAAATCCATTTGGTTTATAAATGTGAGACATACACACTGCCACTACTCATTATCCACTTCCAAATCATGGAGGAAATGAACACCTTGCCAATGACAATCTGCTACTAAAATCTTTCCTGCGAGATGTAGACTCTTGTTAATTAAAGGCCTCATGTTGTTATGACAGTAAAAATACAACTTTTATCATGGTAAGTCATTGCTATGGAAATACTGAAAAACACCAAAACAATTGAGAAAATCTAACTGCTTATTATTTTCACACATTCACTTTCTAAGATAAATCATGTTGCTCTGCACAACTGCCAGAATACTAATACTAATCATAACCCTAAAGTTTGATCCAGTGCACAACTTCTGTAAGCTCTTTCTTTAGCTACTTTCTAGAAACACCAATCATACTCATACATGCAAAAGACATAGCATTGATGCTCTAACACAAGTATTAATTTTACCCATGACCCCAACACTGAACACAGACAGCCTGCAGGTACTAGAGTCTGTATTCCTGTGCCTGTGGTTAGAGTTATACCCTTTCTTGATAAGTAAGAGAAATATGCACAGTTAACATTCTACTAAGGACTTACTATACCTTTGCATAAGTATTACTATAGAAGTTTCTGACCAATGCCCTGATCATGGAAGCAGACCTTATGTGAGCTCTATGAATTCCCTGACCATTGTCCTGATGCTGGAAGCAGACAGTACATGGACTCAATGAATTCCCTGACCATTGTCCTGATGCTAGAAGCAGACAGTACATGGACTCCACGAATTCCCTGACCAATGCCCTGATCCTGGAAGCAGATCGTACATGGACTCCACAAATTCCCTGATCCTGGAAGCAGACCGTACATGGACTCCACGAATTCCCTGATCAATGCCCTGATCCTGGAAGCAGACCGTACTTGAGCTCCACAAATTCCCTGACCCAGGAAGCAGACTGTACGTGAGCTCCTTGAATTCCCTGACCAATGCCCTGATACTGGAAGCAGACTGTACGTGAGCTCCTTGAATTCCCTGACCAATGCCCTGATACTGGAAGCAGACTGTACGTGAGCTCCTTGAATTCCCTGACCAATGCCCTGATACTGGAAGCAGACCATACGTGAGCTCCACAAATTCCCTGACCAATGCTCTGATCCTGGAAGCAGACTGTACGTAAGCTCTACGAATTCCCTGACCAATGCCCTGATCCTGGAAGCAGACCGTATGTGAGCTCCACAAATTCCCTGACTACTGCCCTGGTCCTGGAAGCAGACTGACATGGGCTGAAATAGAACTGGACCCTCAGGAAGGTTAACCCGGTCAACAAATGCCCGCAGAAGTCGGATGTGTCAGCCTAACGGCGCAAGAACGCAGCTCTGCTGTAAACAGGCACAACGCAATCACGTCCGAAAAAAAACTCAGGATGAACGCAGAAGAAGAAGAAGAAGAACTGGACACTTGTGATTCCCATACACATGTTATATATAAAGCAATTTATTGATGGATATTTCAGTTGTGTTAGTTTTCAACTGTGTACAGGCTTTATTTATTCAGTATGTATGTGTTTTGATGCATGTGCATGCACTACTATTTCTATTAATTTTGTGAGTGCTATTTTTCCATTACCCCAGCTTGCCTAACTGATCAGTTCTTCATTGCATCCTATCATCACATCAGCAGAGTGGACTTTGCCTATTTTACCAAGAGACCTCCACTCAGTGAAGCTGTTAAACGCCTCGATAAGCTATCTTCCTGGGAACCAAAGGTTTGTCCTGAAAAATGTTAGCATACATTCAGACCTGTCAAGAGTTTTTACATTCAGCTTTCATAGTGAATTTAGAATTAGTTTAAACTAACATGAATTTATCATGTTTTAAATTTGTGGTTTTCTTACATATATTTGAATCTTACTTGTGGTCTACATCGTAGTTTCCTTCCCCCTGAATGTTCACATATAAAACTAGTGTAGGAATACGGTTGTTTTCCATTTTTCTAATATGCCCTAGCCACCTTAGTCTTCTATAGGTGAGTGTTGCCATGATAGTTGGACATTTGGCACACTGTAGTACTTCAGTGTCTGTTATTTTATCTTAGCACTAAACTGAGAATTGTGAATGTTAAATCAGCACTGCTGTATGGATCAGAAGCATGGAGGATGGCTGAAAGAGTTACTAATAAACTACAAACATTCATTTATGGGTGCCTGCCTAGAATAGAAGGAATCAAATGGTATGACAGAATGACCAATGTGGAGCTCATGGAGAGAACTCAACAAATACTAGCAAACCAAGGGGTGAGGAAAAGATTGGGTAGGACACACACTGAGGAAACATGATACCAATAGAACTATAGTCTGTCCAGAAATGAATGCCTTCATTCACGATCAGTTATTTTGAAAACTGTCTGTTGCATCATTATGAAATTTTTCTTGCCATCTTATATTTACCCCCACCCAAGGAATATGTCTTTGATAGGTCCAAAAGCAACTTAAATCATGGAAAGTGGCGACATTTCTTTGATGTTTTGGTGAAAAACTAGTGATTTCTCGCTAACAAACTTCGCTAACAAACTCCTCCGATAGAGGAGGGGTCGATCCGAAGAGAATGGTTGCTGCCTCTGGAGTGGTCTCGGCTGGCAAAGATTAGTTTCATCTTCGTGCCAGGGCATGCGGGAGTACAAGGAAATGAGCGGGCTGACAAGCTCGCAGATGAGGCTACTGTGGAGGGCGGACGCGCCATGGACCAGGCCGACATTCTGAATGCTCTACGAGAAGTAAGACTTTTGAGAGAACCAAGTGATGACTGTGAATCTACAACAATGGCCAGACTGCGAGAGCAGCAAATTAAAAGAGGGGTGGCCAAACAAGAACACTACGCAGGAAGCCAAAGAAGATTGATAAACCAACACAGAACTGGCGTCGTTAGCCGCTACACGCTGCAGGATTTGCTGAGGAGGGGATCCGAGCACTTATGGACTGAATGATTCGATGTGCAATGAGGATGATCTGTCGACTAACTAACTAACTAACTAACAAACTTGTTTTACAGTAATGCCCCATTCCACTACGCGAGGCTCTTGTCATAAGACCAATCCCATGTCCCACAAGAAAAATAACTATTCACCGCTAATGTTTCCGTGTGAAGGAGTAATACATTTAATAATGTGGACTTCATCTTTGACCTGTAAATTATATACCGCATATAAACAAACTTTGAAATCTGATGTACAATCTCCAGAACAAAACTTTTTTTGTTGGGTGGACATAATGATAAGGTTATATGCTAAATCTCATCATTTTCCCTCAGTTGGTTTCTGAGACATGGAATTTTATATTGGGGCAGACAAAAGTAAACAGACTACAGAAAGTCCCCTGTCTGTAACCCACAGGGTCAAAGAAATAGAGGCAGATCTAAAAAACTTAGGGAAAATAAATTAGAGACAGAGACATGGAGGGTACTGAAAGCGATATCAAAGGGAGGACGGCTTGACGCAAGTTGAGGGCTCTTATTTCACTGGGGATACAGGGCAGCAGAAGTAGAAGCATAGATAGAAGCTTTTGAGTCTTCTCTTGTCTCGTGTTGCTTGCCCTTGCCGCAGATGTTCCACCTGAGAAAACTTGGCGTGTGTATCAGAATCCTTTTCACCCGGGAAGGTTAACCCGGTCAACAAATGCCAGCAGAAGTCGAATGTGTCGGCCGAAAGGTGCAAATATCGCAGCTTTGCTGTAAACAGGTACAACGCAGTTACGTCCAAAAAATATTTTGGATGAATGCAGAAGAAGAATCCTGTTTTTACAATTGCTGTTTAGTGTTGTTTTTTTGCCAGTTTTGCTAATTTTCCAAATGTAGCTGCTTGCCAATTCAGTTACCTGTATTTTTGTCTAGAGATAGTGTCCTAATCTGTGATACTAAGATGTGCAAATGTCTGAACTAGTTCAAGCGGTTGATATTCAGGGGAGCAACTGCCTGCTGTGCTAATAATACATTTTTTTTGATGCATCTTGTCAAAGAGAACAGACTGCAATCCTTTGACATGTTCATTAACGTCTGCTGAATGGTTTCCTTGTGACTGCAATTGCTGCATCACTAGTAAACAATAATTCCCTGATGAGAATTGTTATTGTTCACTGTTTGCTCTGAGACAAGCTAGTTTAAACAATGACCCATCAGACCATAGCTGAATGAAGACATCATCCATGCTATCCTTGAAACAGCAGTTTAAGGTGACTGCAAGAAAAGATTACTCACAGATTATAATGGGATATGTTTTGTTACTCTGTACATTGCTGCCAAAAAAATAATGTATTTCTTACATATTGCCATGTTTGAAATATTTCTTAACTTCTGTGAATTGTTCACATCCTGCCCAGTGACAGTTTCGTGTTTGTGTTTTTAAGGTGACCCAGGTTGAAATTCCAGGCCCAAAGGGCAGGAGGCTGGAGAGATTTTTTTCAATGAACTCTGTGCAGGACATGGTAAGCCATCTAGTTGTGATTGCTATATGACATTCATGAATACAAAAGAATTGTTTGTAGTATGATCAAGATATAGATTATTGTGAGTTGTACATTTAAATATTGAGTACAACCCACTACTGGCAACGCTGATCGTATTCTCGTATGAACCTAAGGCCTATCCATGTCAATATGGAAGCACTATACTTGAGTTTCGCCCTCGTTTGAGTTTGTCAGTAGTGCATATCCCTGACCGGATCTGGAAACAAGCCCCGGATCACTGGCATGTGAAGCGGGTGTGTAACCACGTGGCACACGTTGGACACACAGCCAAATTATCATAATAGAATATTACAACGTCACCCATCGTAGGCTATGCTCAAGATTGCCCAATCGCCGCGACTGATGTCCGTCAATCGATGTGGACCCGAAATTATCAGTTGTACATTTCTCTTTATTTTCCTCTGTCAGTTGCATTTCTGTGGTACAGTGTTTTTTGTTTGTTTGTTTGTTTGTTTATTTATTTTTTGTGCTCGCTCGCTTTGAACTCAAGCATACTCCATACACACTATTTATAGTAGTGATGGACTGAATTTTGTGTGTGGATTAGCTTTCCATATTAACAATGTCCCTCGCCATCAGGCGAACCCACTCCGACTTCAGAGGTATTTGTAATTTACGTCTCCAAGTTAAAGACAACAGGTCAACATTTTAGTCCCTCTGTCCAGTGTAGGGGTTGAACCACTAACCCCCCTCTGCTGTGTGTCCACCGTGACGAGGTAGAGGGGCTTGTGCGTCCCAATGACCCCAAGAGCTATGCCGACGGTAGCACAGCTACTGGTAGGGTCACCCATGTCGGACAGGTCAAGGGAGAGTGAACAGACGAAGAGACACACAAACCTGCTGCCTTGTAGGTAGACTGGGGACAGTCAAAGGCTAGGGAAAGCACCCCGAATACATGCTTGTCGAAATCGGATGTACTGAGCCACAAGCTTGACAAAGCAGTGCAACGTAAAACCTGCTGCCTTGTAGGTAGACTGGGGACAGTCAAAGGCCAGGGAAAGCATCCCGAATAAATGCTTGTCGAAATCGGATGTACTGAGCCTCAGGCTTGACAAAGCAGTGCAACGTAACTTAATTCATGATGTCACAAATCAAAATTAATCGTTATGGTGCTAATCCCGTGAAGTCCCATCAGGCGGCGAAAGTGCCGGGCCCCCTGCCTCGAGGGGGTCCACCCATGACTATTGGTGGTCACCTTCCCCTGTGCTGTGGAGTCAAGGCACAGAGGAGTAGGTTAAGAGCTATTGACCAAATACCCCGGACACTCAACATACTACAGTGGAATGCCGAAGGAGTTTACAAGAAGAAAGACTCCCTAACACAGCGTCTTCATAAAGATAGAATAAATGTGGCATGCATTCAAGAGACACACCTCAACGCCAATCGCAAATTCTCAGTCAGAGGATATCAGGCCACACGTTTCGACCGCAAAGGACACAAAGGAGGAGTTCTAATACTTACACGAAATAGAATACCTTGCAGCGAAGTATCTGTGATCTCTGACAACCAAACGGAAATTATAGGTGTTGATATAATGATAAAGGACATGAAAATAAGAATCTACAATCTGTATAGCCCAGCAGATAAGGACCTTACACTCTCAAACATGAAAATAACTGACACAAACTGCATTATTGTCGGAGACTTTAATAGCCGTTCAGAAAGATGGGGATACCCAGATACTGACAAAAGAGGAGATGAATTGGAGGACTGGGAAATAGACTCAAATCTCCATCTACTCAACAAAGCGGATGACACACCGAGCTTCTACTCCAGAAGATGGCTTACCACTTCTACTCCAGACTTAGCTTTCTGCACAGGAGACATCCTACACAAAATCGATCGCCATGTGCTGGACCAATTAGCAGGTAGTGACCACAGACCAATCAAGCTTGTAATGAATATGGAGTATGTTCCACAGGAGCAAAAGCCCTTGCCCCGTTGGAATTACAAACGAGCAGATTGGGACAGATTTGCCATACTAACAGACAAATATTGTGAAAACATAAATACACGATATGGCAACATAAAGCAAATGGTGGAAAGTCTAAATAGAGCGATAATACAGGCAGCCACTGAGTCCATTCCAAGAGGAGCGAGGAAAAATTACAAACCATACTGGACTGAAGAACTACAAAGTTTGGAGGACAAAGTTGAAGATGCCAGAAAGACAGCAGAGAGAGAACAAACAATTGAAGCGAACATCTCTCTCAAAGCCATCTCAGCAAAATATAAAAGAACAGTAAATCAAACAACAAGAGATTGTTGGAGGGAAAAAACAGAAAATCTGAATTTTGACAGGGATGGAAACAAACTATGGAAACTAGTGAAAGCCATGAACAATGAAGGACCTAGAAACAAACAAATAACAATTAAACAATGAAATGCCTTGCTTACAAGAAAAAAGGCTGCAAACGCACTAATGGAACACTATGCAAATGCAAACCACATTGATATTACAACCGAACAGAAGAAAGCAATCAAAGACAAACAGATACATCATAGAAATACAGAGACAGCAGCAGAATATGTGATGGCAAATCTAACAATGGAAGAAATGGAACAGGCAATGAATACCCTAAAAAAGAAGAAATCACCAGGAAAGGATGGAATCACAAATGAAATGCTAATAGGACTAGGCACCAAGGCAAAGAAGAAACTACTAGCAGTCCTAAATAACAGCTGGAAGAGAGGAATAGTCCCACAGGCATGGAAGGAAGCTATATTAATACCAGTCCCAAAGAAAGGAAAAGACCTGGAAGAACCAAATGGCTATCAACCTATCAGTCTACTTAGCTGTGTAGGAAAATTAATGGAATGCATTATCAATGGCAGGCTAACATGGCATCTGGAAGAAAACAAACTCTTAACACCACACCAAGCAGGATTCAGAAAGTACAGATCCACTGAAGATCAAATAACCTATATAGCTCAGGAAATAGAGGATGCCTTCCAAGAGAAAAAGCACACACTAGCAGTCTGGATAGATTTAGAAAAAGCATTTGATAAAGTATGGAAGGAAGGACTGAAAGTAAAACTGCAAAAAATTCATGTTTGTGGAAAAATGTATAAATGGATCAGCCACTACCTTGAGAACAGAACTGCCAGGACAAAAGTACAAGGACAAACAAGCAAAATGATGCTGTTGGAGCAAGGTGTCCCCCAAGGAGGAGTTCTTTCACTAACATTATTCCTAGCATATATAAATGACATAACAGAAAATTTTCCAGCCAGAGTACACGCATTCTCCTTTGCAGATGACCTAGCCATATGGACATCTGAAGAATATATTAGTACAGCTAACAGCAGAATACAGCAAGCCTTATTAGCGCTAGAGGACTGGTCAAAATCATGGCTAGTGAAGATAAGTGAGGAGAAAACAACATGCACAGTGTTCTCCCTCTCAAATAAAACTCAGCAACCTAAGCTGGTATTGAATGGAAAAATATTGCGCCATGAAGAAAATCCAAACTATCTAGGAGTCACCTTTGATCGTCGCCTGACATGGAAGACACAGGTTGAGAAAAATCGAACAAGAGCAAGGCAGAGAATGGCAATCATGAAAAAGCTTGCTGGTACAACGTGGGGAGCAGATGAGAAAGTTCTCAAGAAGTTATATACTGGACGGGTGAGGCCAGTACTGGAATATGGCATTGCAGCTTGGGCAACAGCAGCTAAGTCAAACTTTAAAAAAATAAGTAGAGTCCAAAAGCAAGGAATGCGAATCATAACTGGAAGCCTGAAGACAACGCCTATTAATGAACTAGAAAAGATCACTTGTTTACAACCAATGCAGGACAGAAGAGATAGCAGAGCCCAGCAACAAGCAGAAAAATTTAGAAGATTGACAGACCACCCTATGTATAACAGGTTTAATGGTTTTGGAAAAGGAAGACTGAAGCGTAGCAACTTTGTAGAAACTGCAAAACGAAAGATTAGGGCAGATCCCATACTTAACATATCAACAGTCAAGCCCATTTACAATGCACACAACTTCCCAGCTTGGAGACAGCAGCAACTGCCTGAGATGATAGAAAACATTCCTGGTATTGAGAAAAAGAACACTCAGAATGAAACCGAAAGAAGAAAAATAACCCTCAACTACATAAAAGAACATTACCCAAGCAGCAATTGGACCCATGCATATACAGATGGATCAGCCAAAGATTCAATTAAAAATGGAGGAGGAGGAATTCTTCTTAATTTAAAAAATGGAGTGATAAAAACACAGTCAGTGGCAACTGGAAAATTTTCAAGTAACTTCAAAGCGGAGGTAGAGGCTTTGAAAACTGCAGCAGAAATGCTCTTGATGGAGGAAAATAAAGAGAAGCAAATAGCTATCTTCACAGATGCAAAGTCAGCTGTCTCAATACTGAAGAGCAAAAACAGCACAGAACTAGCTGACCTAAGAGCAGCACTCCATGGTCTAAGCCAGAAATCCAAAAAAGTTGTAATACAGTGGATCCCATCACATTGCAGTATACCTGGAAATGAAGAGGCTGACAGACTAGCAAAAGAGGGTGGACGATTACCACAGCCTGACATAGACATAACCTATAATGAGGCAAAAAGGTTTATAAAAAGCTCTTATAGAACCAAATGGGAATCAGAGCATCCAGGCCACCAGAAGGATGATGCATATTACAAACTCGACCGAAGAGAACAAGTAGCAATCTTCAGACTCCGCACAGGACATAACAGGCTGAAACACCACTTGTTCAATAAACTAAAGATAGGAGATACCGATGAATGTAATTGTGGAACTGGTAAAATGACAGCTAAACATTTGCTGCAGGAGTGCCCAATATATGTAGAACAGAGAAAGATATTTTGGCCCACGCCTGCTTCATTTGAGGACAAGCTCTATGGAGATATCTTCTTCTTCTTTTCGTTCATCCGGAGTGTTTTTTCAGATGTGATTGCGGTGTGTCTGTTATGCGCCCTTGGGCCGAAACCCGTAGGCCAACACATCGACTTTAGCGTGCTTTTTTGACCAGGTAGCATTCCTGGGAGACTCTCACTTTTGTGGTACCATCTACAACCATGCTGGCCAAGTTAGAACGGTCGAAGACAATGGTCATCCCTCAAAGGAAGGCAGGGACAGTCCATAGCATTTTCCGCCATCCAAGGTTGCTTCCATAGTTGCAGGGCCGACACATAACGCCCTGGATCTGGGCTCACCGAGGGAAATCGTCACGTCCTGCTCATGGCTGCTTTAAATCCTCACTTCAATATATTGGTCATTTCGTTTGCCCCAGGCCATTCCCGCACAAACCAGACAGGTTTGCAGACGGTATCCACTCAGTGAGTTTTCGGACATGTGCTTGTCGTTGCGCCCGTCAGAGCTGTTCCAGGCACGACAGACATTCGGAAAACTACCTAGTCAGAGCTGTTGCGAACAAGAGCGGCATTCGGAAACTAGGTAGTCAGAGCTGTTCCTAGCACGAGAGACATTCGGACGAGACATTTCACTCGGACGTAATTGCGTAGTGTCAATTTTTAGTTTGCCACCCGTAGGACGACACTTCCGGCTTCCGGCGGGCATTTTTTAATGAGGTTAGCCTTCCTCGGGTTTCGAGACTCTTGTTTCGGCTTCCACACAGCAAGCTTTCGCTTCGGGCTGCCACGTAATGGATTCGCAAGACAGGCGTTCCATTTCGTGTCAACGAGACAATTTTCCACCTTAGACTACACTCACTCCATGAGTGTGGTTACAGACTATCGGACGTCTGCGAGACGTGCGACCGAGGTGTTTTTCCACCTTTTGTACTCGCTCACGAGGTAGGCTACATGTGCTGCCGGCTCAGCACCTTACCTCCGTGCATCTGTGGGCGAGTAACGGTCAGGCCCTTTCATCCGGGGATACCTCATATCCCCCAGCTAAGAGCCATCGAACGAATCTGCGCCTAGCATGTAGCGTTTTCAGCACATCATCACAATTTTGATGTAGGTTTGTGTCGGCCAGGCTCTCACTTCCGAGAGTTTATGGCTTAGAGACGTTCAGCCATACACCTCGGATGGGAGCCTTACAGGTTATGTCCGGACTGAGATTTAGGGATCGTTTGCCTGATTTTGACTGCTATCCTCAGTCTTACCTGCAGAGCAGCAGGTTGTGTCTCTCTTAGTCTGGTTCCTATCCCACGAGCCATCCGATATGTAGTTTTCACCCATCGGCAAGCACATGGGGTCGATGGGACACGCAAGCTCCCCCACCACGGCAAGGTGGAGACACATCGGGGGAGCTATGGAGATATCATCAAGCTCAAGTTGACTACAGCTTACTTTAACTACATTCAGGTTGACATCTAAAGGTGCATGAAGATGTATTTAGACTGCCACACTTCATACCACAGGTATGTCGGTTACAAAAGCATCCCAGAGGCATGAAATGGAATATTGCTTGGATAGCAAATCCATTGCGTGGAAAGTCCGAATCAAAAGCTCACTGTGTGGGCTTCGTAAATGGTGGAAAAAGTGTCCTAGTGGCACGAAATGGAATATTGCTTGGATAGCAAATCCATTACGTGGAAAGTCCGAATTGAAAGCTCACTGTGTGGGCTTCATAAAAGGTGGAAAAAGTGTCCTAGTGGCATGAAATGGAATATTGCTTGGATAGCAAATCCATTATGTGGAAAGTCTTAATCGAAAGCTCACTGTGTGGATGTCATCTGCAGACTGCATTCTTCTGGTTTCCGGAGGAACAGCCTATGATGAACGGAAGGCCCAATATACGGAAGTGAGGCTAAGCAGCCATGTGCAGGACGTGACGATTCCTTGGGTGAGCCCAGTACCAGAGCGCCGTGTGATTGCTCTGCAAGTATGGAAGCCTCCTTGGATGGCGGGGAATGCCCATGGTCTGCCCCTGCCTTCCCTTGAGGGTTGACCAGGATGTCTTTGGCTGTTCTATATGGGCCAGCTAGGATGGGGGATAACACAACAGTGAGATTCAAACGTCCTAAGAAACCCCCGGGAAGGTTAACCCGGTCAACAAATGCCCGCAGAAGTCGGATGTGTCGGCCTAACGGCGCAAGAACGCAGCTGTGCTGTAAACAGGCACAACGCAGTCACATCCGGAAAAAAAAATCCGGATGAACGCAGAAGAAGAAGAAGAAGAACCACTAACCTCGGTATCAGCACACCGGATGTTTAAGAAAACGTGTTCTTATCCAATCGGCCATGCGGACCTGCGTACAGTGTTTCTGTTCTTTGCTTCCCTAAAAGTCCTTAGTGACATACAGGTGCACGTCCTGTACTGGTCAGGATCAACAATCCTGTCACTTCTGGGGGTCGAACTGTACATGTAGATGAGCTCCGTAGTCACCATGCTACCGTAGTCTTCTTTCATATTATGTATTTATAATTATGGCCACCTGAAAATCACAAAAATGCATTAACAAGGCAGCCTCTTGTTTGGAGTCACATAGAAAACATTGTGGCTGTTAGATTACACATCTCCCCCGATGTGTCTCCACCTTGACGTGGTGGGGGAGCTTGCGTGTCCCATAGACCCCATTTGCTTGCCGATGGGTGAAAAATTACATATCGGACAGCTTATGGGATAGGGACCAGACTAAGAGAGACACAACCTGCTGCTCTGCAGGCATAGACTGAGGATAGCAGTCAAAATTTAAATGAGGTGCACAAAGGCAGAATTTCTTGGTCCGGACAAAACTCTTAAGGCTCCCTGTCGAGGGCTGTGGCTGAACGCCTCTAAGCCACAAACCCTCGGATCTTAGAGCCAGGCTGATACCCGTCTACCGGAAAATAGAAACATGATACTGAGCAAGCTACATGCTCAGGTCTGATACATGTTCGAAGGCTCCCAGCTGGGGGATATGAGAGTTTCCCGGATGAAGGGGCCTGGCCGTTTCCCGTTCACTGCTGCACGAAGGTAAGGTGCTGAGCCGGCAGCACATGTAGCCTACCTCGTGAGCGAGTACAAAAAAGTCAGAAAAGTGCCCCAGTCGAAGGGTTACGGAAACTGTCTGTATCTAACTCATAGAGAGTGTAGACAAAAGTGGAATAATGTCTCATCAACGCAAGATGTAACGCACGGCGAGCGAACCTATTGCGTGGTCTGAAGTCACAAGCAAAAGCTTACCGAGTGGATGTCACTCGCAGTCTGACCGCTCCTGGCGTGTGATTGAGCGATCAGTGGCAAGTGGGATGCCCAACACATGGAAGTGAGGAACTAAAGCAGCCATGAGCAGGACGTGGAAATTCCTTGGGTGTGCCCAGTCTCAGAGCAATATGTGCCGGCTCTGCAATTATGGAAGCCTCCTTGGATAGCGAGATAATGCCCATGGTCTGCCCCTGCCTTCCCTTGAGGGCAGACCACGATATCGTTGATCGTTTTATCTTGACCAGCTGAGATGTGGGTGACATTACAACAGTCTAACGTGTCTCGAAACCAGAGGAAGGCTAACCTCACTAAAAAATGCCCGCCGGAAGTCGGAAGTGTCGTCCTACGGGTGGCAAACTAAAAATTGACACTACGCATTTACGTCCGAGTGAAATGTCTCGTCCGAATGTCTCCCGTGCTAGGAACAGCTCTGACTACCTAGTTTCCGAATGCCGCTCTTGTTCGGAACAGCTCTGACTAGGTAGTTTTCCGAATGTCCGCCGTGCCTGGAACAGCTCTGATGGGTACAGGGACAAGCACATGTCCGAAAACTCGCTTAGTGGAAACCAACCGCAGAGCTGACTGGTTTGTGCAGGAACGGCCCAGGGCGAGCGAAATGCCCAATATATTGAAGTGAGGAATTAAAACAGCCATGAGCAGGACGTGACGATTCCCTCGGTAAACCCAGCACCAGAGCGTTATGTGCCGGCTCTGCAATTATGGAAGCCACCCAGGATGGCGGAAAATGCTATGGACTGTCCCTGCCTTCACTTGAGGGATGACCGTGTAGTCTTCGACTGTTCCAACTAGACCAGCTGAGATGTGGACGGTACCACAAAAGTGAGAGTCTCCCAGGATTGCTAACCTGGTCAAAAATGCACGCTAAAAGTCGGATGTGTTGGCCTGAGGGTTTCGACCCGAGGGTGCCTAACCAGACACACCGCAATCACATCTGAAAAAATCACTCCGGATGAACGCAAAGAAGAAGAAGAAGATTACACATTAATTAATGTATAGCATGAAATATGACCTACTCAGTTACAATGTCAAAAGTATAATAGATTTCTTCTCATTATTCTGTATTCTACTGATTTTTGTTTGTGTGTTGGACATGATTGGGATGTATCTGTTTACAGTTTAGCTGTGATATTTGCACATTTTGGCTGAATTTTTATTTATTTATGTAAACCAAGTTTGCCTTCCTCGGTAGTTTTGTAAGACATTCTGCTGCCTCAATATTTAATACAATACTAAACAGTTTTGTCTTTTGATTGTGACTTAATTGGCCAGATTTCCAACTATATTCATAATATCATCATCAAGTGCCTTGCCAACTGATCACGCCTGTATATCTGTATTGGGTACAGTTTGTTGTTGTTACCATATTTTGTCATTATATTGCCATTATTACTCAAAGGTGAAGTGAACAGAAAACTTAACATGGGTTTATTAATGTGTGTAATATACAAGAGTCCATGTCTATCAAGCCTGTGTCCTTAGTACTCTTCTTTATGGCAGTGAAGCCTGGACAACTTACTCACACCAAGAGAAACGTTTTCATACAGTTCATACGGTTTCAAACAGCTTTCATATGCGGTGTCTGCGAAGAATACTTGGTGTTAAGTGGCAAGACAAGATCACAAATACTGAAGTATTGGAAAGATCAGGTTGTGTGACGGTATATTCCAAGCTCAGTCTTCGTAGACTTAGATGGATAGGACACGTTAGGAGAATGGATGATGGTAGAATACCAAAGGACATCTTTTTTGGTGAATTACTACTACGATACAAAGATGTGTGTAAGCGGGACATGATTGATACAGGCATTGATAATGCACATTGGGAGCAAGTCGCTGCTGAACTTGTTGCATGGAAGGCAAATATCAGAAATGGAATAAAGACAGAGGAGAAAATTATTGCAGATAAGTCACACAACGAGCGTGTGAGACGTAAGATGGTGCATGATGGTGAAAATGACTGTGTTCACATGCATCCAATGTGGACGAACATTTACAGCACGAATTGGCCTTAACAGTCACATTCGCCACCGCCATGGGTTATAGTTATTAAGCCTTTTTGAAGCACAATGTAACAAACTATCGTCTGTCAAGACGGCAAGGTGCCAATGTAATAATATACAGGAGTGGAGCACAATTATTATGGTGATAAACTGTTAACAAAGAAACTTGACTGAAAATTCATGTCCAGTTATTATTATTATTATTATTATTATTATTATTATTATTATTATTATTATTATTATTATTATTATTATTATCATAGTTACTGTTGTTATTATATATCAAGATACTTGTATGGTGGTCTGTGGAAAGTGGAGAAGCGTGGCCGTGGAGTCCAATGTCAAATGACAAAGAGAGGTCAAACATGAGTATTTTATCGATACATGGGTAAGTAGTGTGTTCTTTACGTGAGTTGTTGTTGACAATGTATTGTGTGTTTGAGAACTTATTTTGTGCTGAGTGATATGATTGGATATTTCACTGATTGGCACTGTGTGCCATGGACTATAACAAACAATAACTGTATATAACGAACCTTTAGTTGTTTATTATAGTCTGTGACACACAGGTCAGAACACATAAAACTACCTGTATCATGCTTGAAATGAGATGCCCGATAAACTAAACACACTTGATTGTGTGTCAAAACAATTTAGTCTAATCACTGATTGGGGAAGGATAAAGATAAGGCGACTAAGTTAAGCAAATGATAACTAGATCTCCCTCGGTGAAATATTACTATAAGACGTGACCTTGTTCTACTTAAGTAGAAATGTTGAAGAAGATGGGGGAACAGATGGAGATATTGAAATAAGAATACAAAAAGCAAAAGCAACTGTCATAGCACTAGGAAGCTTGGGGAAGTCATCAGAAATTAAAAATAGTACTTAGAATATTTAACTCTAATGTTAAATCAGTAATTCTTTGTCATTCGTCCAATATTTTTGTTTTGGACGTAATTACGTTGTGTCAGTTTACAACAGGGCTGTGATATCTGCAATATTTGTTCAAGATGTCGATGTTTAATGTGTTCTGCAATTAATATTAATTCATGCAACTAGCTGTGCTCTTCATTGATGCATGAATACAGTGACCTACTGCTCAAACTTATATCTCTCACATCATTTGTCTTGTGTGCGCCATGTGCTGGATGGCCCAGAGCTGAACACACACATGCTGCACATGCCACAGATGATTTGTGAAGTCAAATAAAGGCAATGAGAAACACAAGAAGACCAGAGGGCTGCTTTCAAGAGGAGCTCTCACATAGATTCCAGAGAGCTGGGAAAAAAATCAATACTTCTATATAGATCAGAAGCAGAGAGAAAAACTAAATCAGTTACAGATAAACTATAAACATTAATTTACTGGTGACTGTACAGAATAGGACTTAAATGCTATGATACATCTCATGTTGAGCTTAAGGAAAGAACTAGATAGATTTCAGCAAATAAAGAAATGCTATGATACATCTCATGTTGAGCTTAAGGAAAGTACTAGATAGATTTCAGCAAATAAAGAAATGAAAGGCACTGAGTAGGACACACTGAAAAAAACCTGGGAATAGTTTAACTAGAAAGTATGTGTACTGGAACTCACAAGACCAATGAAATAGAGAGAAAGCAAAAAACACTTGAAGAAGAGAACTAGAAACATGAAAAACAGGGGGAAGATAGTGTGCCAGCGCAGGTGACAGCGAAGGCTAGGCAGCTTGGCACGAGTTCATTGAGGTTATTTGCTCCAGTAAGGAATAAAGAGCAGCAGGAGAAGAATGGCCTTAGTTTTGTAAGATTTCCTACTATATACATCATCAAGTACCTCTGTGTGATTTCCGACTGCAGTGGGATTTATACTGTGCAAACGTGCACACAGGATCTCCAGCTTTTTACCCATATCTGAGAAAGCCAGGTATATGATCTGACTAGCCAGGAGACCAGGAGGCTGTGTGATGGTCAACATTCCCAGTCCTTTGTATGATTGTCAACATTCTCAGCCCTTTGTATGATTGTCAACATTCCCAGCCCTTTGTATGATTGTCAACATTCTCAGCCCTTGGCTAGGCATGAACCACATAAGCTGTGAGCCTGAGGCTTACACTGACATCTGTCAGCGACATCTTAACCTTGATGTTTATTTGAAATTCTCATTCAGCAAACATTATTTACTTGTCAGATCGAATTCATATAATGAGATGTGACTAATATTATAACATATGTTCTCCCAGGCCTATGATTGATGTGCTTGCCTTTACCAAAACTGAAAGTGATCCTCTGTTTGCGCAGTTTAGGTAAGTATGAATTGTTTCGTTTTAGTCTTTCACCCTCTGCTGTTGGATGTTTAACTATATATAATTGTTGTCTCATATTTTGTTTTCATAATTCTTATAAAGAAATTAAATAGCAGAATGTTATAGCAAATTCTGCAAAACCAGTAGAAAATAATAAAATAGGATTGATTTAATGAAGAAAATGACAGGTACAAGTTTGGGGATGTATAATGTTCCCATAAAGAATAATTTTAGATTTAATTAAAGAGTACAGAATCAAGTGAGAAGCCTTTTGACTACTGCAGTGAAAAGTATACTTCATATCCTAGAAAGTGTAGTCCACCTCCAGCCTGTGGGAGACAAAAGAGATAGAAAAACCATCCTTCCAAACTAGCAAAGGAAGGTGGAAGACTAGCTTAGCCTGATATAGACACACCCTGTAACGAGGCCAAGAGATTTATAAGAATAATTTATAGAACCAAGTGAAGATCAGAGCATCCAGGCCACCACAAAGATGATGCCTATTACTAACTCCATCAATACGTACAAGTAGCATCAATCGTCTAAATATTTGCTGCAAGAGAGTCCAGCATATGCATAACAGACAAATATTTTGGCCTTCACCTGCTCCATTTAAGAAGAGATCCTGTGGAGATATCAGCAGCCTCAGGTTAACTGCTGCTTTCTTGTCATATATGCAGGTTGACGTTTGAAGGTATATGAAGAATAATTTCTTGAGATTTATTCAGGTTGACGTCTGAAGGTGTACGGAGAAAAATAATAAAAACCATCCCTTAAAATGAAAAAATTCAAGTGACTTACACTTGAGATGGCACAATAAACACTCAGACAAAGGTTGAAGTGAATCAGCATCATTCCTGGGGTTCAAGATTGAATCATTACAGTACCTTGCTTAACACACAGTAACAACAGGATGTTATTGCCAAATACCGTTCAGTGAAGGAAATGAAATATAACAATGGGGTAACTTGTCAGCCGGCGAGGCACTTGATAATTGCATATATGTACATAACAAATGTGCAATCTTTGGTTTCTTCTTAGCTGTTTGCAGCCACATCGCATATTTACACTTGAGCAGCAAATTAAAGGTCATGGGGAGGTCACAGCTAGATCTTGTACTTATGAGGTCATCCGAGGACAGGTAGGAACTTGAACCTAGATTCACTGTTTGTGTCTTCTTCTTCTGCTCGTTATCCCCCCTTAGTGCATGAATTCTCAACCAAACCATGAGGGCCATCTTATCTTTCGCTATTGTCTGCACCACCCTAAATGTCCTCCACATATTATTCATGTCTGTCTCTACTTCTATTCTCCATGTGCTTTTATTGCTTTCTCTATTATGCTCTCTCTATTTCATTTGCCCTGTGGAGCCTAGAGAAAGGACTTTCTAGTTATGCTGTTATAAGTTTTTCTCAATGTGTATCCTATTCAGAGCCAGCCTCTCTGTCTCACCTGTTGATTTGGGGAACTCTGTTTAGTTTTCTCCCTAAGCTCAACATTAGTTCTTATGTCATACCATTTTAGTCCCACTATTCTGTCTAATTTTCTCCCTAAGCTCAACATTAATTGTTATGTCATACCATTTTAGTTTTACCATTCTGTGTAGTTTTCTCCCTGAGCTCAACATTAGTTGTTCTGTCATATCATTTTAGTCCCATTATTCTGTTTAGTTTTCTCCCTAAGCTCAACATTAGTTGTTCCACCATACCATTTTAGTCCCACTATTCTGTGTAGGCACCAGTATATGAATGTTTGTACTTTATTAGTAATTGTGTTAGTTGTTCTCATGTCTATTTTGGACAATTACCATACAGCATTGCTGATATAATGTTAAAATTAAATATTCTACGTTTGGTACTGGTTTTAATTTCTTCTGACTTCCACATATTTAGTTCTATGAAAGCCCTTCTTGCCTGTTGTATTCATGGTCTACATTGCTACCCAATTGATTCCACCTCTGGAGACTTGTTCGTGGTTGATTTTGCAGCTACAGTTTTCTACAGGATGGGATAGCCAGTCCCCCACCATCCTCCTTAGTTGCTTCTTAGGCTACAGTGTTACAATTCTGTGCTCATCTGAAGGACCCTGGTATGATGTCAGTTGACTGTTTTTGTAATTTGAGCTGTAACTTGAAATGTTTGCCTCATTGTAGACTTGTAGTACATGGTTCCGTCACCAAGCTACTGAGCTGAGTGCTTGGTGCGACACTGTGAGCTGTAGATTTTATGTGGAATGCTTTTTCATCTGTCCATGGTGTTTTGTCTCGGGAACTGCACATTCAGAAAAATGGCGGGTGGCCAGTCACTGCATTGGTTTACTTTTTTCAGTAATGCGTGTGCAATTGCTGGTTGTTCTAGTGACTGCTACTTCCATCAATGATGGACTGTAAATCTAGTGGCTGACTGCTGTGTTGGCATTCTGGCAGCAGCCTTGTGCATGTCAGCTTGTGGGTGCTGTTGGTTTTGTCAGGACAGCTGTCTCTTCCAATTTTAACATTGGACTGTGGGGATTTTTGTGTGTGATATTTGCTGGCATACGATAGGAGCATTATGTGGTGGCCTGTTGCCGTGAAGTTGGAACTGCGACTAATAGTAAACTAAACTAACAAACATTACATGATATGTCTATTTTGGACAATTACTAAAGTATAGATGTAAATTATTTGCTGTGGCTTATCTTCTTCTTCTTTTTGTTCACTTGCTTAAACTCGAGCGTAGTCCTTACACACTGTTTAAAGTAGTAAAGGACTGAGTTTTGCGTGTGGGCTTGCTTTCCCTTTGCTGTGGCTTATATTTATGAAGGTTTGTAGTTTGTTAAATGTGCTAATAAAAATATACGCAATATTGCTTGTAGGAAACTTATAGATAGAAATAGTTACCAGTTTAAACTATATCTGCTTAACAGGAACTACTAAATGTAAACTTGCCAAGATATCAACAACAGCAGTAAAATGCTGGTGTTGACAGCGATGTCTAATAAAAAAGAATCAATCAATCAGGTGTTGTCTCCACAATGAAGGTTGGCTGCAATGGATCTCTAACACTGTCTGTCTCTTGCCTTGACTGTACATTCTATCAGACTAATGTTCGTCCATCTTTTGATGTTATCTTCCTCTTGTATCGTTGTCTATCTCTTGCTCGCTTGCCCTCAACCTTGCCATCCAGTATATTTTTTATAAGATTGTTATGTCTTTTAACGTGGCCAAAATATTTCACTTGCCTCTTTTTTATTTCTTTCATCAACTCTCTTTTCATTCCCAGTTTTTCTAGAACCTCTGTATTTGTTTCTGTTTCCATGAAATATGACATATTCTTCTATATATCCACATTTCCAGGACATCTGTTTGATTTTCTAGTTGCTTGTTCAATGTCCAGGCTCCTGCGCCATACTATAGTGTTGAATATACGTAACATTTGACAATTCTCATTTTGAATGCGTTGTTAATTTCTCTAGATGTTAATACTGATTTCATGCTGTTGAAAGCATTTTTGGCCATTCCTATTCTCTTTTTTATTTCTATTTCATTTCTACTATTATCTATTATTACATATCCAAGATAGGAGAAACTTTGTTATTTGTTCTAGTATCTCCCAGTTTACTGTGATGTTCATTGATGACCTTTCCTTTCCATTGCTAATTATCATAGTTTTCGTTATTAGGATGTTAATATCTAAGCAACATTCTGCACTATGTCTGTTTACTTGTTCCACTAGGTTTTGTAACTCTTGCTCGCTTTCTGCTAGTAACATAGTATCGTCACCATATCTAAGATTGTTTATGATTCTTCCATTTATGTTAAGTCGAGGCATTTTGACTTGTTTAAAAATTATTTCTGTGTATAGGTTGAAGAGGCTTGGCGACAACATGCATTCCTACCATACTCCCCTTTATATCTCTATGGGCGACGAGCCATTATTTCCGCATCTAATTGATGCCACTTGTTCCCAGTACAGGTTATTAACAAGTCTGATGTCCTTTCCATCTACTCCTATGTCGTGAAGGCATGTAATTAGTCTTTCATGTTGTACTCTATCAAAAGCTTTCTTGTAGTCTATAAAACAGACATATACCGTAATTTACGGACTATAAGACGCTACGGACTATAAGACGCACCTTAATTTTTAAGCATTTAAAAAAAACAAAAACATTTTAATTAATTTCGAGTATAAGACGCACCTGAATTTTGGAGGCAATGTTTTGAAGAAAAAAGTGCGTCTTATACTCCGTAAAATACGGTACATATTTTTCTGAACTATGTATTTTTCGATTCACATCCTCAAACAGATTATTGCTTCTCTGGCGCCGCTGATTTTGTGGAGCCCAAATTGTTATTCAGCTACTTCCTCATCTATTTTATTTTGAATTCTTTCTTGAATGACCTTGAGTAGTATCTTAGTTGCCGGTCTCTCTGGCTGTGGGGTTACAACACTTTCTCTCTGTAATCCCGTTTATCACGCAGAGTCTCGCAGCGGAGCGAGAACTGAGGTGGTTCGACCCCCGCTCGTGACTTGCGGATACTGAGCCGGCCGCTCAGAAAGCAATGGCAAACTACTGAGCGTAATCTTGCCAAGAGATCAACAGACAGCTGAAAGATGCTGCTGTTGACAGCTAAGTCCTGTAAAAGGATACGCAAAACATAGTATCTTAGTTATATGGCTCATTAAGCTAATCGTTCTGTAATCCTTACAATCAATAGCTCTTGGCTTCTTGGGTAGTGATGAAAATTGATGTTTTCAAGTCCTTGGGGAATGTACCCAGTGTTATATATATCATAACATAATTCTGTGATAGTTTCAATACCAAAGCTGGATAAGGATTTTATCATCTCTGTTGTTATCTTGTCAGGACCTGCAGCCTTTCCTTCTGTCATCTTTGTAATAGCCTTCTCTACTTCAGCCTTTAATATGTTTGGTCCATCTTGAGTATTATACAATGTTGATTTATTGACCCTTCTGTCCCAGAATAACTTTTCTGTGTATTCTGCCCATCTTCTTATTATGTCAGTATTATCAATTATAATTTCTCCATCTTTCCCTCTGATACAGCCATTTCCTATTATATTATTTTTCTTCTTTGTAAATCTTTTTATATTTTCATGCAATTCTTTCGAGTTGTGTTTTGTTTCTAGATCCTCTATTTCTTTGCATTTTTTCTGCAACCACTCTTCTTTGGCAACTCTGCACATGTTACGTATTTCTCTATTAATACGGCAAGATGGTGCATGATGGTGGAAATGACCACATGCACCCACTGTGAATGAACAATTACAGCGCGAAATCGCCTTATCAGTCACATTCGCTACCGCCATAGGTAAAAGTGATTATGCCTTTTTAAAGCACAAACTATCGTCTGTCAAGACGACAAGGTGCCAATGTAAATGTATTAATACGAGGGGAAGTCGATAAGTAAGTCACAAATGGCTGTAGAAAAATAACTAAATATGATAACAACTTGAAACAGTTTATTTTTATACATACATTGTCCCTTTATTTCTCAACATAATTTCCACCAACATTGATGTACTTATCCTATCGTTTTATCAGCCCTCCCAAACCGGCTGCATAGAACTGCGTGCTCTGTTTTCTAAACCATGTTTTCACTTCACATTCATCTTCGGCGTCATTCGCAAAATGTCTCCCGCCATGGTGGGTTTTCGGTGAACCAAAAAGGTGGAAATCGCTAGGGGCTAAGTCTAGTTTTTACACATTCCTACTTTGTATTAATTTTATCTTCAGGATTTTCACATCTATATTATTCCATGCTTTCAACGATTAGCCTGTCATATTTATTTTTTATTTCAAACAAGTATAGTTGACTTAATGTCTGGTTGTTTCAATGCTGATTTATCTATATGAGGTGTAAAAAAAAAAGGATATGCAAAAGAAAAAAAATGCACACAGTGAGGAAGTTGTCCCAAGTCAGGTGAATGTTTGGTTATCATAGTAAAAATAGTTATATAACGAGACAAAAATAAATGAGAAATAGTAAAGAAGTGAGCAATGTGAGATTTCAGTAAGTACATTTGGAATATACTGTCTTGATAAAAGAAGAAAATATTTAAGTTAATTTGTTTGGATGATGTTTCAGATTCAGACTGCATCAGTTGTGAACATCACTCTCAAAAGTGAGTATTATTTTATAGGTGTAGATTCACTCTTCTTTTATCCAATATCCCATCTGAATGGATTTCTTCATTCTTTTTCCTTCTTCTTCTGCTTTTGATCCCACAGTTTAACATAAACCCTCAACTCAGTCACGTCAAGCCTATCTGTTGCTATCTCCTGTAGCTCCCTCCATATCCTCCCTGTATTATCCATCTCCATCTCCAATTCTCTTCTCCGTGTCTGTGTTTAGGTCTCTCTCTATGTCTCTCACCTTATGGGATCCAGGGAAATAAATAGAGAAATTCAGCAATGAATTCATGACTACTCTCATCCTGGCGATGTGATTATCTATACCAATGGCTCTAAGTTAAGAGGCAAAAAATATGCCTGGGGATTCTTAGCAAAACAAAATGGCTGATGTCTAGTAAAGGAGCGCTTGGCATATGACATCACAACCTCAAGTCAGAGAATGGAGGTGGAGGTGGTTACTGCAGCTTTCTGCTGGTTGGAGAACAAACTATACGTATGTGGTGATTGTAACTGATTCACAAAGCATGCTGGCAAAGGTGATGACTGGCATGCTTTGTGCAGAATAGCTTGCTTCGATTCAGAGATCGCAGGTTTTTAGCATTCGCTGGATATTTTCTCCAGCATGCTCTGGTGTGGTTGGAAATGAACAGGCAGACAGATTGGCTGGTGTCACATAATTAAGGGGTGATTTGATGCATGATAAGGTAGATGTGGTGAAGGCCGTCTGGGAGAATGTCATTAATGCAGAAGAAAAGATGGACTATCATGGTCTAGAGAGAATGCAACAGCAAGGGGTGGTCAGAGAATCTGGTTGCAGTAAGACGGACACATAACTAGATTGTAATGGGTACCATTAGTATTGGAACTATGTGAGTGGCACCTTGCCGTCTTGACAGACAAAAGTATGTGGATTGGAATTTGGCCAAAATCCCATCACACAATGCCTGGGCATGGATTAAGAGAACATGTGTTGCCCATGCAGCGTGTTCCCTCTCTCGGCCTTGCCTTGTTTACTCCAGAGGAAAGGATAACCAGTATGTCTGGAACAAGGTAGGTTGCAGCCTTGTTTACTCCATAGGAAAGGATAACCAATACGTCTGGAACAAGGTAGGCTGCAGTCGCTGGCGGCTCATCATCAAACCTCCAAGAGCCAGAGGTGAGTCTCACCTCCAAGAGCAGGAGGTGAGTGGTGGCCAGACCCTCACATCCGTGGGACCTGGCTTAGAGGCGTTCAGCCATATCCCGCAGCAGAGGGCCTTAAAGCAAGTGTCTGGACCCGTATGAGCACGTACACCTCTCAGTCGTAAGTGTCTGGACCAGTGTAAGCGTGTACTACCGCCAGACTACTGAATGTTTATAGGAATGCCCTGACTGCAGTAATGTTGGTTCTTGACTCAACCCCTAATGTTACAGTTAATGCTTTCTACATAATGGAGACCAGACGATTGTCAGAATTGTCTGGGAAGAAAAAGTGGTGAGAAAGGAAACTGGTCACTGCACCTCATTATTCCATGGCCTGACACTTCACACTCCATGGGCAGTATCTGCCATGGGACTGTCTTTACTTTCACCTGTTCATATTAAAAAAGAGACATTAAATGGAATTTAACTTATTAAACCCAGGTACAATTGTCTGTCACACAAGGAGCCCCCGAGAAGACAGACTTATACTGGGTTTGTCAGATGCTTCACTGGTGAGTCTCCGTGTTGTCTGGCTCAAATTGTCACATATCAACAACTCTTCATCTCCTGCCTCATTTGTTCTCAGAAAGATGTGGATTGCTCTATGCCTGTTTGCTCTATGCCTGTTTGCTCTATGTCCCTTCTGGGAAATAAACACATTCAGCTTCAGCACAGCAGTGTCCACGCCAGGTGTGCCTGTCCTCTTGGCACATACTAGAAATAATCTGTTGTGGATTGGTTTTCTACCAGACTGCACAACCTACTCTTCACGATTTCCAACTGGCGAGTGATTGTGAATGTGTTCAGAAAGCAGATGAAACTGCTAATTTTTCCACCCTTGTCAGAAGGCCAAGCATCCATTGCCTAGACACCCCCTTCCCCCCATTCTACTTGACAATGGAGATTAAGATCTGTGCTGATAAATGTTCCCTGTGTCTGATAGCACAGCAGAAATCATAAGTATAGGAACAATTCTGACCTAGTCAGTCTGACAGACACAGCAGAAATCATAAGTATAGAAACAATTCTGACCTAGTCAGTCTGACAGACACAGCAGAAATCATAAGTGGAGGAACAATTCTGACCTAGTCAGTCTGATAGACACAGCAGAAATCATAAGTATAGAAACAATTCTGACCTAGTCAGTCTGACAGACACAGCAGAAATCATAAGTATAGAAACAATTCTAACGCAGTCAGTTACACTGAAGTAAACTAAATATAGTTACATCTGCAGGGAACTCTTCTACTCTCTATCAGGCTTACAATACAAAGAAATCATTGTAAATCATTGTTTGTATTTATCCAACTGAAAACACACCATCATTGTGAACCAGATCAGTGGGTGTGTGAACCAGATCAGTGGGAATATGAAGCAGATATAATAAAAAGAGGGAGTCAGAATGAATAATCATCATCCAGTGCCTTGCCGGCTGGCATGGACAATCATGCCTCTCCACAAATTGCGATCTCCGACGTCATGGATCAGTTTGTGTGTTGACTCCCTTCCGTGCCATGACACAAGAATGTCAAGATTCTTCTCCCGCTGTCTTCCTCTATCTCTCTTTCCACAAATCTTTCCGGTTGTCATGACATGTTCCAGTTTTTGTCTTTTCATAACATGGGCCAAAAACAGTGAATGAATGATAATTAAAATAATAAACAGAATCCAGTCAAACTTAATTTATATAGAAAACCCTTATATTTTGCCCAACAATAATGTCACAGGTTTTTAATAAATGAACGCCAGATTGTCTCTTAAATGTGTCCTTTCTTATATTTATCTTCATTCACTGCATCTGTTGACAGGTCATGTATGATGACTGCAGAAAAGTGACAGTGCTTATAAGAGCATCAGTGGTAAGTACAAGTGCTTGGCCCATAGAGTCACAATTATGATGTGCTTTCTGAAATGGCTGGCACTGTAATGTGATCTGGTTATTTTCCTTAGTGTAAATAAGCAATAGCACTAGTGTTCAGCATAGTTTTAGTTTTTGAAACCCTCCTTGATGGTAATTCAAACACTTGACCACCCGACGGGCATATTCTATCAATGAGTTACCACGGAGGAAGATTTGTTACATTGACCTGGCGTATTCTACCAGTGAGTTACCACGGAGGAGGATTTGTTACATTGACCTGGCGTATTCTACCAATGAGTTACCACAGAGGAGGGTTTGTTACATTGACCTGGCGTATTCTACCAGTGAGTTACCACGGAGGAGGATTTGTTACATTGACCTGGCGTATTCTACCAGTGAGTTACCACGGAGGAGGATTTGTTACATTGACCTGGCGTATTCTACCAGTGAGTTACCACGGAGGAGGATTTGTTACATTGACCTGGCGTATTCTACCAGTGAGTTACCACAGAGGAAGATTTGTTACATTGACCTGGCGTATTCTACCAGTGAGTTACCACGGAGGAGGATTTGTTACATTGACCTGGCGTATTCTACCAGTTAGTTACCACGGAGGAGGATTTGTTACATTGACCTGGCGTATTCTACCAGTTAGTTACCACGGAGGAGGATTTGTTACATTGACCTGGCGTATTCTACCAATGAGTTACCACGGAGGAGGATTTGTTACATTGACCTGGCGTATTCTACCAATGAGTTACCACGGAGGAGGATTTGTTACATTGACTTGGCGTATTCTACCAGTGAGTTACCACGGAGGAGGATTTGTTACATTGACCTGGCGTATTCTACCAATGAGTTACCACAGAGGAGGATTTGTTACATTGACCTGGCGTATTCTACCAGTGAGTTACCATGGAGGAGGATTTGTTACATTGACCTGGCGTATTCTACCAATGAGTTACCACGAAGGAGGATTTGTTACATTGACCTGGCGTATTCTACCAATGAGTTACCACGGAGGAGGATTTGTTACATTGACCTGGCGTATTCTACCAGTGAGTTACCACGGAGGAGGATTTGTTACATTGACCTGGCGTATTCTACCAGTGAGTTACCACAGAGGAGGATTTGTTACATTGACCTGGCATATTCTATCAATGAGTTACCACGGAGGAGGATTTGTTACATTGACCTGGCGTATTCTACCAGTGAGTTACCACAGAGGAGGATTTGTTACATTGACCTGACGTATTCTACCAATGAGTTACCACGGAGGAGGATTTGTTACATTTACCTGGCATATTCTACCAGTGAGTTACCACGGAGGAGGATTTGTTACATTGACCTGGCGTATTCTACCAGTGAGTTACCACGGAGGAGGATTTGTTACATTGACCTGGCGTATTCTACCAGTGAGTTACCACGGAGGAGGATTTGTTACATTGACCTGGCGTATTCTACCAGTGAGTTACCACGGAGGAGGATTTGTTACATTGACCTGGTGTATTCTACCAGTGAGTTACCACGGAGGAGGATTTGTTACATTGACCTGGCGTATTCTACCAGTGAGTTACCACGGAGGAGGATTTGTTACATTGACCTGGCGTATTCTACCAATGAGTTACCACTGAGGAGGATTTGTTACATTGACCTGGCGTATTCTACCAATGAGTTACCACGGAGGAGGATTTGTTACATTGACCTGGGCTGTCATGTTGTCCCAGCCTAGACTGGGCACCAGTGAATGTCCTGGGAAGTCAACGCGGCTGGCTGGACATTCATCACATCAGCCGTTGAGTGCTGGCTGGACATTCATCACATCAGCCGTTGAGTGCTGGCTGGACATTCATCACATCAGCCGTTGAGTGCTGGCTGGACATTCATCACATCAGCCGTTGAGTGCTGGCTGGACATTCATCACATCAGCTGTTGAGTGCTGGCTGGACATTCATCACATCAGCTGTTGAGTGCTGGCTGGTCTGTACAGACATTCATCACATCAGCCGTTGAGTGCTGGCTGGACATTCATCACATCAGCCGTTGAGTGCTGGCTGGACATTCATCACATCAGCCGTTGAGTGCTGGCTGGACATTCATCACATCAGCCGTTGAGTGCTGGCTGGACATTCATCACATCAGCCGTTGAGTGCTGGCTGGACATTCATCACATCAGCCGTTGAGTGCTGGCTGGACATTCATCACATCAGCTGTTGAGTGCTGGCTGGACATTCATCACATCAGCTGTTGAGTGCTGGCTGGTCTGTACAGACATTCATCACATCAGCCGTTGAGTTCTGGCCGGACATTCATCACATCAGCCATTGAGTACTGGCTGGACATTCATCACATCAGCCGTTGAGTGCTGGCTGGACATTCATCACATCAGCTGTTGAGTGCTGGCCGGACATTCATCCCATCAGCCATTGAGTGCTGGGCCGGACATTCATCACATCAGCTGTTGAGTGCTGGCTGGACATTCATCACATCAGCCGTTGAGTTCTGGCTGGACATTCATCACATCAGCCATTGAGTGCTGGCTGGACATTCATCACATCAGCCGTTGAGTGCTGGCTGGACATTCATCACATCAGCCGTTGAGTGCTGGCCGAACATTCATCACATCAGCCATTGAGTGCTGGGCCGGACATTCATCACATCAGCTGTTGAGTGCTGGCTGGACATTCATCACATCAGCCGTTGAGTGCTGGCTGGACATTCATCACATCAGCCATTGAGTGCTGGCCGGACATTCATCACATCAGCCGTTGAGGGCTGGCTGGACATTCATCACATCAGCTGTTGAGTGCTGGCTGGACATTCATCACATCAGCCGTTGAGTGCTGGCCGGACATTCATCACATCAGCCATTGAGTGCTGGGCCGGACATTCATCACATCAGCCATTGAGTGCTGGCCGGACATTCATCACATCAGCCGTTGAGTGCTGGCCGGACATTCATCACATCAGCTGTTGAGTGCTGGGCCAGACATTCATCACATCAGCCGTTGAGTGCAGGCCGGACATTCATCACATCAGCCATTGAGTGCTGGGCCGGACATTCATCACATCAGCTGTTGAGTGCTGGCCAGACATTCATCACATCAGCTGTTGAGTGCTGGGCCGGACATTCATCACATCAGCCATTGAGTTCTGGGCCGGACATTCATCACATCAGCTGTTGAGTGCTGGGCCGGACATTCATCACATCAGCCATTGAGTGCTGGCCGGACATTCATCACATCAGCCATTGAGTTCTGGGCCGGACATTCATCACATCAGCTGTTGAGTGCTGGGCCGGACATTCATCACATCAGCTGTTGAGTGCTGGGCCGGACATTCATCACATCAGCCATTGAGTGCTGGCCGGACATTCATCACATCAGCTGTTGAGTGCTGGCCGGACATTCATCACATCAGCCATTGAGTGCTGGGCCGGACATTCATCACATCAGCCATTGAGTGCTGGCCGGACATTCATCACATCAGCTGTTGAGTGCTGGCCGGACATTCATCACATCAGCCATTGAGTGCTGGGCCGGACATTCATCACATCAGCTGTTGAGTGCTGGGCCGGACATTCATCACATCAGCTGTTGAGTGCTGGGCCGGACATTCATCACATCAGCTGTTGAGTGCTGGGCCGGACATTCATCACATCAGCTGTTGAGTGCTGGCCGGACATTCATCACATCAGCCGTTGAGTGCTGGGCCGGACATTCATCACATCAGCTGTTGAGTGCTGGGCCGGACATTCATCACATCAGCTGTTGAGTGCTGGCTGGACATTCATCACATCAGCCGTTGAGTGCTGGGCCGGACTTTCATCACATCAGCTGTTGAGTGCTGGGCCGGACATTCATCACATCAGCTGTTGAGTGCTGGGCCGGACATTCATCACATCAGCTGTTGAGTGCTGGCCGGACATTCATCACATCAGCCGTTGAGTGCTGGGCTGGACATTCATCACATCAGCTGTTGAGTGCTGGGCCGGACATTCATCACATCAGCTGTTGAGTGCTGGCTGGACATTCATCACATCAGCCGTTGAGTGCTGGACCGGACATTCATCACATCAGCTGTTGAGTGCTGGGCCGGACATTCATCACATCAGCTGTTGAGTGCTGGGCCGGACATTCATCACATCAGCCGTTGAGTGCTGGGCCGGACATTCATCACATCAGCTGTTGAGTGCTGGGCCGGACATCATCACATCAGCTGTTGAGTGCTGGGCCGGACATTCATCACATCAGCCATTGAGTGCTGGGCCGGACATTCATCACATCAGCCGTTGAGTGCTGGCTGGACATTCATCACATCAGCCATTGAGTGCTGGGCCAGACATTCATCACATCAGCTGTTGAGTGCTGGGCCGGACATTCATCACATCAGCCATTGAGTGCTGGGCCAGACATTCATCACATCAGCCATTGAGTGCTGGGCCGGACATTCATCACATCAGCCATTGAGTGCTGGGCCAGACATTCATCACATCAGCTGTTGAGTGCAGGCTGATCTGTACAAATATGGGGCTAGCATCACCTTCCCAAAATACCACAAGGTGTGTACAAGAATCCTTGACTGACCTTGTTTTGTTATTGATAGAATATCGTGTTCGTGTGCATCAGATTTGTTTGCCATGAGTAAATGGCTTTGTTTATGCTGGTACAGTTGCTAGTCTAGTTATTGTCATCATCATCATCATCATCAGGTAAATGGGAATATTCTTAAACAAGTGCATCAGTACGGCTATCTCACAACAGTCATAACATCTGATGGGAGGTGCCATGAAGAGATTAGATCAAGAATCGCCATGGTGAAGGTAGCCTTTTCAAAGATGGAAAACATACTCAACAATAAAAAGATGTCAATTGCAATGAGATAAAGAGTGTTGAAGCGCTATATAGAGCCTGTACTTTTGTATGGATGTGAAGCGTAGATAATGAGCAGACAAGCTCAAAAACATCTAATGGCTGTGGAAATGAGGAAGAAAATCAATAACATTAAAAATGCAGATGATACAGTATTGATTGCAGATAATGAGCAGGATCTGCAACATTTAGTAAATGCTGTGGAAATGAGGAAGAAAATCAATAACATTAAAAATGCAGATGATACAGTATTGATTGCAGATAATGAGCAGGATCTGCAACATTTAGTAAATGCGATTGTTGCACACAGTGAACAACTAGGGTTAGAATTAAATTGTAAGAAGACAGATTATGGTCGTCACTAGGAAGAATGAAATACCACAATGAAATATACATATAAATGGGAATACTCTTCAACAAGTGAATCGGTACAGATATCGAGGAACAGTCATAACATCTGACGGGAGTTGCCTTGAAGAGATTAGAACAAGAATCGCCATTTCGAAGGTAGCCTTTTGCAAGATGAAAAATATATTGACCAATAAAAAGATGTCAATTGCTGTGAGAAAAAGAGTGTTGAGGTGCTACATAGAGACTACTTTTGTATGGATGTGAAGCGTGGACAATGAGCAGTCAAGCTGAAAAACATCTGATGGCTGTGGAAATGTGGTTTCTGAGGAGACTGCAAAGAATACCATGGACAGACAGAAATACCAACGACCAAGTACTACAAGAAACAAATGAAAATCGTAAACTGATTAGAGAAATCAGATGTGGACAGTCAAAATTGTTTGGACATGTTATGAGAAGAAATAAATTAGAGAACTTGGTGACAGCTGGCAAGATTGCGGGTAAGAGAACAAGGGGAAGACAGAGAAGTAAATACCTGGATGGCTTGAACACATGGCATGGTCAAGACAAGAACACTGAGTTAATCCATGACTCTGGTGATCGAGTGAAATGACGAATCATGACCGCCCACGCTTACCGGCATGGCACATGGTGGATGCATGGAATGAGAAGAGCCCAATTAGCCTCACCAGCTGTCTCTGCAAAACACTGGAACGCATCATCAATCACAGACTGCAGTGGTTCATTCATCTCATCATGTTCCTCTTGTACCTTGCGGTGTCGAGGTGAAGTATAGACTTCGTGAGAGTGCCCGGTTATGGGCTTCGTATATCGACATTCCCATGGATTCTGTTATTCCCTCCGTCCAACGTTTACGTGGTCGGCCTCTTCCTCTGTTTCCATCTGGTCTGTACATCATTGCTTGTTGTGGCATGCTGTTGACTGGTAGCCTACTTGCATGGCCAAACCATTTGACCTGCTGCTTTCTAATAAAATCTAGAGCAGCTTTAACCCCCACTTTAGTCCTGATTTCTTCATTTCTGATCTTATCTCTTCTTGATACGTTGAGTATTCTTCTCAGGAACCTCATTTCTGTTGTTGTGATTTTTCTTTTCTCTTTTTCTGTCATTGTCCAGGTTTGGCATTGGTAGCACAGAGTTGGTAGGAAGATTGTGTTGTAAAGTGCTTTCTTAGTAGATATTGATACATGTTTGTTCTTTAGTATTGGTGCCATTTGTCCAATGAGTTGATTTGCCTTATTGCACCTATTTTCGATCTCGTCTTCTGATCTGCCATTTGATGATATTATACTTCCTAGGTACTTGAAGCTCTTTACTTGTTTCAAGGGATGTTCGTTTAAGTGAATTGTTGCTGTTTGTTCTTCTTTAGTTATAGTCATTACCTCTGTTTTGCTTGTGCTAATTTTCATGTTATGTTCCCTACACATTTCGTTTAGACTATTCATGTGGTCTTGTAATTCAGCTTCTGATTTTGCTATTAGTGCTTGGTCGTCCGCAAACAGGAGTTCTCTAATGGTTAGATTTGCAGATGGTTCTTCTTCTGTGTTCTCGTCATGCGGTATTCTTGCTGTCTCTGCTTGGCTGGTTTCTTTACATATGTTGTCTATATATGTTATGAACAAGAGAGGGGACAGGACACAACCTTGTCGTACTCCAGATCTTATGGTGAAGGGTTCTGAGTGTTCTCCAGTTGCTCTCACTATGCATTCACTGTTGTTGTATAAACTTCTACATAGGTTTGTTAGATGTGTACTCCCTCCATATTGTTTAAGGATTTCCCACAGCTTGTTTCTATCTACCCTATCAAATGCCTTTTCTTGGTCGACAAAGGCTAAGTAGAGTGTTTCATTGAATTCAATTGATTTTTCTATAAGTTGTCTAAGAGCAAAAATGGCGTCTGTGCATCCTTTGTTTTTCCTAAATCCAAGATGCGTTTCGCTTAGCTGGGGTTCTAAAGTAGTTCGTAATCTTTTTTCAAGAATTGTGCAAAATATTTTCCCAGTATGACTCAACAGTGAAATGCCTCTGTATTGTGTGCAATCTTTTTTGCTGCCTTTGTTTTTCCAAATTGGGATAATTATGGCGTTTCCCCAGTCTCGTGGTGTCTGTTGTTCTACCCAAACATGGTTGAATAGTCTATGTAGCCAAGCTGTTCCTACTTCCCTTGCTGCTTTAATTAGTTCATTTGGTATTTCATCCTGTCCTGGTGATTTGTTTAATGGGGCTAATCTGATGGCTTCTATAATTTCTTCTTTTAGTATGTCTGGTTCTAGTTCCTCGGTGACATCTGTGTAGGTCTCTTGAATTCCTGTGACATCTGATGGGATGTTGAGAAGTTGTTCGAAATACTGCTTCCATCTTATTAGGATCTGTTTATGTTCACTTATTGGTTCTCCATTTTCGCTGTTAATTATTTCAGTTGGGTCAAAGGGTTCTCCTCTGGTTCGCATTGCACTTATCTTTTTGTAGAAGTTTCTGGTTGCCTCCTTGTAGTTTTTATTTAGGGTTTCTCCATACTCTTCCCAGTCTTTTTGTTTTTCCCTCTTTACTATTCTACTCACGTGTCTTCTCGCTATTCTGTATTCTCTGTAATCACATTCCTGTTTGCTCTTTAACCACTTTTTATATTTTTCCTTTTTTTCTTTTACCGCTTTCTTTACTTCTGCGTTCCACCAACTTGTTATTTTCTTTATCCGTGTTTTGCGTTTTTTCGTGGTTCCGCATGTTATTTTTGCAGTATTTAAAATGCTTGATTTGAACATCTCCCATTCTTCTTCCACTGTTTTTCTTTCCGTAGGTAATTTTACAAAGAGTTCAGTTAGTTCTTTCTCATAATTGTCCCTTACTGCCTCGTCTTTAAGGTTTTTTAAGTTTACTGATTCGCATGGCATGTATTTTCCTGCTCTTTGTTTTCTTCTTCTGATGGTTCTTATTGTGGCAACGACTGCTTTATGATCTGTGTTTATACTGAAATTGGGCACTGCTCTTGCATCTAATATATTTCTCTTTCTGTTATTTCTTGTTAATATAAAATCAATTTGGCTTTTAGTATCTAGATTGTTCCATTTATACCAGGTGTATACTTGCAAATCTTTGTGTTTATAGAATGTGTTTGTTATATAGAGGTCGTGTTGGCTGCAAAGCTCTATCAGTCTACTTCTGTTATCATTCCTTTCATTTTGCAGATCTCCAAATGCTCCCAGGTGTTTTTCTATGCCCACTCTGTTATGTCCTAGTCTTGCATTGAAGTCTCCCATAACTATGATGTTGTCCTGCTTATCTATTTTATTTAGCACATCATGTATGTCTTCGTAGAAGTCCTCGCATTCTTGCTCATTATTGTTTGCATTACATGGTGCGTATATTTGTACATATGTTGTAATTGTTTGTTCTTTTATTCTCACTGTTATGATTCTTTCTGATATATATTTTATTTCTAGTATTCCTCTTGCTAGCCGTGGTTCGATGACTATTCCCACACCGTGTCTTGCCCTTTCTTGCTGTTCTACTCCAGAGTAAACAAACGTGTAACTGCGGTGGAGCTCCTTGCATCCTTTCCCTTTTGTTCTGGTGTCCGCTATTCCCATCAGACCAATATTCCTCTTCTCCATTGTTTCTATAAGCTCTTCTTCTTTACTATTGAAACCACAGACGTTCATTGTGCCTATTTTTTGAATCGCTGATCTATCTCGTAGTCCATTAACATTGCCGGGTCGATAGCCGTTTGGGTCAGTCCGTTTATACTTCTTAGTTTTTCTACGAGCAGTATGAAGATCCCCTGCCGGCTTGCTAGGCCAGTCGCAGGTTTAGGACACTAATCTGACCACAGGGAGTCCATCCCCTATGGCAAGCCATAGCCCCGTTAGCCCATGACCTCGCGGTCATGGTTGCCCGGTCTGCACCACGTGGAGGTGGGGGTTGACTTGTGTAGTCTGCGGGTCATCGGCAGGCTACTAATTTTCGCTCTTCACCCCTCCTGGGAGAGGCTAGCCGATCCTAACCCTGCTGGCTGCAGGGCCAGGCGCATTCCACACCTTACAGACCTGTGGTTCATTGAAAGTGAGAATATCCTTGAGCCACAGCAGGCTGGCTATAGGCAGTGCTACTTTACAGAAGATCAGACAACCTACCTCTCTCAAGAAATTGAGGATGCATTCCAAGAGAAGAAGCTGGTGCTTGCGGCATGAATAGATTTGAAAAAAGTTTTTGACAAAGTCTGGAAAGAAGGTCTGATGAAGAAACTGAGAAAGTGTAAAGTCAACGGAAGAATGTACAAATGGGTGAAAGCATACTTGAACAACAGAAGAACCCGAGTACAGATAGACGGACGCAAGAGCAGGAAAGTACTACTGCGTCACCAGGGAGGAGTCTTGTCCCCCACACTTTTTCTAATCTTCATATATGATCTTGTTGCTAATCTATCGCGTGGAATTAAAGCATCAATGTACACTGATGACCTGGTTCTATGGAGCACAAATGAACATGCATCAGTGGCCACCAGATCGCTACAAAGAGCTGTAGATGCATTTGTTGCATGGGTAAATAGATGGTGTGTCAGCATAAACACTGACAAGTGCAGCACCACTCTATTTACCCTCTCTCCAAAACAAAAGGCAGGGATCATCCAGATAAATGGAACACCCCTAAGAGAAGATAAAGAACCAACATACCTTAGAGTAACATTTGATGACAGGCTGACATGGAGAAAGCACATCAACAAAGCAATAGCAAAAGCCAGAAGGAAAATAGCCATCCTGAGAAAGCTAAGTGGAACCACATGGGGAGCCAGTGGGAAATTACTTAGCAAAGTTTATAAACAGAGCATACGACCACACCTGGAAAACGGGTCAACTGTGTGGTGTTCAGCAACAAAACCCACATTACAAGAGCTGTACAAGATGCTAAATCAAGATCTTAGAGTCACCACAGGAGTGATGAGATCAACCCCTATAGTGGAAATGGAGAAGATGGGGAGGACACAAGCACTGAGACAGCGCAGACTTACGAAAACGCTAATACAAGCAGAAAAGCTCCTCAGCTATGGGGTGGTTGAAAAGAAGCAGTTTTATCCACCAGGCCAAACAACTCTGCAGAGAAACCACCAATCTGCCCACAGCTGGTATTTCCCTGACACTATACCAGAGCAAACTCTATGGAAAGATGAACATAGTCTATCACTACAAATCCAGACAAAAATGAGAGGAATATTTGACAAGGAAGAACGGAACAGTGTACAGCGCAGAACAGCCACTCTCAGCTTCCTTGATGAAGAATACCCACAGGACCTCTGGATCCGAGTCTGCACAGATGGGTCAGCACAAAATGCTGTTCGAAATGGAGGAGCGGGAGTGTACATAGAATACCCAAATAATACTAGGGACACGGCCAGACTACCAACAAGAAAGTACTGCCATAACTATGATGCTGAAATTGAGGTAATCAAGATAGCAACAGAGAAATTACTAAATACCAGCCATGGTACACAACCTGTGGTGCTATTGACAGATGCAAAATCAGTACTCAAGGCACTCCTGTCTGGGAAATTGCCAATATTAAAGACACTACTTTCTGAACTTAGCAGTCAGCATAAGGTCACCATACAGTGGATACCATCTCACTGTGGAGTACCCGGAAACGACAGAGCTGATGACTGGCTAAGGAGCAAAAGAAGAACAGCCTGATGTGCCCATTACATACCACCAAAAGTAAAGAATGATCAAATCAGTCAGAAAGCCACCAAAATCCGCTCAAGACAACTACCCCGTTATGGACAGACCAGAACAAATGAAGGAGCGGGAGTGTTATAGACATATTTCAAGCAAATGCAAGAAGAAGAAGAAAGAAGAAGTGGAAGAGAAAAGAACAGATAAGTTGATGTGTTTGTGTAGAATATCTAATGAGAAGAGATCAGATAAGTTGATGTTCTTGTGTAGAATATGTAATGACAAGAGATAATATAAATTGATGTTCTTGTGTAGAAAATGTTATGAGAAGAGAACCGATAAGTTGATGTTCTTGTGTAGAATATGTAACGAGAAGAGAACACATAAAGGAGATCAGAGTTATCCCACAGAGTAATCAGTGTTAACTAAAGTAGCAAAGACCAGTATCCACAGACTGTATTATTTCTGTTTACTCCCGAGCCTCCAGCTAGCATCACATGGCATCCCAGTGGAACACTGTTGCTGGTGGCCAGCTCTAGGGGAGACATTCAGGTAATCACACAACACTCCAGACCTGTTAAATATCAGTGTATCATTGGAAATCCCATTGTGTGTATCAGCATAATCATGTGCCATCTTCACATTAAAGGTTGACCGTAAAGAGAATCCAGCATCTTCTGCCTTGCATCTTTACAGTAACTAAAAAAATGCTTCTTCCAGTCAGTCTAATTATTTTGTCCAATTACACATAACATTATCATCCTCTAGCACTATTCCCCTCCACATTTTGTCTAACTACACATAACATTATCTTCCTCTTGCACCATTCCCCTCCACATTTTGTCCAACTACATGTAACGTTGTCTTCCTCTTGCACTATTCCCCTCCACATTTTGTCTAACTACACATAACATTATCTTCCTCTTGCACTATTCCCCTCCACATTTTGTCTAACTACACATAACATTATCTTCCTCTTGCACTATTCCCCTCCACATTTTGTCCAACTACATGTAACGTTGTCTTCCTCTTGCACGATTCCCCTCCACATTTTGTCCAACTACACGTAATGCTGTCTTCCTCTTGCACTATTCCCCAACACATTTTGTCCAACTATACGTAACACTGTCTTCCTTTTGCACTATTCCCCTCCACATTTTGTCTAACTACACATAACATTATCATCCTCTTGCACTATTCCCCTCCACATTTTGTCCAACTACATGTAATGTTGTCTTCCTCTTGCACTATTCCCCTCCACATTCTGTCCAACTACACGTAACATTGTCTTCCTCTTGCATGATTCCTCTCCACATTTTTTCCAACTATACGTAACGCTGTCTTCCTCTTGCACTATTCCCTTCCACATTTTGTCCAACTACATGTAATGTTGTCTTCCTCTTGCACTATTCCTCTCCACATTCTGTCCAACTACACGTAACGTTGTCTTCCTCTTGCACGATTCCCCTCCACATTTTGTCCAACTACACGTAACGCTGTCTTCCTCTTGCACTATTCCCCAACACATTTTGTTCAACTAAACGTAACGCCGCTGTCTTCCTTCTGCACAATTTCCCTCCATATTTTGTCCAATTACACATATAGTTGTCTTCGTTTTTCATGATTCTCCTCCACATTTTGTCCAACTACATGTTAATGTTGTCTTCCTCTTGTATGATTCCGCTCCATATTTTGTCCAACTACACGTAACATTGTGTTCCTCTTGTAAGATTCCCCTCCACATTTTCATTTCAACACATCCTTTAACAAGTCTCTCTATATGCATGAAGAGCTTTAATTGTCTGACCTTGATCTCATTCAGTCATGTTTTAGTCAGTCTCAGGTTTGATAAAACTATTTGTTTTAGTCAGTCTCAGGTTTGATAAAACTATTTGTTTTAGTCATTCTCAGGTTTGATAAAACTATTTGTTTTAGTCAGTCTCAGGTTTGATAAAACTATTTGTTTTAGTCAGTCTCAGGTTTGGTATAACTCTTTATTTTTAAGATTGTCCTGCCATCATTTATTACAGAATTATGAAGAGTAATTGCAACATTTGATTATTCTGAAGTTTAATTCATAACCTAGTTGTTTAGTTGTTGGAGACTGTTTCACTGTTGTTGAATGTCACTTTTGCCATTCAGAATCTCTTTTAATTCACTGTCTCATGCCAGTTTTCTTCCTCTTCTTCTCCTGTCTTAATACTTACTTTGAATAACGAAGACACAAACAATAGATTGCACGATTTATTGCCTGGCATATTTCGCTGCATCTCGTCAGGTACATACTGCAGAAATCACACAACTTACGTGAATTAATTAGATACATCCTTCAAACTGAAATATACACATGTTCACACAGTAATGTCGATTGTCTACCACGGTAATTTTAAACTGACTAACATGTCTTTCTGCTTACACAAGGACGGCTTACGAAGGTTGATTAGTATAGCTTCAGCAAACTTTAACAATCGACTACTTTGTGTGTTGAACAACACACGGAAGGCACTGTCTCGTTCAACCACGTGACCACTCTCGAGCACATGTCTCCCGACCGATGAAGCCAGACTGTTCCGGTGTGTCGGCCTGCCTAGGCTACCATCTTCTGTGTGTAGTATCTTGTCCAACCAATTCGGAATATGTTCCGAAACCCTGCAATGTAACTGTTGCTCAGTTCTGCCTATGTAGATGGCCTCGCATCTGCATGTAAATTGGTAAATACAATTTGATTTGGCGTACAAAGCTACAGGTTCTTTTACTGCTGGGATTGGGATCGGTGTGTTTCTGTACCTTATGACTAGAGCTGCAGCACAGAATGTTCGCTCGACTGCTGTGGTGAGCCGGTCCCGCAGACGTTGCATTACGTCATCTCCTCGGAAGGTTAGCTGGATGAATACTTTGAGTTTAGGGACTGTAGTTACTTCTGATTTCAGTTTGGGCTGTTGGCAGTGGCGCTTTATAAATCCTGTGGAGTACCCATTCAGGTTTAAGGCATTCTTCAGAGTTTATCTGTGTATATGTGTAGGTCTATAACTTCACATCCATACAGCATGGCAGTTTATCTGTGTATATGTGTAGGTCTATAACTTCACATCCATACAGCATTGCAGTTTATCTGTGTATATGTGTAGGTGTATAACTTCACATCCATACAGCATGGCAGTTTATCTGTGTATATGTGTAGGTGTATAACTTCACATCCATACAGCATGGCAGTTTATCTGTGTATATGTGTAGGTCTATAACTTCACATCCATACAGCATTGCAGTTTATCTGTGTATATGTGTAGGTGTATAACTTCACATCCATACAGCATGGCAGTTTATCTGTGTGTATGTGTGGGTGTATAACTTCACATCCATACAGCATGGCAGTTTATCTGTGTGTATGTGTAGGTGTATAACTTCACATCCATACAGCATTGCAGTTTATCTGTGTGTATGTGTAGGTGTATAACTTCACATCCATACAGCATTGCAGTTTATCTGTGTGTATGTGTAGGTCTATAACTTTACATCCATACAGCATGGCAGTTTATCTGTGTGTATGTGTAGGTCTATAACTTCACATCCATACAGCATGGCAGTTTATCTGTGTATATTTGTAGGTCTATAACTTCACATCCATACAGCATGGCAGTTTATCTGTGTGTATGTGTAGGTCTATAACTTCACATCCATACAGCATGGCAGTTTATCTGTGTGCATGTGTAGGTCTATAACTTCACATCCATACAGCATGACAGTTTATCTGTGTGTATGTGTAGGTCTATAACTTCACATCCATACAGCATGACAGTTTATCTGTGTGTATGTGTAGGTCTATAACTTCACATCCATACAGCATGGCAGTTTATCTGTGTGTATGTGTAGGTCTATAACTTCACATCCATACAGCATGGCAGTTTATCTGTGTGTATGTGTAGGTCTATAACTTCACATCCATACATCATGGCAGTTTATCTGTGTGTATGTGTAGGTCTATAACTTCACATCCATACAGCATGGCAGTTTATCTGTGTGTATGTGTAGGTCTATAACTTCACATCCATACAGCATGGCAGTTTATCTGTGTGTATGTGTAGGTCTATAACTTCACATCCATACAGCATGGCAGTTTATCTGTGTATATGTGTAGGTCTATAACTTCACATCCATACAGCATGGCAGTTTATCTGTGTGTATGTGTAGGCCTATAACTTCACATCCATACAGCATGGCAGTTTATCTGTGTGTATGTGTAGGTCTATAACTTCACATCCATACAGCATTGCAGTTTATCTGTGTATATGTGTAGGTCTATAACTTCACATCCATACAGCATGGCAGTTTATCTGTGTATATGTGTAGGTGTAACACTTCCTACCCTTACAGCATGCTCTGCCATGCTCTGAGATTATCTATTTAAAGCATTCTTTGACATTCTTTGTGTATTTTGTAGCTGTTTGATAGAGCCCTGTCATCCCTGGGTATCCAGTTGGTCAGTGAGGAGACCTCCACTGAGAAGAACCTTCGCCTTGGCAAGTACATCAGGTAGAAACATGTATGCTGTAATAGAATGAAACACACAATATGTTAAACAGTTTATAACATGTCCTTTGCAGGATGTTACAATCAGTAACAGCACTGGATGGCGGATCTCCCATCAGAGGAGAAGTTAGGCATCTACTTCCCTCTGCTAGCCTACGGGACACCCTGGACTAGTGCCAATTTGTTAGTCGTCTCCTCTCCCGTATAATGTATCTGCCAACGCCATGTGGCAACTAGGCGGAGTACCCGTTTAGCCGCCCCTCCTCCCCATCTTGTTGAGGATTACGTGAAACCATGTATGCAGGTTGTGGATGGAGCTGTAGAGCAGCCAACCAATAGTTGTTGGTTATGGCCTCAAGTTTCATGACGGTAGGCAGAGGATCTTTTTATGGAGACAATGGCCCCAGTCACTGACCAGTGTGGTCACTGCTAAGAAGGAAACCAGTGGCAGACTACCTTCTTTACAAATGCTTAGAAAATCATATTTCATCCATTCAAAGAAAATCATGGCACAATCGAGACATGAACACAAAGCTGTTCCACAACCTTGGTGATCGTGTCAGACGGCAAAACGTGACTGTCCACATGTATCGGCATGGCACATGATGATGACAATTCATTGACTGTCCACATGTATCGGCATGGCACATGATGATGACAATTCATTGACCGTCCACATGTATCGGCATGGCACATGATGATGACAATTCATTGACTGTCCACATGTATCGGCATGGCACATGATGATGACAATTCATTGACTGTCCACATGTATCGGCATGGCACATGATGATGACGATTCATTGACTGTCCACATGTATCGGCATGGCACATGATGATGACAATTCATTGACTGTCCACATGTATCGGCATGGCACATGATGATAATTCATTGTCTGTTTGTGATTGACTGGGCAGTGTTATAGTCTGTTTACTTTTGTCTGCCCCAATATAAAATTCCATATCTCAGTAACCAACTGAGGGAAAATGATGAGATTTAGCATATAACCTTATCATTATATCCACCCAAAAAAAAAAAATTTGTTCTGGAGATTGTACAGCAGGTTTCAAAGTTTGTTTATATGCGGTATATAATTTACTGGACAGAGATGAAGTCCATGTTATTAAATGTATTACATCTTCTCACGGAAACACTAGCGCTGAATAGTTAATTTTCTCGTGGGACATAGGATTGGCCTTATGACAAGTGCCTCGCGTAGAGCCTTGTGTTGTCATCTGAACTGGCGGAAAATTACTGTAAAACAAATTTGTTAGTGAGAAATCACTAGTTTTTCACCAAAACATCAAAGAAATGTCGCCGCTTTCCATGATTTAAGTTACTTTTGGACCTATCAAAGACATATTCGTTGGATGGGGGTAAATATAAGATGGAAGGAAAAATTTAATAACGATGCAACAGACAGTTTTCAAAATAATTGATCGTGAATGAAGGCATTCATTTCTGGATAGACTATAGTTTAGTAGTCTGCCATTGCTTCGTGAACAACCGACGCCTCATAGCACTGACATCATTGCCAAGCTGTCTGCTTCCAAATCTGTTTAGTAAATACTGGCCAATGTGTTGTCAAAACTGGCATAGGTAGAGTTACTGAAGGTGGCTCATGAGGTGACATTTGAGAATATTTTGACTTGCCAATGTACAAGGGCAAGTCAATAAGTTAGTCACATGGTTCTGTGGGATGGCAGGTAAATAAAGTTGGTGTTTTCTACAGGTGTCATTAGGTGACAGCAACATCAAACTTTATATTCCCGGTTGTCAGGTGGCGCTAGGTGTTTCATGCGCAAGAGTAGCGCATAAACAAAATGGCGACGGCACTTACGGAGTGTACAACCAAAAGAGCAACGTGCTGTTGTGCGTTTTTTGTGGGCAAAAGGACTGCCTGCAAAGTACATACATAAGGAAATGCTTCCTGTTTATGCTGACTACCAGCCCGAATCAAAACGTGCTTCAATGCAATGGAAACATCCTTCGCCTTGTGTCCAAAAATTCAAGGTTACAACATCAGCAGGGAAGGTTATGCTGACAGTGTTCTGGGATTGTCAAGGAGTGCTTATAACCAATTTTAAGAAGAAAGGCTTCCTGGCATAGAGGTTAGCGACTTTTCTCCGTAATCTCGTATACTCTCGTAAGTAACGTGATGACGGTGAGAATCAGCAGTGGTTCGAATCGCATCGGTAACTTACTTGGTATGTGAGCCGGCCGCTCAGAAAGCAATGACAAACTACTGAGCGTAATCTTGCCAAGAAATCAACAATCAGCTGAAAGATGCTGATGTTGACGGCAATGTCCTGTAAAGGATATCAATCAATCATGTGCCATGCCGGAAAGCGTGGGCGGTCATGACTCGCCATTTCACTCGATCACCAGTGTCGTGGATCAGCTCAGTGTTCCTGTCTCGTCCATGCCATGTGGCCAAGCCATCCAGGTATTTTCCTCTCGGTCTTCCTCTTAGTCTGTTCCCCTCGATCTTGCCAGTTGTCACTAAGTTCTCCAATCCATTTCTTCTCATAACATGTCCAAAAAATTTTGACTGTCTACGTCTAATTTCTCTAATCAGTTTACGATGTTCATTTGTCTCCTGTAGTACTTGGTCATTGGTAAAGGATATGCAAAAAAAAAAGAAGAAGAAAGATGACAATGTGAATTCTGAATCGTACTGTGAAGTTCTATCGATGTTTCATGATGCAATTTGAAGAAAATGTCCAAGACTGCTGACTAGAGAAGTGTTGCTTTTTCATGTCAATGCCAGACCACATACGGCTCGATTAACTCTGGAGAAAATTAGCCAACTAAGGTGGGAAGTTCTGGAACATCCACCTTACAGCCCTGACTTAGCCCCTAGCGATTTCCACCTTTTTTGGTCCACTGAAAACCCACCTTGGCGGGAGACATTTCGCGAATGACGCCGGAGTTGAATGTGAAGTGAAAACGTGGTTTAGAAAACAGAGCATGCAGTTCTATGCAGCCGGTTTGGGATGACTGATAAAACGATGGGATAAGTGCATTAATATTGGTGGAAATTATGTTGAGAAGTAAAGGGACAATGTATGTATAAAAATAAACAGATTTAAAGTTGTTAACATATTTAGTTATTTTTCTACAGCCATTTGTGACTTACTTATTGACTTCTCCTCGTAGCTTGTGAGAACACCTGACATGTAAGGAGAATAACTCTAAAGATAATTTAACATTTGAGTAAATGTATGGAAGAGGATTTGGAGAAAGAAAGACTATAGGAAATCTGTTTGCTTCGCACAATAACATCTGATGAGGGGCTACAACATAATCTTTGGAGAAATATGTTTACTTTGTTCTGTAGTGCAAGATGAGTATCATACATTGATTCAGATTTATGGTATTTGATAAGCTTACTTGTTCTATAGTGCAAGATGAATATCAGACATTGATTCAGATTAATGGTAGTTTATAAGCTTACTTTGTTCTATAGTTACTTTTGTATTCTTTTACAGAATGTAAGATCCAATAATATTTTGGTTTCATACAGGATGCCTGTAACACTGAAGGCTGTAAGCTGGTGTCCCTTGTCTCCGTACAGCTCAGAGTTTGTAACAAGCTATACAGATGCACTGTTTATTGCCTTCAACAGGTCTGCTCTGTTTGCATACCTTAAGCTTCATATTATTTCTCATACTTTTTTCAAAACTATTCAAATACATTGACACAACATTGATGTGACAAGTGATCTGGTTTCTTCTTCTTATTTGTACACCATCAGACGTCAATATAAATAAATGCAAAGAAAGCAGCAGTCAACTTAAGCTTGCTGACATCCCCATAGAGTTGTCCTCAAATGGAGAGGGTGTAGGCCAAAATACTTGTCTCTCTTCTTCATATGCTGGACACTCCTGAAACAAATGTTTGGTTGTCATTTTACCAGTTCCACAGCTACATTCATCAGTATCTTTAGTTGATTAAATGTGTGGTTGTCATTTTACCAGTTCCACAGCTACATTCATCAGTATCTTTAGTTGATTAAATGTGTGGTTGTCATTTTACCAGTTCCACAGCTACATTCATCAGTATCTTTAGTTGATTAAATGTGTGGTTGTCATTTTACCAGTTCCACAGCTACATTCATCAGTATCTTTAGTTGATTAAATGTGTGGTTGTCATTTTACCAGTTCCACAGCTACATTCATCAGTATCTTTAGTTGATTAAATGTGTGGTTGTCATTTTACCAGTTCCACAGCTACATTCATCAGTATCTTTAGTTGATTAAATGTGTGGTTGTCATTTTACCAGTTCCACAGCTACATTCATCAGTATCTTTAGTTGATTAAATGTGTGGTTGTCATTTTACCAGTTCCACAGCTACATTCATCAGTATCTTTAGTTGATTAAATGTGTGGTTGTCATTTTACCAGTTCCACAGCTACATTCATCAGTATCTTTAGTTGATTAAATGTGTGGTTGTCATTTTACCAGTTCCACAGCTACATTCATCAGTATCTTTAGTTGATTAAATGTGTGGTTGTCATTTTACCAGTTCCACAGCTACATTCATCAGTATCTTTAGTTGATTAAATGTGTGGTTGTCATTTTACCAGTTCCACAGCTACATTCATCAGTATCTTTAGTTGATTAAATATGTGGTTGTCATTTTACCAGTTCCACAGCTACATTCATCAGTATCTTTAGTTGATTAAATGTTTGGTTGTCATTTTACCAGTTCCACAGCTACATTCATCAGTATCTTTAGTTGATTAAATGTGTGGTTGTCATTTTACCAGTTCCACAGCTACATTCATCAGTATCTTTAGTTGATTAAATATGTGGTTGTCATTTTACCAGTTCCACAGCTACATTCATCAGTATCTTTAGTTGATTAAATGTGTGGTTTCTGTACGGTAGATATCCGCTACTAATGTAAAGAGAGAAGTTCATTACTTGTGGCAAAGTTTCTGTTCTGTGTGGTCATTATCATGTTCAAAAGTGTTGTTTGCATGGTCATCTCTGACACCAGAGTTTGTTGTTATATGTCTACTTATGATTGGGTATTGTTTCATGTAGGTAACGAGTAAGCAGATTCAAAACTGGAACGCTCATCATGGGCAAGGCATACATACTGAAGACTATCTATGAATAACTAGTAGTTAAACGCACAATAACAGATGAAACAGTCTATTCAAGAATTATGAATTAGAAGTAAAGTGTGGAAGAATGTATGTGAGAATGAATCGGACATGTTAACAACTAATGTGATGGTGGACCAATCAGCATGTACACCTGTCTGTGGGAGGCCAAGCATCTATGGGCTTTCCTGGAATGTTACCATGTCCATTCTTAAATCAATCAGTCAGTCAGTATATGTTCACTTTCTGCTCAGTGCTTATTATATGTTCATTTCTGACTCGGTGTTATTGTATGTCCAGTTGTAACTAAGTTTGTTGTTTTTGTGTTTACTTCTAACACAAGGTTGATATATGTGTTCACTTCTGTCTCTGAATTGTTGTTTATATTTTCAGTACTGTTTCAATTTATGTCCAGTTCTGACTCTGGTTTGTTGTTTATACGTGCTGTTCTTATTTTGGCAATTATTTTCTTTATACACAATAAATTCTCACTGATATTGGTCTTATATATGTTCTCTCATATGTGTGGTTCTTCCCTTTGAGAATGGTTCTATATTCAGCTCCCACTAACAGAGGTTGCTGTTTTCATGTTCACTTCTTATTCTTGGGGATGCTGACACAATTAGTTCATACTCTCACAGGTATGGTTCATACCTTGACTGTCATTGTAACCCATGGTTATGTTGACATAATTAGATCATACTCTCACAGGTATGGTTCATATGTTGGCTGTCCTTGTATACCCATGGTTATGTTATTTAACAAAAGTTGTTGTGAAGCAGTTTCCTGCCATGGGTCTATGATGTGACAGTGCCATCACATTTGTAGGCCTGAATGGATGGAGAAATAGGTGGCCAGTCTTTCTCTTACTTTAGCAGGCAATGAGCCCAGGCATTGAATCCATGCCTGACCGTGCTTATGACATTATCTGCATAGTTCCCTGTCTGTTTCACTAATGTGCTTGCTATGTTTTTTTGTGTGGTAGTGACAATAATTTATCAGCAGATGGTGCTATGTCTAGAACTGTCACAGTTTATTATGTAAGATTGTGAGATTTTTCTTCTGCAGCTTACTTTTTCTATGGCTGCTTACTTTTTCTCTGAATCTGGCAGGAATCTTTATGCTATTCCTTCCTTGTGTCCTCAGCTGTCTCTTTTAGTGTCTGATGATTTTTCTGTGAACCTGAAACAAATCTTTAGGCTGTTCTGTCTTCAGCCTTTACTTTCAGCTCCTAGATGTTGTACTTGATTTGACTATAACATTTATTTGTGAATATTTAAGGTGTAGAAACATTATTGTTAGTCTGCGTGCTTGTTTAGTTTGCACTGTTTGACACATGAATAATCCATTGTAATTTGATACAGGGTTGGTTGTATGAGACAGTTATACAGTTATACACATTGTTCTATTTCTGTTCCACAGGGGCCCTATTGGTCTACTGCAGTTCCACCTGGGAGTGAGGAGCCAGAACAGATTTTCTTGTCTGGAATTAGTCAAAGAGTACATTAAGCACAGACAGATAGATGAGGTACCAGTAAAAGCTGATACACTTAATTGTTCAGCACCATTGTGTAGCAACTCCTGTGCAGAACTTTGCTTCCATCACAGCTCTCCAGAAAAGTTCCCTATCTGCCAGTTCCATTGACTCATGCATTCTCATGCTCAAGGTGTCTTCAATGTCCTGTGTCCATATTTGTGCTGGTTGAGCCTTGCCTCTGCTTCCAGAAACTGCCTTCCACCACTGTTTATTCCACACCACTTTGACGTCTAATATGGCCATTATTTCACACAATGCTGTTTATGAGCACATTACCTGTCATGTACCTTCAGTCATTGAAATACTGACCACATTACCTATCATGAACCATTCCATCATTGAACTGCTGACAACATTACCTATCATGTACCATTCAGTCATTGAAATACTGACCACATTAACTATCATGTACCATTCAGTCATTGAAATACTGACCACATTACCTGTCATGTACCATTCAGTCATTGAAATACTGACAACATTAACTATCATGTACCATTCAGTCATTGAAATACTGACCACATTAACTATCATGTACCATTCAGTCATTGAAATACTGACCACATTACCTATGTTGTACCATTCAGTCATTGAAACACTGACCACATTACCTGTCATGTACCATCCAGTCATTGAAACACTGACCACATTACCTGTCATGTACCATTCAGTCATTGAAGTACTGACCACATTACCTATCATGCAGCATTCAGTCTTTTAAATACTGACAACATTACCTATCATGTACCATTCAGTTATTGAAATACTGACCACATTACCTATCATGTACCATTCAGTCATTGAAATACTGACAACATTAACTGTCATGTACCATTCAGTCACTGAAATACTGACAACATTACCTGTCATGTACCATTCATTCACTGAAATACTGACAACATTAACTATCATGTACCATTCAGTCATTGAAATACTGACCACATTACCTATGTTGTACCATTCAGTCATTGAAATACTGACCACATTACCTGTCATGTACCATTCAGTCATTGAAATACTGACCACATAACTATCATGTACCATCCAGTCATTGAAACACTGACCACATTACCTGTCATGTACCATTCAGTCATTGAAGTACTGACCACATTACCTATCATGCAGCATTCAGTCTTTTAAATACTGACAACATTACCTATCATGTACCATTCAGTTATTGAAATACTGACCACATTACTTATCATGTACCATTCAGTCATTGAAATACTGACAACATTAACTGTCATGTACCATTCAGTCACTGAAATACTGACAACATTAACTATCATGTACCATTCAGTTATTGAAATACTGACAACATTACCTATCATGTACCATTCAGTCACTGAAATACTGACCACATTAACTATCATGTACCATTCAGTTATTGAAATACTGACAACATTACCTATCATGTACCATTCAGTCACTGAAATACTGACAACATTACCTATCATGTACCATTCCGTTATTGAAATACTGACAACATTAACTGTCATGTACCATTCAGTCATTGAAATACTGACATTAACTAACATGTACCATTCAGTTATTGAAATACTGACAACATTACCTATCATGTACCATTCAGTCACTGAAATACTGACAACATTAACTGTCATGTACCATTCAGTCATTGAAATACTGACCACATTACCTGTCATGTACCATTCAGTCACTGAAATACTGACAACATTAACTGTCATGTACCATTCAGTCACTGAAATACTGACAACATTACCTGTCATGTACCATTCAGTCACTGAAATACTGACAACATTAACTATCATGTACCATTCAGTCATTGAAATACTGACAACATTACCTATCATGTACCATTCAGTCACTGAAATACTGACAACATTAACTGTCATGTACCATTCAGTCATTGAAATACTGACCACATTACCTGTCATGTACCATTCAGTCACTGAAATACTGACCACATTACCTGTCATGTACCATTCAGTCATTGAAATACTGACCACATTACCTATCATGTACCATTCAGTCACTGAAATACTGACAACATTAACTATCATGTACCATTCAGTCATTGAAATACTGACCACATTACCTGTCATGTACCATTCAGTCATTGAAATACTGACATTACCTGTCATGTACCATTCAGTCACTGAAATACTGACAACATCAACTGTCATGTACCATTCAGTCATTGAAATACTGACAACATTACCTATCATGTACCATTTAGTCACTGAAATACTGATAACATTAACTATCATGTAACATTCAGTCATTGAAATACTGACCACATTACCTGTCATGTAGCATTCAGTCATTGAAATACTGACCACATTACCTATCATGTACCATTCAGTCATTGAAATACTGACAACATTAACTGTCATGTACCATTCAGTCATTGAAATACTGACAACATTAACTATCATGTAACATTCAGTCATTGAAATACTGACCACATTACCTGTCATGTAGCATTCAGTCATTGAAATACTGACCACATTACCTATCATGTACCATTCAGTCATTGAAATACTGACAACATTAACTATCATGTAACATTCAGTCATTGAAATACTGACCACATTACCTGTCATGTAGCATTCAGTCATTGAAATACTGACCACATTACCTTTCATGTACCATTCAGTTATTGAAATACTGACCACATTAACTATCATGTACCATTGAGTCATTGAAAAGGTGAGTCTAACTCTTGATCCCAAGTATTTTTCAGTGTCAGATACACTTGTTTACTTTACCTTGACTTGACTGCTGTAACATAACTGTTATAACTTAGTTGTCATACTCATGGTTTTAATTGTCGCCAGTTTTCACAATAACATTTTACTAATTTTAAACAATGACATGAACTTTGAATAATTTTAAGAACAAGCAAATTATTTTTTAATAATAAATTTTTACAGTGAAATTATCTTTGAATAACTATGAACAATCCAGTGATCTTTGAATAATTATGAACAGTCAAGTCTCTTTGAATACTTATGAATAGTCAAGTCATCTTTGAATAATTATGAATAATCAAATGATTTTTGGGAGTTCAGTGTGGCCCAATGGATAAGAACACATGTTCTTAAACATTCAATGTGCTGGTGCTGAAGTAAGGGGTTCAATCCCTACATTGGACAACTGGAATAAAATGTTGTCCTTGACGTGGGGACGTAAATTACAAGTACCTCTGAAGCCTGATGGCGAGGGACACTGTTAACAGGGAAAGCTAATCCACACGCAAAATTCAGTCCAGCACTACTTGAAGTAGTGTGTATGGACTACGCTTGAGATCAAAACGAGCGAGCACACAAAAAAATAAAAAAATGATTTTTGAATAATTGTGAACAGTGAAATTATATTGTATTAATTGTGATATCATTTGCTAGTAATGAGTAATGAATATTATGTGTGCTGTCAGGCAGTCAGCCTGCTGTCCAGCATGAACTGGGACATTGAGGGACAGGCTTGCTATTCTTGTCTTTCTGCTGTCATGAATCACTTGCTGCGGATGCCCTTGAATGCAGAAAGGGAAGGTAAAACATTGTTCTTGCTGTGTAAATTGTGTTTCTGATAGTTTTTGTCAGGTCTTGGTCAGATATGACTGGGCCATTGTATGACAGTAGACGGAGCCACCTGCTTACTGTTAGTGCTGAATGTTGGAGAGCTCACCAAACCCAACACCCCACATTGGCTTCAGGCAGAGGAGCATAATGAGAGGATACAAACCTTATCTTGTTCCGAGGAATGCAATCTAAAGACTAAATGTCATGGTAGGGCAGACCAGGCCCTAAGCCTTGGTTGGCAACTTTTCTAGGATCAAAGCTCCAACAGGCAGACAGTTAGAGCATTGCTTTGCTGATCTGGCAGCTTCTGCAGCTTGTCTTGTTCCAGATGCATTGGTGTTACTTTTCCTCAGGAGTAAACTTGGCAGGCAGAAAGAAGGATCATGCTGCATGGGCAACACATGGTCTCTACATTTCAGCCCAGGCTGGTCGCCACTATGGGTTGTATTTATTATGTCCTTTTCTGAAGCACAATTGTAACAGACTATTGTCTGTCAAGATGACAAGGTGCCATTAGTTACTATACAGTAATACCCCAAAACATATTCTTGCTGTGTTCTATTATGTACCTGTTAACATTTTGTATTTGTATTTCTGTTGCAAATAAATGTGCTGGGTTAAGATTTCTATTGCACACTGGCGATTTACTAATAGATATTTTGTGTTAGAATTTCTGTTGCATCTAGATATTATGTGCAGCATGTGACTATGAAGCTGATCTGTAGAGCACGTTGATGTTCACACATTATTGTTTTTAATGTCTATTCAGTGTTATCTATGTTTGTTAAAGTTAATATGGCTTGAGAAAAATTGCAGGGAAATAAAAAAAAAAAAACACACATGCAGTACTCAAAATACCTTTAAATAAATGAATGACCTCACCAGCAAAAAGGACACCCACATCAACAGGTTGCCTGGAAACCAAAGAAGGCAAGATCAAAATGGCCATGGACCAGATCTTAGACTGATTGTTTGTTCATCACAGGTGATGAAGACCACTCCTTTCAACCGCCGTGAGGTCGGGTTTGGTAGTTTGTGAGTCCGGAGATGACTTGTATGTCCGATGCAGGCCTGGAAATGTTTTGGACAGCGAGGGCATGGAATATTCTCTGCAGATGAAGGTTCTGTTAATCAGGCCTTTCTAGCTTATCTCTCCTGTTCAGCCACCGTATTTCTGGATGGCTCACAAGTACTGTACCTATCTGGATGGATACATGCCAGGTGATCCGGTCTTGTGTGACGGCCTTGCATGTGTCAGGATTTATGTTGAAGGCCTTAAGTAATGTCTTAAACATGTCTTTGTAGCATTTATTTTTTCTGTCCTCCATACAAATGTGGAGGCCCTTCTGTATCTCACCATACAAGTTTATTTTCTGGAGCAAATGATCTGGCATTTGGACTAGATGACCTTTCCTACGAATATGTCTGCATCAGGATTGTATTGATGTTGGGGATACCAGCTCTGTGTAGAACAGCAGAATCCAGGATCATGTCCTGTCATCTGATGTTCATTATCTTTCTTAGACATACTGTGTGCAAGTGGTTGAGCTTCTTTGCATGTCTGTATACAGTCCATGTTTCACAAGCATACAGCAGTACTACTTCTGGTCGCCAACATGGCGGTTAGGCATTGAACCGTTAAGGCCTGTGGCGTGTTTATGCTTGTAGCTATGGTTTGCAATCGCATTTTCCTCCTGTTGGACTGGTAGTAAATGGTTCCGTTGCCCTGCTACTGAGTGAGTACGTGGGCGACACTGTGAGCTGTGAAATTTGTGTGGAATGCTGTTACATCTGTCCTGTACAGTGACCTGCATGTTCGAAACAATGGCTACCGGCTGTTGCTGAATTGACTGATTTGCCTTTTCGGTTCACGAGTGCATTTTTCAGGAGACTCCTGGGAGTCGGCGCTGAAGCTACGGAGTTTGTGCTTTATGTGACACTTTCGGCGGGTCGCCCTGCGGAAAAAGACCAAGCCTTGTGAGAAAACCCGGGTCAATGAGGTCTTTCTGGTGACTGCCGAGAACCATCGACAATGAACTGGTTTTCGCGGATGACATTTGTGTTGGCATTCTGGCGGCGGCTTTATGCACAGTGTACCTGTGCGGGCTGTTGGATTGCCGAGACTCTTGTCTATTCCACTTTTCACATTGGACAGTGGGGAGCATTTTGTGTGTTATTCACTGGCACAGGAATGGAGCATAATGGGGAAGACACGTTGCCGTGAACTTGGAACCTCGACTAACTAACCAACCAACCAACCAACCAACCAACCAACCAACCAACCAACCAACCAACCAACAACCCACCCAACCAACTAACCAACCAACCAACCAACCAACCAACCAACCAACCAACCAACCAACTAACTAACAGCAGTACTGGAAGGACTGCAGCTCAATATACCTTCAGTTTAGTTTGCAGGCTGATGTCACTTCAATACATAACATTAGTGTACAGTTTGCTATGTATACAGCTGACTTAAGAGATCCTAGTATTTACCTCATCATATATGCAGACACTCTGAGACAGCGTGGAGCCAATGTACTTGAGTCTGTCCCCAACTCTTAGTTTCTCGCCATTTACCTAGATCGTTGGTTCAGTAAAACAGCAAGATGTGTAATGTCGCCAGATTTTGTTTCCTTATATAATGATTGATTGATTGATTGATTGATTTAGGAACCGACATCACAGCATTCGGGACATTCCCATAAGCGCTCCGTCCCCATCCTCAGCAGCCAGCGAAGAGTTCCAACACTAATAGTTCCAGTAGCAATCTGATTATATGTCCGTCTCGCCTTTCCTCTGAGCGTCGAGCGTCGGCCAGATCCCCTCGTCACACCTCGCTGTCTCATTCTTACCAGACTATGGTGATCCATTTGCTCCTCCAAGGTGTACACGTGCTCCCACAAGGCCGCAACCACGTCTGCCTTGTCATGCATCAATACTCCACCAAGTTTTGCCGAGCCAGCCAATCTGTCCGCCTGTTCATTCCCCAGCACACCGGCATGCCCAGGAGAAAAGATCCAGGTTATGCTTGCTACCCGTGACCTCCGAAGCGAAGCAAGCCACTCTGCACGAAGCTTGCCTGTTCTCACCCTTCTCAGCATGCTTTCTGAGTCAGTTATAATCACAATGTGTGTATGTATCGTGTTTTCTATCCAGCGGAAAGCTGCACTGACCGCCTCCACCTCCATTCTTAAGCTAGATGTAGTGTCATCATACTCCAGGCTCTCCTGCACCAAACACCGACCATTAGTTTTTGCCAAGAACCCCCAGGCACTTCTCCTACCTCTCAACACCGACCCATCCGTGTAGATAATCACATCACCCGGGTGAGAATTTTCCTGAATTAGTTGCTGAATTTCCACTTCCGTGGCCCCTGCTGGCCACTCCCTGCACTCCCGGCTCAATGTGATTATAACTCTGCACAAGTCTGACTGCACGGCTGGCACTCTGACCCACTCTGCTCCTCGCCTGATGTTCTCCAAGGGGCACACCTGTCTGATCGTATCCTCTGCCTGAGCCATCCATGATTTCCCTCTTATCAGTCTCTGACTCTAAACTACGTCCAGCGCCTCATGCAACGGATGATCTGTGTCTGCAGCTACTCTGAGGTATGCCTTCGCTTGCATCACCTTTTGCCTACCAGCAACAGTAGGCAGACCAAGGAAGTAATGCATACACACTACTGGAGTGTCTCTGGTGCATCCCAGAATGACCCGCATAGCTTCATTCTGTATGCGCTCTAATTTCACCAGCTGACTCTTTGAGACAGAGAGCAGTCCTAGTCCATAATCAATCACTGAGAGGATCAAGTGCTGGTATAGTGTGAAGAGCATTCTCTGCTCTGTGTCCATTGCAGCCATAGTTTTATATAATGAATACATGAAAAGTATTTTTTTAAAACATGAGAGGAATTGCAATTGGAGGACATAAAATATGCAATATAATATGTAGATGATACAGTTTTCATTGCAGAGAATGAAGATCTTCACATTTTAATTGGTGCATCTATAGTGCACAGTGAGCAACTAAGTTTATAGATAATTTGTAAGAAAATAAAATATTTGATGATCTCCAAGAGGAAATAAATTTCACAATGCTACACTCAAGTCATCATCATCATGTAGCAGGCTGGCCGAAACATCTCTCATCTGGCCCATGCCAACTCTCCTGCCTCATGCACTCTCCTCCCAAGGAGTCTGTAATATTCTGTGTTCATCTTTGCCCTAATTAACTCTTGCCTTTTTTTTCAGGAACCATGGCTTCTATCACTGTTCTTTCAAAGCCACTGTGATTATTATTATGACCAAAGTATTTCAGTTTCTAAAACAAGGATACCGTTCATGGCTAGTTTTCTGCAATGTTCGTATCTAGCAGATTGTCAGTATTTTATTCAAGTAAATGGGGAAGAATGTTAAACATTTAAATTGTTTCAACTACCTGCCTTTTGAAAGATGGAAAACATACTTACAAGTCAACATTGTAAATATCTATGTTATGAAGTTTTTCCTCTCTATATTTTGTTGCTCCCAGATCAAATACAGGCAGCCTTAGCAACATTCTATGCACCAAAGCCACCAATCTCTGAAGCTACAATTCTTGAATATCGAGATGCAGTCAGTCAGCTTGCCCGCAGGTTCTTTCATCACTTATTGAGGTGTGTTGTTATTGCATTTATGTATTTGACACTCTTCATGTCAATAATTTAGAAGTATTGCCTTTCTCATGTTAGAAATCTAGAAATTGTCCCATATTGTTCATGTCAATAATTTAGAAGTATTGCCTTTCTCATGTTAGAAATCTAGAAATTGTCCCATATTGTTCATGTCAATAATTTAGAAGTATTGCCTTTCTCATGTTAGAAATCTAGAAATTGTCCCATATTGTTCATGTCAATAATTTAGAAGTATTGCTTTTCTCATGTTAGAAATCTAGAAATTGTCCCATATTGTTCATGTCAATAATTTAGAAGTATTGCTTTTCTCATGTTAGAAATCTAGAAATTGTCCCATATTGTTCATGTCAATAATTTAGAAGTATTGCTTTTCTCATGTTAGAAATCTAGAAATTGTCCCATATTGTTCATGTCAATAATTTAGAAGTATTGCCTTTCTCATGTTAGAAATCTAGAAATAGTCCACTATTGTTTATGTCAATAATTTAGAAGTATTGCGCCTTGGGACATAAAAAACTGGATATTTATTGAATGCACAGGGACTCTTAGCTATATAGAGCAGCATGTGTTGCCCCATCTTGGAATGATCTGTCAGCTTAAGGGTCACTCTGATATTGCTAATTATGCCAGCAACAGCTCTGAAGCTGCTGAATGCTAAGCTTTGTTGAGTATGTCATTATTTAAGGGATCACACTTACTTCGGCCTAGTTAAAAGTTGAGTTCAAGAGCTGACAACTTCATTTTCTTGTTAATTAAAACCTCACTGATTTTATATAATAACAATGAGCCCACAAAAAGGGCCACAGAAGGGAGGTGGAGAATAAAATTGGAAGAATAATGTAGTGGTGATGGTATAGGTGTGTCGTTAGCAGTAGATCTTGATCATTTGACTCATAAAAGATATGTAGAAGAGCCATTAACTTGCTGGCACTTAAGAAATGAAGCAGACAGTTGATATTTCTAATTGCTTTGTGGCACCTTGCTGGAAGACATTTAAGCAAGAGATGATGGGAAGTGATGAGATAAGATCAATAGACCAACAGTAGTCTGTCTGAATGAAAGGTAGGGAGTTTTTGAGATCCATCGCAGCCAAGCTTCATTGTGGAGACAGCACTTGAGTGATTGAGTTTGTGAGGCATGTTGGATAATTGAAAGGAACAATACTGGCTGACCTGGGTGTATGATCATTGATCTGCAAATGTGTGTCATTGACCTACTCTTGCCTACTGCAGAATTTGCAGAAATAGAATACCTTGGGTGCTTTCACATTTCACTTATTTACAATCAATCAATCATGTGCCATGCCGGAAAGCGTGGGCGGTCATAACTCGCCATTTCACTCAATCACCAGAGTCGTGGATCACCTCAGTGTTCCTGTCTCGGCCATGCCATGTGGCCAAGCCATCCAGGTATTTTCTTCTTGGTCTTGCCAGTTGATCTTGTCAGTTGTCACTAAGTACCCCAATCCATTTCTTCTCATAACATGTTCAAAAAATTTGGACTGTCTACGTCTAATTTCTCTAATCAGTTTACAATTTTCATTTATCTCCTGTAGTACTTGGTCATTGGTTTTTCTGTCTGTCCACGGTATTCTTTGCATTTTCCTCAGAAACCACATTTCTGCAGCCATCAGATGTTTTTCAGCTTGACTGCTCATTGTCCAAGTTTCACATCCATACAAAAGAACAGGCTCTATGTAGCCCCTCAACACTCTTTTTCTCGTTTCAGTTGACATCTTTTTATTGGTCAGTATGTTTTTCATCTTGCTAAAGGCTACTTTCGCCATGGCAATTCTTGTTCTAATCTCTTCAAGACATCTCCCATCAGATGTTATGACTGTTCTGAGATAATTGTACCAATTCACTTGTTGAAGAATATTCCCATTTACTTGTATATTACATTGTGGTATTTCATTCTTCCTAGTGACGGCCATAATCTGTGTCTTTTTACAATTTAATTTTAACCCCAGTTGTTCATTGTGTGCAACAACCGCATCTACTAATTTTGCAGATCCTGCTCATTGTCTGAAATCAATACTGTATCATCTGCATATCAATGTTATTGATGTTTCGTCCTCCAATGCTGATTCCATTTATATTTTCTACATTTCTGAAAATATTTTCACTGTACAGGGAAAAAAAAATCTGGAGACATCACACATCCCTGCCTAACACCTCTCTTAATAGGCTGATATTGTCCCACTTCATTATCAATCCTTATGGCAGCTTGTTGTTTCCAGTATGTTTTTTATAAGTCTAATGTCTTTCCCATCAATTTGTAGATCTGCAAGCATATCCACCATGTTGACATGTCTAACTCTATCGAAAGCCTTTGTGTAGCAAAGGTGTATATCCTTGTTTACTTCTATAGCACGTTCAATAACTGTTCGCAGCATATACACAGCATTGACTGTACCCTTTCCTTATTTACAATAGCCTGTGTTTATTTGTACCTCATGCGTTTTAAGCACTGGAAGTTGGTCAGAGATAGACTCAAGTTACTGACCATTGAGCAGCAAATGAAACCAAATAGTAGGTGAATGGCTAAGAAAGAGCTGTGTTTTTAAGGGTTTTTGCCATCATGGTCTGGTGCCTTGTTGACTAGCATTGGTGATCATACTTCTTCATATCTCTCAATCTCCCACACAGTCTATCAGCTCGCATGCTGACACCATTCCTTGCCTTGATGAGAGGCTGTCAAGAATCTTCTCTTCGATGTCTTTTTCTATTTCTCTTTCCCAACATTTTCCAGTTGTTCTCTTCTCATAAAGTGGTGAAAACATTATGACCGTATCTGATGTTTGTGATAAGTTGTCTTTGTGTTTGAGCCTCTGTCAAAACAGTTAGATCACTCAGCTTGACTGCCCGCTATGGAGTGTTAGTTCTGTACCTGCTAGTGCTTGCCCATGTTGTGCTTCTTTGACTGAACTGCAATGAATTTATGTCATGCATGAGAGCTGACTGTAACTGTTCTTCTGTACACAGGTATGTCCGGTTTGATAAAGCATTTCTTCTAGCAGTTGATATCGGTGCACGAGACCTGTTCATGGTGAGTGGACGTTTCCTAGTGTTGTCTTCAATGTTTTAATCAAATAGTCTACTGAAAGTCATGTGCCGTTTTGCTTTCGCTGAAGAAATGTAGATTTTTGAATTCATATTTTTGAATCAGCTGTGTTGAAGTGTAACGGGGACCGTTCAAATAAAGTCACACTTAGACTGGTCCCAGCAGTGTGCAGATTGAACAGCATGACCAACCTGTGTCATGGAGGTTGAACAGCACGACCAACCTGTGTCATGGAGGTTGAACAGCATGACCAGCCTGTGGCATGGAGGTTGAACAGCATGACCAACCTGTGGCATGGAGGTTGAACAGCATGACCAGCCTGTGGCGTGGAGGTTGAACAGCATGACCAGCCTGTGGCGTGGAGGTTGAACAGCATGACCAACCTGTGGCGTGCATGTTGAACAGCATGACCAACCCGTGTCATGGAGGTTGAACAGCATGACCAACCCGTGTCATGGAGGTTGAACAGCATGACCAGCCTGTGGCATGGAGGTTGAACAGCATGACCAGCCTGTGTCATGGAGGTTGAACAGCATGACCAGCCTGTGGCGTGGAGGTTCAACAGCATGACCAGCCTGTGTCATGGAGGTTGAACAGCATGAAGAACCCGTGTCATGGAGGTTGAACAGCATGACCAGCCTGTTGTGTGGAGGTTGAACAGCATGACCAACCTGTGTCATGGAGGTTGAACAGCATGACCAGCCTGTGGCGTGGAGGTTGAACAGCATGACCAGCCTGTGTCATGGAGGTTGAACAGCATGACCAGCCTGTGTCATGGAGGTTGAACAGCATGACCAGCCTGTGTCATGGAGGTTGAACAGCATGACCAACCTGTGGCATGGAGGTTGAACAGCATGACCAGCCTGTTGTGTGGAGGTTGAACAGCATGACCAACCTGTGGCATGGAGGTTGAACAGCATGACCAGCCTGTGTCATGGAGGTTGAACAGCATGACCAGCCTGTGTCATGGAGGGTGAACAGCATGACCAACCTGTGGCGTGGAGGTTGAACAGCATGACCAACCTGTGGCGTGGAGGTTGAACAGCATGACCAGCCTGTGGCATGGAGGTTGAACAGCATGACCAACCTGTGTCATGGAGGTTGAACAGCATGACCAACTTGTGGTGTAGAGGTTGAACAGCATGACCAACCTGTGGCGTAGAGGTTGAACAGCATGACCAACCTGTAGTGTAAAGGTTGAACAGCATGACCAACCTGTGTCATGGAGATTGAACAGCATGACCAACCTGTGGCATAGAGGTTGAACAGCATGACCAACTTGTGGTGTGGAGGTTGAACAGCATGACCAACCTGTGTCATGGAGATTGAACAGCATGACCAACCTGTGTCATGGAGGTTGAACAGCATGACCAACCTGTGGCGTGGAGGTTGAACAGCATGACCAGCCTGTGTCATGGAGGTTGAGCAGCATGATCAACCTGTGGCGTGGAGGTTGAACAGCATGACCAACCTGTGACGTGGAGGTTGAACAGCATGACCATCTTGTGGTATGGAGGTTGAACAGCATGACCAACCTGTGTCATGGAGATTGAACAGCATGACCAACCTGTGTCATGGAGGTTGAACAGCATGACCAACCTGTGGCGTGGAGGTTGAACAGCATGACCAGCCTGTGTCATGGAGGTTGAGCAGCATGATCAACCTGTGGTGTGGAGGTTGAACAGCATGACCAACCTGTGGCGTGGAGGTTGAACAGCATGACCAACCTGTGGTATGGAGGTTGAACAGCATGACCAGCCTGTGTCATGGAGGTTGAGCAGCATGACCAACCTGTGGCGTGGAGGTTGAACAGCATGACCAACCTGTGGCGTGGAGGTTGAACAGCATGACCAACCTGTGTCATGGAGGTTGAACAGCATGACCAACCTGTGTCATGGAGGTTGAACAGCATGACCAACCTGTGGCGTGGAGGTTGAACAGCATGACCAACCTGTGGCGTAGAGGTTGAACAGCATGACCAACCTGTGGCGTGGAGGTTGAACAGCATGACCAACCTGTGTCATGGAGGTTGAACAGCATGACCAACCTGTGGCGTGGAGGTTGAACAGCATGACCAACCTGTGGCGTGGAGGTTGAACAGCATGACCAACCTGTGGTGTGGAGGTTGAACAGCATGACCAGCCTGTGTCATGGAGGTTGAACAGCATGACCAACCTGTGTCGTGGAGGTTTAACAGCATGACCAGCCTGTGGCATGGAGGTTGAACAGCATGACCAGTCTGTGGCATGGAGGTTGAACAGCATGATCAACCTGTGTCATGGAGGTTGAACAGCATGACCAACCTGTGGCATGGAGGTTGAACAGCATGACCAGCCTGTGTCATGGAGGTTGAACAGCATGACCAACCTGTGTCATGGAGGTTGAACAGCATGATCAACCTGTGTCATGGAGGTTGAACAGCATGACCAACCTGTGGCATAGAGGTTGAACAGCATGACCAACTTGTGGTGTGGAGGTTGAACAGCATGACTAACCTGTGTCATGGAGGATGAACAGCATGACCAACCTGTGTCATGGAGGTTGAACAGCATGACCAACCTGTGGCATGGAGGTTGAACAGCATGACCAAACTGTGGTGTGGAGGTTGAACAGCATGACCAGCCTGTGTCATGGAGGTTGAGCAGCATGACCAACCTGTGGTGTGGAGGTTGAACAGCATGACCAACCTGTGGCGTGGAGGTTGAACAGCATGACCAACCTGTGTCATGGAGGTTGAACAGCATGACCAACCTGTGTCATGGAGGTTGAACAGCATGACCAACCTGTGGCATGGAGGTTGAACAGCATGACCAACCTGTGGCATAGAGGTTGAACAGCATGACCAACCTGTGGTGTGGAGGTTGAACAGCATGACCAACCTGTGGCATGGAGGTTGAACAGCATGACCAGCCTGTGTGATGGAGGTTGAACAGCATGACCAACCTGTGGCATAGAGGTTGAACAGCATGATCAACCTGTGTCATGGAGGTTGAACAGCATGACCAACCTGTGGTGTGGAGGTTGAACAGCATGACCAACCTGTGGCGTAGAGGTTGAACAGCATAACCAACGCGTGGCATGGAGGTTGAACAGCATGACCAACCTGTGTCATGGAGGTTGAACAGTATGACCAACCTGTGCCGTGGAGGTTGAACAGCATGACCAGACTGTGGCGTGGAGGTTGAACAGCATGACCAACCTGTGGCATGGAGGTTGAACAGTATGACCAACCTGTGGCATGGAGGTTGAACAGCATGACCAGCCTGTGGCGTGGAGGTTGAACAGCATGACCAACCTGTGGCATGGAGGTTGAACAGTATGACCAACCTGTGGCGTGGAGGTTGAACAGCATGACCAGCCTGTGGCGTGGAGGTTGAACAGCATGACCAACCTGTGGCGTGGAGGTTGAACAGTATGACCAACCTGTGGCATGGAGGTTGAACAGTATGACCAACCTGTGGCAGGACACCAACAAATCAGTTCCTGTCAGATATTTGAGAGCATGCAACTTTCCTGTGACAGCATATGAATACTTCTTCTTCTTATCCGCTCATCCGGAATGTTTTAGATGTAATTGCGTTATGCCTGTTTACAGCAGAGCTGCTATACTTGCACCTATCGGCCGAAACATCCAACTTCTTCAGGTATTTGTTGACCAGGTTACCTTCCCAGGCATATGGGATACAAATCATGGACAATTTCAAAATCACTAATAAAGAAAACTGAGGTTTTTCAACTGAAGTGCTACAGAAAAGTTCTTAGAATAGCGTGGCTCAAGAAGAAGAACAATATGTGCATTCTACAAGATCTGAACATGCAAGAAATCTGGCTCATAATCAGCATCGTGACTCAGAAACTGAAATAATGTGGTTACATTAAACATCACTGTGGTTAGAAAGAGCAGTGGTTAGAAGGAACAGTGGTTAGAAGGAACAATGGCTAGAAGGAATGGTGGTTAGAAGGAATGGTGGTTAGAAGGAACAATGGTTAGAAGGAACAATGGTTAGAAGGAACAATGGTTAGAAGGAACAATGGCTAGAAGGAACAGTGGTTAGAAGGAACAGTGGCTAGAAGGAACGGTGGTTAGAAGGAGCAGTGGTTAGAAGGAACAATGGCTAGAAGGAATGGTGGTTAGAAGGAAAAGTGGTTAGAAGGAACAATGGCTAGAAGGAACAATGGTTAGAAGGAACAGTGGTTAGAAGGAACAGTGGTGATGTGTTTCCTGGAAGAAATGACAAGGGTTGACACAGGACACTGAAGACACTGTAGCCATGTAGATATATGAGATGAGAGAACTGTCAAAGGATCGAGAGTGTTTTCAGCTGGCTGTGATGACAGCACTGTTCTGCAAGTTACCTGTTACTTGATGACATATTGAAGTGTAATGACACTGGCTTATTAACAACTTATTTTGTTACTATTTCCAGCAACAGATTTCACTGTATGTCAAGCCCACCTGTGCTATGTTCATACATAGTTTTTAGAATATTTGCCTGATCAGTTGCTAACAAATCTGCTCACTTGTTACCTCACACTCCTGTGCTAACCTTTGCCTAGGACAGAAAAAGAGAGTTTACCTGAGTAAACATGCAATGCATGTGCTACCCAATACACGTATGCTGTGTGGCTTGGTAATGAAAGGATGGCACTCCATCCCAACATGATATGTTGCTTCTTGTGTTTGTTACATGCAAGGTTTAACATTTGTCTGTTTTGTTGAAGGTATCTAAGTAATGATCATTACAATATCTGTCTCCATCAGGATATACATTACATGGCAGCAGACAAGGGGGAGATAGCTCTGGCAGAAGTTGCCAAACGGAAAGCTCATCAGATAGAGTTTGATGGTGTTGGTAAGTGTATCAGCTAAACTTTCGTGTTGAATTGACCATTCTAACAATATATGTCTGCTTCACACTAGCTCTTCTGCTGAACATAATGTTAACACTTTACTGTTGGATGCTTCACTCTAGCTCTTCTGCTGAACATAATGTTAACACTTTACTGTTGGATGCTTCACTCTAGCCCTTCTCCTGAACATAATGTTAACACTTTACTGTTGGATGCTTCACTCTAGCCCTTCTGCTGAACATAATGTTAACACTTTACTGTTGGATGCTTCACTCTAGCCCTTCTCCTGAACATAATGTTAACACTTTACTGTTGGATGCTTCACTCTAGCCCTTCTGCTGAACATAATGTTAACACTTTACTGTTGGATGCTTCACTCTAGCCCTTCTCCTGAACATAATGTTAACACTTTACTGTTGGATGCTTCACTCTAGCTCTTCTGCTGAACATAATGTTAACATTTTACTGTTGGATGCTTCACTCTAGCCCTTCTGCTGAACATAATGTTAACATTTTACTGTTGGATGCTTCATTCTAGCCCTTCTGCTGAACATAATGTCAACACTTTACTGTTGGATGCTTCACTCTAGCCCTTCTGCTGAACATAATGTTAACATTTTACTGTTGGATGTTTCACTCTAGCTCTTCTGCTGAACATAATGTAAACACTTTACTGTTGGATGCTTCACTCTAGCCCTTCTCCTGAACATAATGTTAACACTTTACTGTTGGATGCTTCACTCTAGCTCTTCTGCTGAACATAATGTTGACATTTTACTGTTGGATGCTTCACTCTAGCTCTTCTGCTGAACATAATGTAAACACTTTACTGTTGGATGCTTCACTCTAGCCCTTCTCCTGAACATAATGTTAACACTTTACTGTTGAATGCTTCACTCTAGCTCTTCTGCTGAATGCTTCACTCTAGCTCTTCTGCTGAACATAATGTTAACATTTTACTGTTGGATGCTTCACTCTAGCTCTTCTGCTGAACATAATGTTAACACTTTACTGTTGGATGCTTCACTCTAGCTCTTCTGCTGAACATAATGTCAACACTTTACTGTTGGATGCTTCACTCTAGCCCTTCTGCTGAACATAATGTTAACACTTTACCGTTGGATGCCTCACTCTAGCCCTTCTCCTGAACATAATGTTAACACTTTACTGTTGAATGTTTCACTCTAGCTCTTCTACTGAGTATTACTGTTAAGGCTTTACTGTTGTATGTCAGTTTGCATTGTAATAATAGATGTGGAAATTATATTCTCCTTGTTGATCTGTATATTGATAATATTTGAGCATGTTCATAGAGGATCTGATTTCTTCCATGAGGCGTAATCTAGCAATAGAACTAAGAAACAGAGTAATTACTTTATATGATCCTATGCCAAACAACTCATCATGTCTTAATTTGTTACACTTTTCTGAACCCGTTCTACCCTATTCATTTGTTACAATGATTACAGAAGCATCCAACATTAAAGTGTTAACATTATGTTCATATTATTATAGTATGTATAGTATATATATTTACGCCCCGACTTAGCCCCTAGCAATTTCCACCTTTTTGGTCCACTAAAAACCAACCTTGGCGGGAGACATTTCGCGAATGACACCGAAGTTGAATGTAAGTGAAAACATGGTTTAGAAAACAGAGCACGCAGTTCTATGCAGCCGGTATGAGAGGACTGATAAAATGATGGGATAAGTGCATCAATGTTGGTGGAAATTATGTTGAGAAATAAAGGGACAATGTATGTATAAGAATAAACTGGTTTCAAGTTATCACATTTTGTTATTTTTCTACAGCCATTTGTGACTTACTTATTGACTTCCCATCGTATATTGCCTTGAATACAGTATTTTGTTCTTCTTCCCTTTTTTGGCATTTATATAACCAAACTGTTCTACTGCTGTACAATCACTTTCTGCATCACTTCCTTCTTTTGTGCCTACACTTTGTATAGCGTATCATTTCTGTTTTGTTATAATGTTTTCAATTATTGCTGTGCTTATATGCGTTGTCCTTGACACAGGTTTACATAATGAAATGTCACCCATGTGTGCCATGATTTATGCGAATCTTCTTACTTTCCTTAGATATTTGAAAAATATATGTTCATGAGTTTGTTTCTAATGTATTGTCTGTCAAATCCCCAGTGGGATTGTGTGAGTATGATTTGTATACACCTGGCCCGATGTCTCTGTGAGGTATACTATATCTGGTATATCAGTCTGTATTTGTTGTTTGCAGGATCTCAACAGACATTTGCTATTTCATGTTGGAATGCCATATTCTGCTGTAGTCACAATCTATCTTATCTGCTACTGTCAATATTTGTCGCAGAAAATGAGACATTCAGTCCACTACTGTGAGATCAGGGAGGACACAACATAGTTGAGTTTATGATGTGTAAACAGTCATCCACGCTGGATTTGAACCCAACTCTTTTCAGGTTAGTTCTAATCATTCTGACACTTTGTTCACAGAATCTAATTAGTATCAAAGTTTGCCAGTGGACACACACTGTTGTATGAATGAATTCTTATCCATACAAATACATTCAGTTTTCTCTTTTATTATTACAGATTCCCTTGACAGTTTTGATGATGATCCGTATGTGGGTCATCCCTCACACAATGGCAGCCGCACATACCACATTGAAGGAGCTGCCATTGATCAGGTAGATGATGTGTTCACATTTGCCAGACTTGTTACACATTGGTTTATTTAAAATCAATCAGAATGTCAAAAGACTCAAGCTTTAAAGAAATCTTTAATGGATGAGTGCAAAATATTGAGAATCTTTTAGGTGAGCTGTGATGGGAGTGAAATTCTGCAAAGAGCACACTATATGATGATGAATTTGCTTAAATACATGTTTAAGCATGCATTTTATATATATATGGGCTTTGCTAAACACGGGTAGCTAACTCAAGACTTCTCCAAACTAAATGAATTGCATAAACACAAGTGAGATGTTCACATGCCCTGCAATACATTTCAAGAACTGCGATTATTGGTGGTCACTGTTCATGTCACTGTGGCACCACTGATGTCAAGACAGCAACCAGCTGACATCAACTCCTGACATATTTCTATTACACTCGTTGAACCCGTTACATAGAGTCATATATCTTTAGGTAAATGTGGTCCCAAAGCAGATACTTCACATATTCTAGACTATGACATGTGAATACAGCTGACCAGTTGTCTTTCCCATCACCTGTCCATCCCAGGCAGTTCTCACAAAACTGTCTGCTACCCATGTTTGTGAGGTTGGGTTGGTCCCTGAGCTGCACTGATCAGACAAATAATCCTGCCTCTGCTGGGAATTGAAATCAGACCACTGTCTTGGTAGGCAAGTCCATCCACCACTTGGCCACTATAGCACCTTACATATATGGGAAAAAAGACATAGACAGGTGAAGAGAAATGATGGAGGGTAGCATGGAAGAATACCATCAGTAGAGCTGATCCAGAGCTCCAGGGACTGAGATCAGTGACAAGACATGAACGCCTACACCAGCTGGCAAGGCACATGATGATGATGATGATTAGGACTTTCTAATTCTACTATGATCAGGTTTTCTCCGTGTGTGTCCTAACTAGTCCTGCTATGATCAGGTTTTCTCCATGTGTGTCCTACCCAGCCAGTGTCTTGTCATCACCTCCTGGCTCACTGGTGTATTTATTGAGCTCCACATGACTGCATCTGTCACACCATTTGATTTCTTCTATTCTGCACAGTCACCAGTGAATGAATGTTGGTAGTTTACTAGTAACTGTTGTAGTCGTCCATGTTTCTGATCTGCACACTAGTCATGATTTATCTTTATTTTATCTCTTTTGATACTGAGCTTAAATTCTTTTGTCTTCCACACATTTCCTACTGCTGTGAAAGCTCTTCATGCCTTTTGCACTATTTTAATATCTGTCTTTCCCCCCAATTTTTGCTTCCTAAATAGGGTACGCTTCTGTCTCTCTGGTCATATGTACACAAAGTTGTGGCAACTGATATGATAATAATCTTATATAACGGCAGCATCATACACAAAAGCAATCAAGATATTTGATTTAGTATTCAGTGTTTTATATAGAGATCATCTGTGCTCACAGTTAGTGCTCAGTTAAGTTCAGATACCGTCTTCACATTGAAGATGAGATACAGTGAATCTCCTGATTTTTCTATCGTACAATGCGTTGTTTTCCTTTCAACTTAGTGTGTTTTACCTGAAAGAGAACATATTTTTCTGATTGTTTATGAAGTGTCTTTGTGTCAGTTGTTTCCTCATGTCATCATTGTTTGCAGCTGCCAAGTTCACGCCAGCATCCATGGCAACATGAATGTTACTCACAACAGTCAGAGAGTTCCTCAAGGAGAAGGGAAAGAACAAAACATATAACAGAGCCAGAATTTGCTGATGGGTGAGTCGTTTTGAAATGTTTCTGACACTCATTGCTGTACCTGTCTAGGTTAGGAGGTGTTCCAACAATAATGGTTTATGTCCTAGACACTCATTACTTCACAGTAGTGTCTAAATTAGGTGTTCAAGCAATTACTGTTTCTGTAACAGACACTTGTTACTTTACAGTTAACTCCCTGTCACTTTGCACCAGTAGCTGTCTAGATTAGGAGATGTTCAAGCAATAACTATTTCAGACAGAGAGAATGTAAAGAGGTGGGTTCCAGTTTAGTGTTGCCCCTCACCAAGGACTTGTCTGAACCCGCCAGGGTATAACATTGGCATAGCTCTAGGGGGGCCCACAAGTCAAGGTTGGCTTATAAGTTGAAGAGGATGATTGACAGTAACATATTTGTAGGCAACTGTTAGTTTCTGACTGGTCTGTGTGCTTATGTTTCAGCTCTTACCCTGACCTTGGCGACCTTAGACTGCATGATGATCTCATCAGTGATTACACAGCTGCTCTCTTGGACCCAGTTGTCATGGGCATAGGAGGTATACATACTTAACAGCTTCGTTGTGATTTGTCTTCTGTCTTCTCAGTAAGGTAGGAGGTAGAAACAGTGCTTCCACATCACCCACAGCCATATTTCAAACACGGTATGTGAGATGATGAATTGAATTCATAACCTCTTCGCCACAGAGCTGGCGGAATGGAGCCATGGCAACAGATATGTCTGGGGTTTCATCCACAATGGTGGCAGTGCTTCTTTTACACCTTGCATGGATTTGGGGTCAATTCATCAAATGGGCATTAGAGGTTTCTGAAAGTGATTTAGGGCCAACGCATCAAATGAGTACTGGAGGTTTTTCATAGAAAGTGATTTGGGGTCAATTCATCAAATGGGCATTAGAGGTTTCTCATAGAAAGTTATTTAGGGCCAACTCATCAAATGGGTACTAGAGGTTTCTCATAGAAAGTGATTTGGGGTCAATTCATCAAATGGGCATTAGAGGTTTCTCATGGAAAGTGATTTGGGGTTAATTCACCAAATGGGTACTACAGGTTTCTCATAGAAAGTAATTTGGGGTCAATTCATCAAATAAGTACTGGAGGTTTCTCATAGAAAGTGATTTGGGGTCAATTCAGCCACACGAAATGGGTATTGGAGGCAGAGAACTGGTGACCTCACAACATACTGCTGTTATCTTGAAGGTATTACACTGAATGGTTGAAACCTTGTTTCTAAATAACAGTTCAGGCAATATCCAGACTCCAACATTTCTGGTTGCCGACTCAGTTCTTGTGTTTGTTGTGTTCATTGGCAACACCGGCACATGGCCCAGCATCACCATGAACATGTATTTGTAAACCACGGGTGGGAAATAGCAAAAAGAAAATGTGATATTTGTAAACAGTTGACATATGGGAAATAGCAAAGAGAAAATGTGATATTTGTAAATAGTTGACATGTGGGAAATAGCCTAGAGAAAATGTGATATTTGTAAACAGCTGACATGTGGGAAATAGCTGAACAGACAGAGCAGGTTGTCATCCTGTTTGAGAGTTTGCTTGCTGCCAGTGTTCAATTCCAGATGAGTGTCTTCACACAGCTTGAGTTAATTGTGTGCACATAGCAGATCAGATGTTTCCAATTTCCTTCCCAGGGTCAAGAGGTTCCATGGGTGGCCAGCATGCAGACAGTGACATAGAAGAAACAGATTCTGGGACTGTGTGATCTATACATGTGCTGTACTGAACCCTGTGAAGGCTGAACCTTGAGCTTCAGATACCTAAGGCTGGAGTTCTATGTCATCCTGCCACCTCTGCCTTCCACAGCTTCACGCTGTCTAACATCATGAATGTGTAAATAATTGTTGGTGTAGAAAGTTATGGAAAGAGAAGATGGAAGAAGATGAGAGATGGTTCTTGACAACCAGGTTGTAGACATCCATGTTTTAAATATCCCAGAACTCCATGAAAAGCTGTGATTTGCCCATATTTACAACCTCCTATTATTAGTAGAAGGTGCATTCCTCATAGCTTGCATAAATAGACATGCAACGTATAGAGGAACAGGCTCAGACCGAAAAGTGGGTCTCGAAGTCAAAATATAAATATTGACTCCCCAGCAAAACCTGGCAATTGCTGTCTATCATTTGTCTTCTCTTGCCCTGTATCACCCACTGGGGAATAGATCCTCAACTGATCCTTGTCCTGTATCACCCACTGGGGCATAGATCCTCAACTGATCCTTGCCCTGTATCACCCACTGGGGCATAGATCCTCAACTGATCCTTGCCCTGTATCACCCACTGGGGCAGAGATCCTCAACTGATCCTTGCCCTGTATCACCCGCTGGGGCAGAGATCCTTGCCATGTATCACCCGCTGGGGCAGAGATCCTCAACTGATCCTTGCCATGCCGTTCTATTTGTTGTCATATCTCCTGCAGCTCCACCCATATAGTTCATCTCTGTCTTTAATTCTCTTCTCTGTGGGTTTTTATGTGTGTAACTCTGGACCACATTCATATTTCTTTTGAACCTGTTTTAAATGCTGTTATTACTCCAGAACTCACTGCTTCCCACTCTATTAGTGCTTTCTCTGCCTCTTTGGATATCATTAGGGCCACTCCACTGTGGAGGTGATGGGGTGTTTGTTGTATGGCCTGAGAATAGCACCACTTCACTTAGGTTTGCATAATCCTAATCTTATTTCTTCTACCACGTGTGTTGTCTTACCTAATTCATATAGTTTTAATGATCCAGGTGTGTCCTAGGGATTTTTGTAGGTGATAGGAAGTTAACTGGTGCTCCTGACATTGACACCTTTGGCTTTCTCCATAAAGCACCAACTCTTTTAGAAGTGCTTCCTGTCCTCTTGGTTGGCTGCGTTATTCTGTTTTCTTTTTGTGACTTGTTCATGGTTAGTTGGACATTGTGGCTACATTTTTCTATGCAATTGGGCAAGCTGGCCCTTTCTTAGTCGCCTCTTAAGACATGTAAGGAAAATACAGGCAGAACTGTTGACATCTAATATTCAAATGCAGCAATGCACAAGATATGATAAAAATAGATTGCAGAAGAAAGGAAGCTTTGTAAAAGATGGTGGAGGAACCATGCTCTGCCGGGAGCTAAATGCAGCAGAAGAAAAAGTTATGAAAGGAATGTAATCTGTCAGCAAATTGGCCTTTTTCGCACTTGAAGGTTAAAGAAGTGTGTTATATGATCATCTTTGACTACATTCAGGCAGTAATTCACATCAGTCAGCAGTTAATTGCAAATAAAAGACAATTACGTGTTTGGTTCTGTGTTGTTAATTTTATTTTTTAGCGGGTGCAATTCCACATTTTTCAATGTGCTGAAAGTAAAAATTGACCTCTCATTTCTTCTGCAATTTTGCACCTTCTAATGATTCTTTTTGAGCTTGCAGTTCCAGAACTTCATAATATGGAACATATCGGAACTCCTCATCTTCAGGGTCAGGCTAGAAACAAAGAAATCACAATCTGATTATCAGATAATCTGAAGAAAACTATTCTTGAATGAACAAAGCTTTACAAAATGTAAAAATGAAAAGATGCAAATCCATGAATATGTGAATTAATATCAAATATATTGTTTGCACGCTCATACTTCAGAACTGAAACTATTAACTTTCAGAAAGCACATGCAGGAAAACTACTTCAGACATGCATCTGGCCTGTAAAGTTGTACGGTACTGAATAGTTGAATATTCTTCTACTTCTTAACTCCTCTTTCAAGAGGAATGCATCACACCTTGTTATGCACCTCAAAGGTCAGCCCGTGTGTCTGACTTCAGCGTACATTTGTGTAATGTTTGATTCCGGATAAAACCAATGGAAAATGTTGAGTTATTCAAGATGTGCTATTACTGATTGAAAATATATAAATATATTAGCCAGACCAAAATGACAATAATCTGAGGAAATAAATTAACATAAAATGTGTCTGAGCAGCACACAAGTGAAGACTTGCTCATGTCTCGGCAGCAAGAAGGCTCACTAAAAGGAGTGCTAAAGGGCATATTCTTTGGCAAGCGAGGAAGAGGTTGGCCAGGCATGCAAAGACCGGTCAGTAGAGACATACAGCAGTGAGAAACCAGGCACGCAAAGACCGGTCAGCAGAGACATACAGCAGTGAGAAACCAGGCACGCAAAGACCGGTCAGCAGAGACATGCAGCAGTGAGAAACCAGGCACGCAAAGACCGGTCAGCAGAGACATGCAGCAGTGAGAAACCAGGCACGCAAATACCGGTCAGCAGAGACATGCAGCAGTGAGAAACAACCACCAGGCACGCAAAGACCGGTCAGCAGAGACATACAGCAGTGAGAAACAACCACCAGGCACGCAAAGACCGGTCAGCAGAGACATACAGCAGTGAGAAACCAGGCATGCAAAGACTGGTCAGCAGAGACATACAGCAGTGAGAAACCAGGCACGCAAAGACCGGTCAGCAGAGACATACAGCAGTGAGAAACCAGGCATGCAAAGACTGGTCAGCAGAGACATACAGCAGTGAGAAACCAGGCACGCAAAGACCGGTCAGCAGAGACATACAGCAGTGAGAAACAACCACCAGGCACCGTGGATGAGACATGATTCCATCCATCCATCATGTGCCATGCCGGAAAGCGTGGGTGGTCATGTTTTGCCATCTCATTCGATCACCAGAGTCGTGGATCAGCTCCGTGTTCCTGTCTCGACCATGCCATGTGACCAAGCATCCAGGTATTTACTTCTCTGTCTTCCCCTTGGTCTCTTCCCTTCAATCTTGTCAGTTGTCACCAAGTTCTCCAAGTCATTTCTTCTAATTACATGCCCAACAAATTTTGACTGTCTACGTCTAATGACTCTAATCAGTATACGATCTTTATTTGTTTCTTGAAGGACTTGTTCATTGGTTTGTACACCTTGGAGGAGCAAATGGATCACCATGGTCTGGCAAGAATGCGACAGCGAGGGGTGACGAGGGGATCTGGCCGACGATAGATGCTCAGAGGAAAGGCGAGACGGACATATAATCAGATTGCTACTGGTACTATTAGTGTTGGAACTCTTCGCTGGCTGCTGAGGATGGGGACGGAGCGCTTATGGGAATGCTCCGAATGCTGTGATGTCGGTTCCTAAATCAATCAATCAATCAATCTGTCTGTCCATGGTATTCTTAGCATTTTCCTCAGAAACCACATTTCCACAGCTATCAGATGTTTTTCAGGTTGACTGCTCATTGTCCACGCTCCACATCCATACAAAAGTACAGGTTCTATGTAGCACTTCAACACTCTTGTTCTCATTTCAGCTGATATCTTGTTATTGGTCAGTATGGTTTTCATCTTGCAAAAGGCTACCTTCGCAATGGCTATTCTTGTTCTTCTTCTTCTTTTCGTTCATCCGGAGTGTTTTTTCAGATGTGATTGCGATGTGTCTGTTAAGCGCCCTTGGGCCCAAAAACCCGTAGGCCAACACATCTGACTACAGCGTGCTTTTTTGACCAGGTAGCATTCCTGGGAGACTCTCACTTTTGTGGTACCATCTACAACCCAGCTGGCCAAGTTGGAACGGTCGAAGGCAACGGTCATCCCTCAAAGGAAGGCAGGGACAGTCCATAGCATTTTCCGCCATCCAAGGTTGCTTCCATAGTTGCAGGGCCGACACATAGCGCCCTGGATCTGGGCTCACCGAGGGAAATCGTCACGTCCTGCTCATGGCTGCTTTAAATCCTCACTTCAATATATTGGTCATTTCGTTTGCCCCGGGCCATTCCCACACAAACCAGACAGGTTTGCAGACGGTATCCACTAAGCGAGTTTTCGGACATGTGCTTGTCGTTGCGCCCATCAGAGTTGTTCCAGGCACGACAGACATTCGGAAAACTACCTAGTCAGAGCTGTTCCGAACAAGAGCGGCATTCGGAAACTAGGTAGTCAGAGCTGTTCCTAGCACGAGAGACATTCGGACGAGACATTTAACTCGGACGTAATTGCGTAGTGTCAATTTTTAGTTTGCCACCCGTAGGACACACAATATATAATGACACAAAGTAGTGCAGCTTTACATAACAGAGTTACGACATATACAGAACGTTGCGGCGGTTAGCCTTCATCAGCAAACAAACACATTCACAAACACAACATACAGTCAAGGAGAATTCCTGTGACTACATTAGAAGGTGATGACAGGGCGAGAGGAACAAATGCATGGAAAAATGGAAGCAATGAAGAGAAAATGAGAATTGACAAAATGTTAATTGAAAAGAATGTTAGTCGAAGAAAATGTTTAATAAGAAAACTGTTTCTAGAGAAGAAAAAAACTGTATACTCACCTCACGTACGGACCTGTGAATGTCTACGGAAAACTCGGGTGTATTAGTATAACGGTGCTGAATGTTACGGTACAGTGAGCACATAGAAAGCTTGGGGCGGGGTAGGAGGCGTGTAAAATTGACCACGACCCCATTGTGTTGTTGGTCTGGGTGGACTGGTGTGCAGGAACACGTGTACTTACATAGACACACTTCAACAGACAAAATGCTAGTGTATGTGGACATGCAAGAAGAGAGAGAGAGGGAGAGAGAGAGAGGGAGAGAGAGAGAGAGAGAGAGAGAGATAGAGAGAGAGAGAGAGAGAGAGGAGAGCGAGAGAGAGACAGACAGAGAGAGACAGAGAGAGGAAAAGTGCCTGCGACCTACCACATGGGGTATATTGTAACCTACGAAATAGTCAGTATGGTTGCTAGTCATACAACGCGCTTCAGGAGCCCCTCGCCCAGTCCTAGAGTTGTTGGGGTTGTGTAAGTTCCAACCACTGGCAATGCACGTGAAGAAGGTATGCACAGAGAAGCCAGATGTAAGAGGAGAGAGAGAGGGAGAGAGAGGGTGAGAGAGAGAGCGCGAAAGGGGGGAGAGAGGGGGAGAGAGAGGGAGAAGAGAGAGGGGGAGAGGGAGGGAGAGAGAGAGGGAGAGAGAGAGGGAGAGAGAGAGAGAGGGAGAGAGAGAGAAAGGGAGAGAGAGAGAGAGAGAGGGAGAGAGAGAGAGGGAGGGAGAGAGGGGAGAGAGAGAGGGAGAGAGAGAGGGAGGGAGGGTGAGAGCGAGAGATGGGGAGGGCAAGTGAGAGATCAAGGGAGGGAGAGAGAGCGTGAGAGGGAGTGAGAGAGGGAGAGAGAGAGCAAGAGAGAGGGAGTGAGAGAGGAGGAGAGAGAGCGAGAGAGGGGAGAGCGAGAGAGAGAGGGAGAGAGCGAGAGGGTGAAAGAGAGAGAGAGAAAGAGAGAGAGAGAGAAAGGGAGAGAGAGAGAGAGGAAAAGTGCCTGTGATATACCACATGAGGCGTGTGGGGCGCGTCGGTCTACGTGTACGACGTTTCCCTCGTACTGTATCCTATGAAATAGTCAGTATGGTTGATTATTGCACAGTACACTTCAGGAGCCTCTCGTCCAGTGTTTGAGTTGTTAGGGCTGTGTGAGATATAACCACTGGTAATACAAGTGAAGTGGGTGGGCACAGAGAAGCAAGATGTAAGGAGAGAGAGAGAGAGAGAGAGAGAGAGAGAGAGAGAGAGAGAGAGAGAGGTGCCTGTGATATACCACATGAGGCATGTGGGGCGTGTCAGTCTACACGTACGACGTTTCCCTCGTACTGTCCCTTATGAAATAGTCAGTATGGTTGATTGTTACAAAGCACACTTCAGGAGCCGCTCGTCCAGTGTACGAGTTGATGGGGCTGTGTGAGATCCAACCACTGGTAATACAAGTGAAGTAGGTAGGCACAGAGAAGCAAGATGTAAAGAGAGAGAGAGAGAGAGAGAGAGAGAGAGAGAGAGAGGGGAAAACTGCATGCGATATACCGCAATCAGGAATGCGGAGTGGGTAGGTCTACAAATGCGAGGCTTCACTCCTACTGTACTCTATGGAATAGAGGCAGTAAGGTTAATTGCTATACCACGAATTTGAGGATCAAATCTTCCAGTGGTTGTGTTAAAATCAGACCTCCGGCAGTATAGTTGGAATATGTGGGTACAGAGAAGCCTGATGGAGAGAGAGAGAGAGAGAGAGAGAGAGAGAGAGAGAGAGAGAGAGGAAAAGTGCCTACGACACGCCCCTGATGTATGCGGGGTCGGTCGGTCTACAAATACGAGGCTTCACTCATACTGTTCCCTATGAATTCGGGGCAGTAAGGTTGATTGTTATACAACGTATTTGAGGATCAAATCATCCAGTGGTAGTTTTAAAATCAGATCCCTGGCAATATAGTTGGAATATGTAGGCACAGAGAAGAAAGATGGAAGAGAGAGAGAGAGAGAGAGAGAGAGAGAGAGAGAGAGAGAGAGAGAGAAAGGAAAAGTCCCTACGACACGCCCCTGATGTATGCGGGGTCGGTCGGTCTACAAATACGAGGCTTCACTCATACTGTTCCCTATGTATTCGGGGCAGTAAGGTTGATTGTTATACAACGTATTTGAGGGTCAAATCACTCAGTGGTTGTGTTAAAATCAGACCACCGGCAATATAGTTGGGACATGTAGGCACAGAGAAGCAAGATGGAAGAGAGAGAGAGAGAGAGAGAGAGAGAGAGAGAGAGAGAGAGAGAGAGAGAGAGAGAGAGAAATTTGAAAAGTGTCTACGACACGCCCCTGATGTATGCGGGGTCGGTCAGTCTACAAATACGAGGCTTCCCTCATACTGTCCCCTATGGAATAGAGGCAGTAAGGTTGATTGTTATACAACGTATTTGAGGATCAAATCACCCAGTGGTTGTGTTGAAATCAGACCACCGGCAATATGGTTGGAATATGTAGGCACAGAGGAGTGAGATTTAAGAGAGAGAGAGAGAGAGAGAGAGAGAGAGAGAGAGAGAGAGAGAGAGAGAGAGAGGAAAAGAGATAGAGATTGGAGAAGTGCCTATGGCACGCCACCGGATGTGTATGGGGTCGATCGGTCTACATATACGAGGCTTCACTCATACTGTACCCTATGAAATAGAGCCAGCAAGGTTGATTTTTATACAACGTACATGAGGATCAACCCCCCCCCCCCCCCCCCCCAGTGGTTGTGTTATTGAGGCTGTGTAATTTGTAGACTGACCGACCCCGCATACATCAGGGGCGTGTCGTAGACACTTTTCAAATTTCTCTCTCTCTCTCTCTCTCTCTCTCTCTCTTCCATCTTGCTTCTCTGTGCCTACATGTCCCAACTATATTGCCGGTGGTCTGATTTTAACACAACCACTGAGTGATTTGACCCTCAAATACGTTGTATAACAATCAACCTTACTGCCCCGAATACATAGGGAACAGTATGAGTGAAGCCTCGTATTTGTAGACCGACCGACCCCGCATACATCAGGGGCGTGTCATAGGGACTTTTTTCCTCTCTCTCTCTCTCTCTCTCTCTCTCTCTCTCTCTCTCTCTCTCTCTCTCTCTCTCTCTCTCTCTCTCTCTCTCTCTCTTCCATCTTTCTTCTCTGTGCCTACATATTCCAACTATATTGCCAGGGATCTGATTTTAAAACTACCACTGGATGATTTGATCCTCAAATACATTGTATAACAATCAACCTTACTGCCCCGAATTCATAGGGAACAGTATGAGTGAAGCCTCGTATTTGTAGACCGACCGACCCCGCATACATCAGGGGCGTGTCGTAGGCACTTTTCCTCTCTCTCTCTCTCTCCATCAGGCTTCTCTGTACCCACATATTCCAACTATACTGCCGGAAGTCTGATTTTAACACAACCACTGGAAGATTTGATCCTCAAATTCGTGGTATAGCAATTAACCTTACTGCCTCTATTCCATAGAGTACAGTAGGAGTGAAGCCTCGCATTTGTAGACCTACCCACTCCGCATTCCTGATTGCGGTATATCGCATGCAGTTTTCCTCTCTCTCTCTCTCTCTCTCTCTCTTTACATCTTGCTTCTCTGTGCCTACCTACTTCACTTGTATTACCAGTGGTTGGATCTCACACAGCCCCATCAACTCGTACACTGGACGAGCGGCTCCTGAAGTGTGCTTTGTAACAATCAACCATACTGACTATTTCATAGGGGACAGTACGAGGGAAACGTCGTACGTGTAGACTGACACGCCCCACATGCCTCATGTGGTATATCACAGGCACTTCTTCTTCTCTCTCTCTCTCTCTCTCTCTTTCTCTCTCTTTCTCTCTCTCCTTACATCTTGCTTCTCTGTGCCCACCCACTTCACTTGTATTACCAGTGGTTATATCTCACACAGCCCTAACAACTCAAACACTGGACGAGAGGCTCCTGAAGTGTACTGTGCAATAATCAACCATACTGACTATTTCATAGGATACAGTATGAGGGAAACGTCGTACACGTAGACCGACGCGCCCCACACGCCTCATGTGGTATATCACAGGCACTTTTCCTCTCTCTCTCTCTCCCTTTCTCTCTCTCTCTTTCACCCTCTCGCTCTCTCCCTTGCTCTCCCCTCTCTCGCTCTCTCTCCTCCTCTCTCACTCCCTCTCTCTCGCTCTCTCTCATGCTCTCTCTCCCTCCCTTGATCTCTCTCTTGCCCTCCCCATCTCTCGCTCTCACCCTCCCTCCCTCTCTCTCTCCCCTCTCTCTCTCCCTCTCTCTCTTCCTCTCCCCCTTTCTCTCTCTCTCCCTCCCTCTCCCCCTCTCTCTCCCCCTCTCGCGCTCTCTCTCACCTCTTACATCTGGCTTCTCTGTGCATACCTTCTTCACATGCATTGCCAGTGGTTGGAACTTACACAACCCCAACAACTCTAGGACTGGGCGAGGGGCTCCTGAAGCGCGTTGTATGACTAGCAACCATACTGACTATTTCGTAGGTTACAATATACCCCATGTGGTAGGTCGCAGGCACTTTTCCTCTCTTTGTCTCTCTCTGTCTCTCTCTGTCTGTCTCTCTCTCGCTCTCCTCTCTCTCTCTCTCCCTCTCTCTCTCTTCTTGCATGTCCACATACACTAGCATTTTGTCTGTTGAAGTGTGTCTATGTAAGTACACGTGCTCCTGCACACCAGTCCACCCAGACCAACAACACAATGGGGTCGTGGTCAATTTTACACGCCTCCTACCCCGCCCCCTTCTTTCTATGTGCTCACTGTACCGTAACATTCAGCACCGTTATACTAATACACCCGAGTTTTCCGTAGACATTCACAGGTCCGTACGTGAGGTGAGTATACAGTTTTTTTCTTCTCTAGAAACAGTTTTCTTATTAAACATTTTCTTCGACTAACATTCTTTTCAATTAACATTTTGTCAATTCTCATTTTCTCTTCATTGCTTCCATTTTTCCATGCATTTGTTCCTCTCGCCCTGTCATCACCTTCTAATGTAGTCACAGGAATTCTCCTTGACTGTATGTTGTGTTTGTGAATGTGTTTGTTTGCTGATGAAGGCTAACCGCCGCAACGTTCTGTATGTGTCGTAACTCTGTTATGTAAAGCTGCACTACTTTGTGTCATTATATATTGTTTAAACTTTCACAGCTTTACCGCAGTTCCACCAAATTTTATGCACCCGTAGGACAACACTTCAGACTTCCGGCGGGCATTTTTTAATGAGGTTAGCCTTCCTCTGGTTTCGAGGCATGTTGTGATGTCGCCCTCATCTCAGCTGGTCAAGATAGAACGATCAACGACATCGCGGTCGGCCCTCAAGGGAAGGCAGGGGCAGACCATGGGCATTCCCTCGCTATCCAAGGAGGCTTCCATAATTGCAGAGCTGGCACATATTGCTCTGAGACTGGGCTGACCCGAGGAGTTGCCACGTCCTGCTCATGGCTGCTTTAGTTCCTCACTTCCATGTGTTGGGCATATCGCTTGCCACGGGTCGCTCAACCACACACCAGGAGCGGTCAGACTGCGAGCGACATCCACTCGGTAAGCTTTTGCTTTTGACTTCGGACCACGCAATAGGTTCGCTCGCCGTGCGTTCCATTTCGCGTCATTAAGACGTTCTTCCACTTTTGTCTACACTCTCTATGAGTTAGATACAGACAGTTTTCGTAACCATTTCCTTCGTCTGTGGCACTTTTCTGACTTTTTGTACTCGCTCACGAGGTAGGCTACATGTGCTGCCGGCTCAGCACCTTACCTTCGTGCAGCACTGAACGAGAAACGGCCAGGCTCTCTCATCCGGGAATCCCTCATATCCCCCAGCTGAGAGCCTTCGAACATGTATCAGACCTGAGCATGTAGCTTGCTTAGTATCTCGCCCCTATTTTTCGGTAGGTGGGTATCCGCCCGGCTCTCAGATCCGAGGGTTTGTGGCTGCCACAGCCCTCGACAGGGAGCCTTAAGAGTTTTGTCCGGACCAAGAACTTCTGCCTTCGTGCACCTGATTTAAATTTGTGACTGCTATCCTCAGTCTAACCTGCAGAGCAGCAGGTTGTGTCTCTCTTAGTCTGGTCCCTATCCCATAAGCATATCCATATGTAGTTTTTCATCCATCGGCAAGCAAATGGGGTCGATGGGACACGCAAGCTCCCCCACCACGGCAAGGTGGAGACACATCGGGGGAGGCTATTCTTGTTCTAATCTCTTCAAGGCATCTCCCATCAGAAGTTATGACTGTTCCGAGATAACTGTACCGACTCACTCGCTTAAGAATATGCCCATTTACTGACATGATTGGGAGTTTCAAAAACAGCTCAAGGGCTGATCAACATGATGATAATAAATAGCAGCAAGAAAACAGTTTCAATATCAGCAGCATTATGGGGACAGTAAGGCTACCAATTAGTCCTGTTTCTCGTTAATTTATTAGTCACTAGTCACAGTTGCAACATCACAGCAATGGGTCACCCCCTAATGCTCCACTCTTGTGCCAGCAAATTTCACAAAAAAAATCCACCACTGTCCCATGTGAAAAGAGGTTCCAAGGTTAACCCAGTCTAAAATGGCTACCAGCAAATGTCCAGTGAGGAACAGGCGGCTGATGTTATACTGACATTATCCATCAAGTGTGATTGGTCTTTACTGATGAGCCCGTCACAACGTGCATCTTTACTTTTTTTTTTTTTAAAAACTGGCATATCACAACTGATCTGGTGGCTCCCAAGATTTTTTATTCTGATTATGGCCACCCATTCAGGCACAAAAAGCTGGAAAGCTGCTCTGCCCATTTTTCAGACATGATCCTCCATCAAGCAATACACTGTCTTTCATGATCCTCCAGCTAGACGTCTCCAACCAAGATTGTAGTCCTGGAGACAAGACACGTCCTCTGTGTGCTATCTAACCATCCCTCAGGGATCAGCCAGCATTTATGACAAGAACCAGCTTGGGCAAGTCAACAAGTCTTGTACTTACATTTAAGTTTACATTTGGATTAATTCCTGCCTTTTTGCATTTATCTGGTCTAAAATGTTTCAACATAGTAAAATGAATTTTCTCTTGCATTAAATAACATCAAGATATGAAAACTGGCAAAAATAATATCACAACTATGAATAAACATGATGATAGTGTGTAAGAGATACATCCTAGCTTTGCCAGCGATTGTGGACAGGCTCAAGGTGTAGCAGGCTAAGTCATATCTTCATGTGGCCGTGGACAAGGAACACCTGCATGGTAAAAGAAGTGCATTTGGGTCCATAACGAATGTTAATGGGCAGTCTTTGGTGCAGAAGTGTCTGCCATATGAAACCACATCTAGTCTGAGAATGGAGGTGGAGGCAGTCACTGCAACTGGATCTGCACTGCTAGGTGGGGTATTGGTGTGTGGTCAGGTAGATGTGGACAGGGGCCTGTGGGATCATGTGTATAGTGGGGTATTGGTGTGTGGTCAGGTAGATGTGGTCAAGGCCCTGTGGGATCATGTGTATAGTGGGGTATTGGTGTGTGGTCAAGTAGATGTGGACAGGTGCCTGTGGGATCATGTGTATAGTGGGGTATTGGTGTGTGGTCAGGTAGATGTGGTCAAGGCCCTGTGGGATCATGTGTATAGTGGGGTATTGGTGTGTGGTCAGGTAGATGTGGACAGGGGCCTGTGGGATCATGTGTATAGTGGGGTATTGGTGTGTGGTCAGGTAGATGTGGTCAAGGCCCTGTGGGATCATGTGTATAGTGGGGTATTGGTGTGTGGTCAGGTAGATGTGGTCAAGGCCCTGTGGGATCATATGTATAGTGGGGTATTGATGTGTGGTCAGGTAGATGTGGTCAAGGCCCTGTGGGATCATATGTATAGTGGGGTATTGGTGTGTGGTCAGGTAGATGTGGTCAAGGCCGTGTGGGATCATGTGTATAGTGGGGTATTGGTGTGTGGTCAGGTAGATGTGGACAGGGGCCTGTGGGATCATGTGTATAGTGGGGTATTGGTGTGTGGTCGGGTAGTTGTGGTCAAGGCCCTGTGGGATCATGTGTATAGTGAGGTACTGGTGTGTGGTCAGGTAGATGTGGACAGGGGCCTGTGAGATCATGTGTATAGTGGGGTATTGGTGTGTGCTCAAGGTCCTGTGGGATCATATGTATAGTGGGGTATTGATGTGTGGTCAGGTAGATGTGGTCAAGGCCCTGTGGGATCATGTGTATAGTGGGGTATTGGTGTGTGGTCAGGTAGATGTGGACAGGGGCCTGTGGGATCATGTGTATAGTGGGGTATTGGTGTGTGGTCAGGTAGATGTGGACAGGGGCCTGTGGGATCATATGTATAGTGGGGTATTGGTGTGTGGTCAGGTAGATGTGGTCAAGGCCCTGTGGGATCATGTGTATAGTGGGGTATTGGTGTGTGGTCAGGTAGATGTGGTCAAGGCCCTGTGGGATCATGTGTATAGTGGGGTATTGGTGTGTGGTCAGGTAGATGTGGTCAAGGCCCTGTGGGATCATGTGTATAGTGGGGTATTGGTGTGTGGTCAAGTAGATGTGGACAGGTGCCTGTGGGATCATGTGTATAGTGGGGTATTGGTGTGTGGTCAGGTAGATGTGGTCAAGGCCCTGTGGGATCATGTGTATAGTGGGGTATTGGTGTGTGGTCAGGTAGATGTGGACAGGGGCCTGTGGGATCATGTGTATAGTGGGGTATTGATGTGTGGTCAGGTAGATGTGGTCAAGGCCCTGTGGGATCATGTGTATAGTGGGGTATTGGTGTGTGGTCAGGTAGATGTGCTCAAGGTCCTGTGGGATCATATGTATAGTGGGGTATTGATGTGTGGTCAGGTAGATGTGGTCAAGGCCCTGTGGGATCAAGTGTATAGTGGGGTATTGGTGTGTGGTCAGGTAGATGTGGTCAAGGTCCTGTGGGATCATGTGTATAGTGGGGTATTGGTGTGTGGTCAGGTAGATGTGGACAGGGGACTGTGGGATCATGTGTATAGTGGGGTATTGGTGTGTGGTCAGGTAGATGTGGTCAAGGCCCTGTGGGATCATGTGTATAGTGGGGTATTGGTGTGTAGTCAGGTAGATGTGGTCAAGGCCCTGTGGGATCATGTGTATAGTGGGGTATTGGTGTGTGGTCAGGTAGATGTGGACAGGGGACTGTGGGATCATGTGTATAGTGGGGTATTGGTGTGTGGTCAGGTAGATGTGGACAGGGGACTGTGGGATCATGTGTATAGTGGGGTATTGGTGTGTGGTCAGGTAGATGTGGTCAAGGCCGTGTGGGATCATGTGTATAGTGGGGTATTGGTGTATGGTCAGGTAGATGTGGTCAAGGCCCTGTGGGATCATATGTATAGTGGGGTATTGGTGTGTGGTCAGGTAGATGTGGTCAAGGCCGTGTGGGATCATGTGTATAGTGGGGTATTGGTGTGTGGTCAGGTAGATGTGGTCAAGGCCCTGTGGAATCATGTGTATAGTGGGGTATTGGTGTGTGGTCAGGGGCCTGTGGAATCATGTGTATAGTGGGGTATTGGTGTGGTCAGGGGCCTGTGGGATCATGTGTATAGTGGGGTATTGGTGTGTGGTCAGGTAGATGTGGTCAAGGCCCTGTGGGATCATGTGTATAGTGGGGTATTGGTGTGTGGTCAGGTAGATGTGGACAGGAGCCTGTGGAATCAGGTGTATAGTGGGGTATTGGTGTGTGGTCAGGTAGATGTGGACAGGGGCCTGTGGGATCATGTGTATAGTGGGGTATTGGTGTGTGGTCAGGTAGATGTGGACAGGGGCCTGTGGGATCATGTGTATAGTGGGGTATTGGTGTGTGGTCAGGTAGATGTGGACAGGAGCCTGTGGAATCATGTGTATAGTGGGGTATTGGTGTGTGGTCAGGTAGATGTGGTCAAGGCCCTGTGGGATCATATGTATAGTGGGGTATTGATGTGTGGTCAGGTAGATGTGGTCAAGGCCCTGTGGGATCATATGTATAGTGGGGTATTGGTGTGTGGTCAGGTAGATGTGGTCAAGGCCGTGTGGGATCATGTGTATAGTGGGGTATTGGTGTGTGGTCAGGTAGATGTGGACAGGGGCCTGTGGGATCATGTGTATAGTGGGGTATTGGTGTGTGGTCAGGTAGATGTGGACAGGGGCCTGTGGGATCATGTGTATAGTGGGGTATTGGTGTGTGGTCAGGTAGATGTGGACAGGAGCCTGTGGGATCATGTGTATAGTGGGGTATTGGTGTGTGGTCAGGTAGATGTGCTCAAGGTCCTGTGGGATCATATGTATAGTGGGGTATTGATGTGTGGTCAGGTAGATGTGGTCAAGGCCCTGTGGGATCATATGTATAGTGGGGTATTGGTGTGTGGTCAGGTAGATGTGGACAGGGGCCTGTGGGATCATATGTATAGTGGGGTATTGGTGTGTGGTCAGGTAGATGTGGTCAAGGCCCTGTGGGATCATGTGTATAGTGGGGTATTGGTGTGTGGTCAGGTAGATGTGGTCAAGGCCCTGTGGGATCATGTGTATAGTGGGGTATTGGTGTGTGGTCAGGTAGATGTGGTCAAGGTCCTGTGGGATCATGTGTATAGTGTGGAAGTTATAACATCACAGCCTGGAGAGGAATGGTGCTGCAGGGAGTGACCAGAGGATCTGGCCAACATGCAGGACTCCCAGGATCTGGCCAACATGCAGGAAAGGCCAGCAGATTCATAATCAGATTGCAACTGGTACCATTAGCGTTGGGACTCTGTGCTGGCTGTTGAAGATGATGGGGCACCTTATTGGGATGTCCCAAGCGCTGTGATATGGTTCTTGACTCCATTCAGCCCAACTTATGAATAAACTCAATCCACAGACATGACACAGCTGTCAATTTGATAATAAATAAAACTGCCATGACCACACAGACATAATTACCTCTTTTAAGGCAACCTCCACTCCTTGTGGGCAATTTTTCTGAATGAACTGTAGGAGTATGGGGATTGTTGTTGTTGGGACATTCTCTGCCTGTAGATCAACAATAGACAGTGTGTCAGTTATGTTACATGTCATGCATTTAAAACAGCCTGTTGTTAATATCAAGTTATTTCATATGAGGACTCAGTATCAAACATGGAAATTTAACATTAAAAAATGTTATACAAATACAGTCCCTAGTATCTCACAATTTAACCCTGAAAGGTTGAACAGGATATGTATATATACGCATACACACCTTCTTGTGTCCTTGACTCCTACCCAGTTTAGGCCCACAGCCACACATGCCAAGTTCTGTGTAGGCCAGGTCATGGTTGTTTAGACGTTGGCTGATTTGCTGTCTACCATGTGAGGTAGCCAGTCTCAGACCAACCCTCTCTTGTTGCCTTTGTCAACATGTACAGCAGGTCTCAGCGTGACTATTCTTTACTTCCCCTTTGTCAACATGTACAGCAGGTCTACAGCGTGACTATTCTTTACTTCCCCTTTGTCAACATGTACAGCAGGTCTCAGCGTGACTATTCTTTACTTCCCCTTTGTCAACATGTACAGCAGGTCTACAGCGTGACTATTCTTTACTTCCCCTTTGTCAACATGTACAAGTCTACAGCATGACTATTCTTTACTTCCCCTTTGTCAACATGTACAGCAGGTCTACAGCGTGACTATTCTTTACTTTCCCTTTGTCAACATGTACAAGTCTACAGCATGACTATTCTTTACTTCCCCTTTGTCAACATGTACAGCAGGTCTACAGCATGACTATTCTTTACTTCCCCTTTGTCAACATGTACAAGTCTACAGCATGACTATTCTTTACTTCCCCTTTGTCAACATGTACAGCATGTCAACAGCATGACTATTCTTTACTTCCCCTTTGTCAACATGTACAGCATGTCAACAGCATGACTATTCTTTACTTCCCCTTTGTCAACATGTACAGCAGGTCTACAGCATGACTATTCTTTACTTCCCCTTTGTCAACATGTACAGCATGTCAACAGAATGACTAATCTTTACTTCCCCTTTGTCAACATGTACAGCAGGTCTACAGCGTGACTATTCTTTACTTCCCCTTTGTCAACATGTACAAGTCTACAGCATGACTATTCTTTACTTCCCCTTTGTCAACATGTACAGCATGTCAACAGCGTGACTATTCTTTACTTCCCCTTGTCAACATGTACAGCATGTCAACAGCATGACTATTCTTTACTTCCACTTTGTCAACATGTACAGGTCTACAGCATGACTATTCTTTACTTCCCCTTTGTCAACATGTACAGCATGTCAACAGCATGACTATTCTTTACTTCCCCTTTGTCAACATGTACAGCAGGTCTACAGCATGACTATTTTTTACTTCCCCTTTGTCAACATGTACAAGTCTACAGCATGACTATTCTTTACTTCCCCTTTGTCAACATGTACAGCAGGTCTACAGCATGACTATTCTTTACTTCCCCTTTGTCAACATGTACAGGTCAACAGGATGACTATTCTTTACTTCCCATTTGTCAACATGTACAGCATGACTATTCTTTACTTCCCCTTTGTCAACATGTACAGCATGTCAACAGCGTGACTATTCTTTACTTCCCCTTGTCAACATGTACAGCAGGTTTACAGCATGACTATTCTTTACTTCCCCTTTGTCAACATGTACAGGTCTACAGCATGACTATTCTTTACTTCCCCTTTGTCAACATGTACAGCATGTCAACAGCGTGACTATTCTTTACTTCCCCTTTGTCAACATGTACAGCATGTCAACAGCATGACTATTCTTTACTTCCCCTTTGTCAACATGTACAGCATGTCAACAGCGTGACTATTATTTACTTCCCCTTTGTCAACATGTACAGCATGTCAACAGCGTGACTATTCTTTACTTCCCCTTTGTCAACATGTACAGCATGTCAACAGCGTGATTATTCTTTACTTCCCCTTTGTCAACATGTACAGGTCTACATCATGACTATTCTTTACTTCCCCTTTGTCAACATGTACAGCATGTCAACAGCATGACTATTCTTTACTTCCCCTTTGTCAACATGTACAGGTCTACAGCATGACTATTCTTTACTTCCCCTTTGTCAACATGTACAAGTCTACAGCGTGACTATTCTTTACTTCCCCTTTGTCAACATGTACAGGTCTACATCATGACTATTCTTTACTTCCCCTTTGTCAACATGTACAAGTCTACAGCATGACTATTCTTTACTTCCCCTTTGTCAACATGTACAAGTCTACAGCATGACTATTCTTTACTTCCCCTTTGTCAACATGTACAGGTCTACAGCATGACTATTCTTTACTTCCCCTTTGTCAACATGTACAGCATGTCAACAGCATGACTATTCTTTACTTCCCCTTTGTCAACATGTACAAGTCTACAGCATGACTATTCTTTACTTCCCCTTTGTCAACATGTACAGCATGTCAACAGCATGACTATTCTTTACTTCCCCTTTGTCAACATGTACAGGTCTACAGCATGACTATTCTTTACTTCCCCTTTGTCAACATGTACAGCATGTCAACAGCATGACTATTCTTTACTTCCCCTTTGTCAACATGTACAGCAGGTCTACAGCATGACTATTCTTTACTTCCCCTTTGTCAACATGTACAAGTCTACAGCATGACTATTCTTTACTTCCCATTTGTCAACATGTACAGCAGGTCTACAGCATGACTATTCTTTACTTCCCCTTTGTCAACATGTACAGCATGTCAACAGCGTGACTATTCTTTACTTCCCCTTGTCAACATGTACAGCAGGTCTACAGCATGACTATTCTTTACTTCCCCTTTGTCAACATGTACAGCATGTCAACAGCGTGACTATTCTTTACTTCCCCTTTGTCAACATGTACAAGTCTACAGCATGACTATTCTTTACTTCCCCTTTGTCAACATGTACAGCATGTCAACAGCGTGACTATTCTTTACTTCCCCTTTGTCAACATGTACAGGTCTACATCATGACTATTCTTTACTTCCCCTTTGTCAACATGTACAGCATGTCAACAGCGTGACTATTCTTTACTTCCCCTTTGTCAACATGTACAGGTCTACAGCATGACTATTCTTTACTTCCCCTTTGTCAACATGTACAGCATGTCAACAGCGTGACTATTCTTTACTTCCCCTTTGTCAACATGTACAGGTCTACATCATGACTATTCTTTACTTCCCTTTTGTCAACATGTACAGCATGTCAACAGCGTGACTATTCTTTACTTCCCCTTTGTCAACATGTACAAGTCTACAGCATGACTATTCTTTACTTCCCCTTTGTCAACATGTACAGCAGGTCTACAGCGTGACTATTCTTTACTTCCCCTTTGTCAACATGTACAGCATGTCAACAGCGTGACTATTCTTTACTTCCCCTTGTCAACATGTACAGCAGGTCTACAGCATGACTATTCTTTACTTCCCCTTTGTCAACATGTACAGCATGTCAACAGCGTGACTATTCTTCACTTCCCCTTTGTCAACATGTACAAGTCTACAGCATGACTATTCTTTACTTCCCCTTTGTCAACATGTACAGCATGTCAACAGCGTGACTATTCTTTACTTCCCCTTTGTCAACATGTACAGGTCTACAGCATGACTATTCTTTACTTCCCCTTTGTCAACATGTACAGCATGTCAACAGCGTGACTATTCTTTACTTCCCCTTTGTCAACATGTACAGGTCTACAGCATGACTATTCTTTACTTCCCCTTTGTCAACATGTACAGCATGTCAACAGCATGACTATTCTTTACTTCCCCTTGTCAACATGTACAGCAGGTCTACAGCATGACTATTCTTTACTTCCCCTTTGTCAACATGTACAGCATGTCAACAGCGTGACTATTCTTCACTTCCCCTTTGTCAACATGTACAAGTCTACAGCATGACTATTCTTTACTTCCCCTTGTCAACATGTACAGCAGGTCTACAGCATGACTATTCTTTACTTCCCCTTTGTCAACATGTACAGCATGTCAACAGCGTGACTATTCTTCACTTCCCCTTTGTCAACATGTACAAGTCTACAGCATGACTATTCTTTACTTCCCCTTTGTCAACATGTACAGCATGTCAACAGCGTGACTATTCTTTACTTCCCCTTTGTCAACATGTACAGGTCTACAGCATGACTATTCTTTACTTCCCCTTTGTCAACATGTACAGCATGTCAACAGCGTGACTATTCTTTACTTCCCCTTTGTCAACATGTACAGCATGTCAACAGCATGACTATTCTTTACTTCCCCTTGTCAACATGTACAGCAGGTCTACATCATGACTATTCTTTACTTCCCTTTTGTCAACATGTACAGCATGTCAACAGCGTGACTATTCTTTACTTCCCCTTTGTCAACATGTACAAGTCTACAGCATGACTATTCTTTACTTCCCCTTTGTCAACATGTACAGCAGGTCTACAGCGTGACTATTCTTTACTTCCCCTTTGTCAACATGTACAGCATGTCAACAGCGTGACTATTCTTTACTTCCCCTTGTCAACATGTACAGCAGGTCTACAGCATGACTATTCTTTACTTCCCCTTTGTCAACATGTACAGCATGTCAACAGCGTGACTATTCTTCACTTCCCCTTTGTCAACATGTACAAGTCTACAGCATGACTATTCTTTACTTCCCCTTTGTCAACATGTACAGCATGTCAACAGCGTGACTATTCTTTACTTCCCCTTTGTCAACATGTACAGGTCTAAATCATGACTATTCTTTACTTCCCTTTTGTCAACATGTACAGCATGTCAACAGCGTGACTATTCTTTACTTCCCCTTTGTCAACATGTACAAGTCTACAGCATGACTATTCTTTACTTCCCCTTTGTCAACATGTACAGCATGTCAACAGCGTGACTATTCTTTACTTCCCCTTTGTCAACATGTACAGGTCTACAGCATGACTATTCTTTACTTCCCCTTTGTCAACATGTACAGCATGTCAACAGCGTGACTATTCTTTACTTCCCCTTTGTCAACATGTACAGGTCTACAGCATGACTATTCTTTACTTCCCCTTTGTCAACATGTACAGCATGTCAACAGCGTGACTATTATTTACTTCCCCTTTGTCAACATGTACAGCATGTCAACAGCGTGACTATTCTTTACTTCCCCTTTGTCAACATGTACAGGTCTACATCATGACTATTCTTTACTTCCCCTTTGTCAACATGTACAGCATGTCAACAGCGTGACTATTCTTTACTTCCCCTTTGTCAACATGTACAGGTCTACAGCATGACTATTCTTTACTTCCCCTTTGTCAACATGTACAGCATGTCAACAGCGTGACTATTCTTTACTTCCCCTTTGTCAACATGTACAGGTCTACATCATGACTATTCTTTACTTCCCTTTTGTCAACATGTACAGCATGTCAACAGCGTGACTATTCTTTACTTCCCCTTTGTCAACATGTACAAGTCTACAGCATGACTATTCTTTACTTCCCCTTTGTCAACATGTACAGCAGGTCTACAGCGTGACTATTCTTTACTTCCCCTTTGTCAACATGTACAGCATGTCAACAGCGTGACTATTCTTTACTTCCCCTTGTCAACATGTACAGCAGGTCTACAGCATGACTATTCTTTACTTCCCCTTTGTCAACATGTACAGCATGTCAACAGCGTGACTATTCTTCACTTCCCCTTTGTCAACATGTACAAGTCTACAGCATGACTATTCTTTACTTCCCCTTTGTCAACATGTACAGCATGTCAACAGCGTGACTATTCTTTACTTCCCCTTTGTCAACATGTACAGGTCTACAGCAAGACTATTCTTTACTTCCCCTTCGTCAACAGCGTGACTATTCTTTACTTCCCCTTTGTCAACATGTACAGGTCTACAGCATGACTATTCTTTACTTCCCCTTTGTCAACATGTACAGCATGTCAACAGCATGACTATTCTTTACTTCCCCTTGTCAACATGTACAGCAGGTCTACAGCATGACTATTCTTTACTTCCCCTTTGTCAACATGTACAGCATGTCAACAGCGTGACTATTCTTCACTTCCCCTTTGTCAACATGTACAAGTCTACAGCATGACTATTCTTTACTTCCCCTTTGTCAACATGTACAGCATGTCAACAGCGTGACTATTCTTTACTTCCCCTTTGTCAACATGTACAGGTCTACAGCATGACTATTCTTTACTTCCCCTTTGTCAACATGTACAGCATGTCAACAGCGTGACTATTATTTACTTCCCCTTTGTCAACATGTACAGCATGTCAACAGCGTGACTATTCTTTACTTCCCCTTTGTCAACATGTACAGGTCTACATCATGACTATTCTTTACTTCCCCTTTGTCAACATGTACAGCATGTCAACAGCGTGACTATTCTTTACTTCCCCTTTGTCAACATGTACAGGTCTACAGCATGACTATTCTTTACTTCCCCTTTGTCAACATGTACAGCATGTCAACAGCGTGACTATTCTTTACTTCCCCTTTGTCAACATGTACAGGTCTAAATCATGACTATTCTTTACTTCCCTTTTGTCAACATGTACAGCATGTCAACAGCGTGACTATTCTTTACTTCCCCTTTGTCAACATGTACAAGTCTACAGCATGACTATTCTTTACTTCCCCTTTGTCAACATGTACAGCATGTCAACAGCGTGACTATTCTTTACTTCCCCTTTGTCAACATGTACAGGTCTACAGTATGACTATTTTTTACTTCCCCTTTGTCAACATGTACAGCAGGTCAACAGCATGACTATTCTTTACTTCCCCTTTGGGTACCTGGTGACACACAGACTATTTCCATATACACAACTATGCACCAAGCTGAGCGACACAGGTGATCATGTTCCTCTACAGACATTTGCCCAATGTTCTTGGTAAGTCTGACCAAGGAATGTTTTCCATGTCACTCTATGAAACCATCCGCCACGTTCTCCTTCTGTCTCTAACACCCTCAATGTTCCCAGTTGTCACAACCTTCTCAAAACCCTCTTGTCCTAAAACCAAAGAATTGACCATTGTCTTGCCCTGATGAGGGTAATCAACTGTGTGCATGACCTGGCCTCTTGCAGCACTTGGATACTGGTTTTCTTGGCTGTCCACGGGATTCTTAGCATTCTCACTAGAAACAACATCTCTATGGCCTCCTATTTCTTACTAGTATTTTTTTATAATTCAGTGTCCATGATTCACAGGCACACGGTAGGATGGGCAATATATACCATCCTAACACTTGATTGTTGATTTACATGGACTTCTGATGTAATGCTGTCATTCCTTGGATGTTTCTGTATATCTTTGTGTTACTTTTCCCTTCTGTTATTATCACTGACCCCTGGTAACTGAATCTCTCTTCTTGTTTCAGTGTATGTTCAGTATGTTGTCGCTGTACACCGTGGTGACTTGTTTATTTTCATGGCCATTACTTTTGTTTTTCTATTATCTGGCTGTGGTTCATTAAAAAAAACAAACTTTTGTGGTTATGGTGTGGTACAAGATACAAATTAAAACCGTAAACTGATTAGAGAAATAAGATGTAGACAGCCATGATATTTTGGGCACATTATGGGAAATAAACAGGAAAACTTTGTGACAACTGGCAACATTGATGAGAACAGAGCAAGGGGAAGGCAGAGAGATACATTTCCCATGCTGATGGTAACAGTGGCAGTATGTATGAACGCCTTCATTCTCCTCTACGCACTGAACGTGGCCCAGACCCTCTACTCATCACTCCTCCCTCCCTATATCTCCAGATAAGAGTGCTGTGTTTTGCTGCACTTTCCTCTTGTTCCCAGACATCCTTTACCACAGCCTTGTTCAAATCTAGGTCACCATCCCAGTAGCGGCAACAGCCAGTCTAACAGCCTGTTATTTCCTCACACACCTGCATGCTCTGGACAGCAGCCAGTCAATCAGCCTGTTCAATTCCTCACACACCAGCATGCTCTGGACAGCAGCCAGTCAATCAGCCTGTTCAATTCCTCACATACCCGCATGCTCTGGACAGCAGGCAGTCAAACAGCCTGTTCAATTCCTCACATCCACATGTTCAGGACAGCAGGCAGTCAAACAGCCTGTTCAATTCCTCACACACCCGCATGCTCTGGACAGCAGCCAGTCGAACAGCCTGTTCAATTCCTCACATCCACATGTTCTGGACAGCAGGCAGTCAAACAGCCTGTTCAATTCCTCACATCCACATGCTCTGGACAGCAGCCAGTCAAACAGCCTGTTCAATTCCTCACATCCACATGTTCTGTACAGCAGGCAGTCAAACAGCCTGTTCAATTCCTCACATCCACATGTTCTGTACAGCAGGCAGTCAAACAGCCTGTTCAATTCCTCACATCCACAAGTTCTGGACAGCAGGCAGTCAAACAGCCTGTTCAATTCCTCACATCCACATGTTCTGGACAGCAGGCAGTCAAACAGCCTGTTCAATTCCTCACATCCACATGCTCTGGACAGCAGCCAGTCAAACAGCCTGTTCAATTCCTCACATCCACATGCTCTGGACAGCAGCCAGTCAAACAGCCTGTTCAATTCCTCACACACCCGCATGCTCTGGACAGCAGCCAATCAAACAGCCTGTTCAATTCCTCACACCCACATGCTCTGGACAGCAGCCAGTCAAACAGCCTGTTCAATTCCTCACACACCCGCATGCTCTGGACAGCAGCCAGTCAAACAGCCTGTTCAATTCCTCACACACCCGCATGCTCTGGATAGCAGCCAATCAAACAGCCTGTTCAATTCCTCACACATACACATGCTCTGGACAGCAGGCAGTCAAACAGCCTGTTCAATTCCTCACATCCACATTTTCTGGACAGCAGGCAGTCAAACAGCCTGTTCAATTCCTCACACACCTGCATGCTCTGGACAGCAGCCAGTCAAACAGCCTGTTCAATTCCTCACACACCCGCATGCTCTGGACAGCAGCCAATCAAACAGCCTGTTCAATTCCTCACACATCCACATGCTCTGGACAGCAGCCAATCAATCAGCCTGTTCAATTCCTCACACACCTGCATGCTCTGGACAGCAGCCAGTCAAACAGTCTGTTCAATTCCTCACACACCCGCATGCTCTGGACAACAGCAGTCAAAAAGCCTGTTCAATTCCTCACACACCTGCATGCTCTGGACAGAACATCCATGATATACTCTTGACATTCACCTTTTCCAGCGATACAAGCCACTCCACACGGAGCACATTGGTTTCACTTTCATGTAGCATACTTTTCTAAGTAACTTAGTTTCATGTAAGTGAAATGCAACAACTTACTGCAACAGTTCTGTCATATACTTTGACATCATATTTCTGGTTAACGGACGTGGAATTTGCATGAAATGTTCGTATCTGCAATGATTTCGCTGGTGATGCCCAACTAAAGTTTTGAGGTGGAAAATGAAAAAAAAAGCTAATTTAGAAGAATATAGTTGTAAATACTATAAAAGCTAAGTCATATAAGCATAACATAGTCAGTATGATAATTGTGTAAAATGACAGTACTGTCATACATAAACTCTGAGAATTATATGTATTTGCTGCTGACACATCATCATATCTTTCCCAATCTAAACAACAGGCATGGTTTACAATCACAGAAAAGACCAAAAAGATGATAAACAGACAATGTCTCACATTAGATCTAATGTATCAGGCATCAGAACTGTTGTGAGGTAGCAGGAAATGGAGACATATTGTGCTGACTTCATAGAGTCATACGATTGCTCACAACAGAACAAGATGAGCTTCATTTTGTGGTCATGTCATGAGACATGAGATCTGGAGAAAGTTGTGACAACAGAAGATGATGAGTGGTCTCATGAGACAAGAGTTTCAGGAGAAAGTTGTGACAACAGAAGATGATGAGTGGTCTCATGAGACAAGAGTGTCAGGAGAAAGTTGTGACAACAGGAGATGATGAGTGGTCTCATGAGACAAGAGTGTCAGGAGAAAGTTGTGACAACAGAAGATGATCACTGGTCAAGTGCTCTGTGCGACACTTTCGGCAGGCCGCCCTGTGGAAACATAGCCATACGGGATAAAACCTGGAGCAATGAAGTCAGTCCTTTCTGTAAACCCCTGTCTTAAACCTGTAAACACAAACATATACAGAACACACGCCCAATGGCAATAGCTAACAAACAATCAAACAATTCTGTGTAGAGATAAGATCATTAACTTGTTATGTCCCACCCAGTAGTTACATTAACCCACCTGGTCCTAGGTATTATTAGAACTTTTTCCTTCAGGCAGTTTTACTTAACCCACTTTATAACACTAACTTTCTTTAAACCTTCTGCCCCAGGCAAATATTTCTTTAATTTCTTTTGAGCTATACTATTATAGTACCCGAGTTAAAGCTATAAAGGCGATAATAAAATTACATACGCATCAGACTCCAGGTTGAAGACCACCTTTACAGCTCTGTGAACATATTTAGCATATGATTCCAGCGTAGGAAAGTCATAACCTTTCATTCGGATGTGAAGTTCCTTAAACTCGGGAATGTCTGGTTCCATTTTCTGTAGATGCAAAATTAGCAAGCCTTTGTAGGTAAACAACAGACCCCCATAATTATCAACTGACTGTTACAACAAACAACATGCGTGGAGAAGGTCACACCTGAACACTCAGTTACAAACTCTAATTGCCTTCATTAGTGCAGACAGATTGAAAACCAACAGGGTATTAGAAATACGGTTTATTTTCACTGGACTTGACATCTTCCAGGTAAGTATATCCTTCAGCTCCACATTTTCTTATTTGGCACCTTTCGTAACTGAACTTCTGCAGCATCTTCCTAACAATGAAGGATTTGTAATATTACATTTTCTAATTTCATGTTTTTCTTTAGACCTATTCGTGTTGTTCCGTTCCTGATGAAGATGATTATAATCGAAATGTCTTTTGTTGTGCCGTAGCATACTTATTGTTATTTTATTATTTTGTTTTGAAATGTCCCACTTGTTTATGTTCACCATTGTGGAGTTGGTTGTAAGGTATGTACAGTGCATCCATGTTTAGTATATCTCACTTTTCCGTAAGAGTTGCACGCACCTAACTGTTTCTATTTCCTGTGGAAAGGCCTTTAAGAGCAATGACAGGATTCACCTTGGAAACTGATGAGGTTCCATGGGCTCCCACAGAAAATCATTCACTTAATAAAGGCAACACAGAGACATGACATGCAGAGTTCTTCACGGGGCATAACTGATGCATTTGAAATCAGAACAGCAGTGTGACAGGGATATCTTCTGTCACCTTTATATTCCGACTGACTGGATTATGAAGATCATTAAATAACTTCAAAAATGGAATTCAACGGACTGAGCAGCTTGAGATATGGACTTCATTGATGTCACTGCCCTCATGTCTCACACATGAAATCAGATGACACTACCCTCATGTCTCACACATGAAATCAGATGACACTGCCCTCATGTCTCACACATGAAATCAGATGACATTGCCCTCGTGTCTCAGACATGAAATCAGATGACACTGTCCTCTTGTCTCACACATGAAATCAGATGACACTGCCCTCATGTCTCACACATGAAATCAGATGACACTGCCCTCATGTCTCACACATGAAATCAGATGACACTACCCTCGTCTCACACATGAAATCAGATGACACTACCCTCATGTCTCACACATGAAATCAGATGACACTACCCTCGTCTCACACATGAAATCAGATGACACTACCCTCATGTCTCACACATGAAATCAGATGACACTGCCCTCATGTCTCACACATGAAATCAGATGACACTGCCCTCATATCTCAGACATGAAATCAGATGACACTGCCCTCATGTCTCAGACATGAAATCAGATGACATTGCCCTCATGTCTCAGACATGAAATCAGATGACACTACCCTCATGTCTCACACATGAAATCAGATGACACTGCCCTCGTGTCTCAGACATGAAATCAGATGACACTGCCCTCATGTCTCACATATGAAATCAGATGACACTGCCCTCATGTCTCACACATGAAATCAGATGACACTGCCCTCATGTCTCACACATGAAATCAGATGACACTGCCCTCATGTCTCACACATGAAATCAGATGACACTGCCCTCATGTCTCACACATGAAATCAGATGACACTGCCCTCATGTCTCACACATGAAATCAGATGACACTGCCCTCGTGTCTCACACATGAAATCAGATGACACAGCCCTCATGTCTCACACATGAAATCAGATGACACTGCCCTCATGTCTCACACATGAAATCAGATGACACTGCCCTCATGTCTCACACATGAAATCAGATGACACTACCCTCGTCTCACACATGAAATCAGATGACACTGCCCTCATGTCTCACACATGAAATCAGATGACACTGCCCTCATGTCTCAGACATGAAATCAGATGACACTACCCTCATTTCTCACACATGAAATCAGATGACACTACCCTCATGTCTGACACATGAAATCAGATGACACTACCCTCATGTCTGACACATGAAATCAGATGACACTACCCTCCTATCTCACACATGAAATGAAATGCAACATTAACCTTAATTAAAGGAAGTCACAACAATAAGGTATAAAAATCACAGAAAAACGACGATAAGAATAAATCAAGCAACAAGAATCTGATCTCTATGGGTTAAACCTTACTCCAAGAGGCAGACAATTCAACCTAGCACTAAACTTGGAATAATCATCATCAATGTCTTGCCAACTGGCATGATCGCATCACATCTTGTGATCTACAATGGCATGTATTAATTTGTGTGCTAACACCATTCTGTGCCATGACAGATGGCAGTCAAGGATCTCCTCTCATTCTAAACTTAGAATATTTAACTCCAAATGAGTTCTGTTGTATGGATTAGAAACCATAGAGAACGACTAAAACAATTACTAATAACTTGAATACTGAGTTTCAGAACAATATCACTGCACTTGCAACATTCCCACATATGCTCTGTCCACCTTTTCAATGGCCAGTGAAGAGTTGCCATGCTAACTATTCCAGTAGCAATTTGATTAAAAGTCTGTCTGTCTTTTCCTCCATGCTTTGAGTATCGCCCAGACCCTCTAATACTTTACTATCAGCTATAAACATTCATTAACAGGTGCCTGTGCAGAAGAGAAAGACCACAATGGTTTGACAGAATCACCAGTGTGTAGCTCACAGAGTGACAAAATCACCAGTGTGTAGCTCACAGAGTGACAGAATCACCAGTGTGTAGCTCACAGAGTGACAGAATCACCAGTGTGTAGCTCACAGAGTGACAGAATCACCAGTGTGTAGCTCACATAGTGACAGAATCACCAGTGTGTAGCTCACAGAGTGACAGAATCACCGTGTGTAGCTCACAGAGTGACAGAATCACCAGTGTGTAGCTCAAGGAGTGACATCAATAAATTCCATTGAATCAAGAGGCAAAGGAAAGAGCTGGCACTAGACACGACACATGCTGAGTCAATCTGTTAACAGTATAAGTAGACAGTATTTCCTCTGGAACCACAGGGTACAAGAAACAGAGGGAGATCTCAGTACACAAGGAGAAGAGAATTAGAGACAAACATGAATAATATGGGGAGGTTACAGGGGAAGCTGCAGGAGACAGACAACAGGAGGGCTTGGCATGAGTTGATTGATACCCTATGTCCAGTGGGAGACAGACAGACAGGAGGGCTTGGCACGAGTTGGTTGATGACCTTTGTCCAGTGGGAGACAGACAGACAGGAGGGCTTGGCACGAGTTGGTTGATGACCTATGTCCAGTGGGAGACAGGACAGGAGGGCTTGGTATGAGTTGGTTGATGACCTATGTTCAGTGGGAGACAGGACAGGAGGGCTTGGCGAGAGTTGGTTGATGACCTATGTCCAGTGGGAGACAGACAGTACAGGAGTGCTTGGTATGAGTTGGTTGATGACCTATGTCCAGTGGGAGACAGGACAGGAGGGCTTGGTATGAGTTGGTTGATGACCTATGTCCAGTGGGAGACAGGACAGGAGGGCTTGGCGAGAGTTGGTTGATGACCTACGTCCAGTGGGAGACAGACAGGACAGCAGGGCTTGGCACAAGTTGGTTGATGACCTATGTCCAGTGGGAGACAGACAGGACAGCAGGGCTTGGCAAGAGTTGGTTGATGACCTACATCCAGTGGGAGACAGGACAGGAGGGCTTGGTGTGAGTTGGTTGATGACCTACGTCCAGTGGGAGATAAACAGCAGAAGAAGGAGGTGAGGATGCAACACAGCCATGTCAGAATTGGCTGGGGTTTGGCTTAAGATTGATATTATTTCCTCCGTGGTGTTTAAGCAGATGTAGAAGAATCGAGGTGCCTGGTCACCAAGCCACCTGAACATTTCTACCTACCGTCTGAGTTTTCAGTTGTTATCTTAGTCATATTAGCTGACTCCTGAGAAAAAGGGGCTGGCTTCTGAATATATTTAGTTTTTTTTCTACCTCTGGGTATAGTATTACATTGTCAACAGATTCCAACTAAATGCCTAAAGGGACTATGTTATGTGTAAAATTGTTCACAGTTTGCACCCAACATGTAAAATGTTTCACAATTTGCACAGCCAGATTAATGTAGGCTCTATATTTTAATTTCTTGCTGCAGTTATATTTTTAAATAAAATTACACAATTATAAAAAAAGGTGAATAAAATATATTTAACTTACCAAATCATTTGGTTCCCAAAGACCATGAAGCGGTGATTTCAAAGAACCTGCATGTCTGTGGAGATATTAGATGCACACAATATATACATATATTGACAGGTGCCTCTTTGAGTGACTAAGTACTTGCAATGTATGAGAACTGAACTTGTATTTCTTCACGTGTGCACATCATGTCTCTCAGTAACCTTCACCTGCTAGTGCATTCATGCGTTGGTATCTTTTCATGCCATGTCATAAGACTTGACAAACAAGTCTCGTGTCTTTCTCTCTGTCATCCTCTATTTCTTTTCTCATGAATCCTAACAGTTGTTAAGATACAAGACTTGTGATTACACATATAATGTCTGTTCTCTCTACCAGTTCATATATTTCACTTTTCTCCTTCTTCCTTTGTGTGATATTTAAATATGACTTCCTCCTGGCATTCGATGACCGGGTTCGTTTTCCCCAGGTATTTTTGTATGATATTTCACGGCCTGAGTGCTAACACCATCTTAACCCTTTCATCTACACGAGATGCCTCCCAACAGGCCCACCCAGAATAGCAGCAAATGTGTCGGTTGGCCCTCAAGGGAAGGCAGGGGCAGAACGGAGATGAAGTTCTGGGTACCCCACACACAACACAAGGGCTGTAACTTTCTCTCCGTGCCTATGACCACAATCAGCACACCACATCTCAACTGTTCTACTGTCATCACACGGTCAAATAATGTTGCCTGCTTCCTTCTGATGCTAGCTTGTCATGAACTGCTTAGGCATCTGGGTCTCCTTCAGATCCCCTTCATTAATCACACTGGCTAACGCTTGTGTTCTAAACATGCTACAGTAAAACCTCTATTCTGTAGCATCTTGTCATAGAATTATGGAAATTATAGCTGTCCAGTCTTCTGTACTGCCAACTGATTCTGATACTGATGTTCCTCTATGTCATGATGTGAAACTGTTTAGTATCTTCACTCTTGTTCTTCCTCTCCTCTCTTCCAACAGCATCTTCACTCTTGTTCTTCCTCAGCCTCTCCTCTCTTCCAACAGCATCTTCACTCTTGTTCTTCCTCAGCCTCTCCTCTCTTCCAACAGCATCTTCACTCTTGTTCTTCCTCAGCCTCTCCTCTCTTCCAACAGCATCTTCACTCTTGTTCTTCCTCTCCTCTCTTCCAACAGCATCTTCACTCTTGTTCTTCCTCTCCTCATTTCCAACAGCATCTTCACTCTTGTTCTTCCTCAGCCTCTCCTCTCTTCCAACAGCATCTTCACTCTTGTTCTTCCTCAGCCTCTCCTCTCTTCCAACAGCATCTTCACTCTTGTTCTTCCTCAGCCTCTCCTCTCTTCCAACAGCATCTTCACTCTTGTTCTTCCTCAGCCTCTCCTCTCTTCCAACTTTCCTATTGTCACAATGTACTCTAGCTTTCCTCTGCTCATGACATGCCCAAAGAATGTGGACTAATGATCTGTTCTACTGATGCCAGTAACCAGTTCTCTTTGTGAGTTCACTTCTTTCTAGATATCTTCATTGCTCTGCTTATTTGTCCACAGTTTTCTCATTATTCTTCTATAAAAATACATATCCGCAGCTTCCACACAATGCCTCACATGTCTGCTGATTGTCCATGATTCACTTCCATAAATATTATGGGGCACTGAAGTAAATGACGACTCAAAAACGTGTGCATAAAGTAAAATTCACTTATCTTCTATTGTTAACTATCAGCATTATGTGTATACAACTGAGCAATGGAGATGCATTCACGTCTGTTCAGAAACAAGCACAATATATCCAGAACACAAGCACTATCTCACAGTTGTATGGGCTTACCCATGGTGAAGTGGTCAAGCTACTCGCCACCAACCATGAAGGTTGTGGGATTTTGGTTGATTCTTTGATTCCTTCAAGAATGCAATTTTTCCACAGAGCTCTGGGAGTCGCAGCTAAGGAGTTCATGCTCTGTGGCACACTGTCGGCAGGTTGCTCTAAGGAAAGAAAATTCGGCCATATGGGACAGAACCCAGTTGAGCTGATACTCTTGCCTGTAACCCATTTTCAAGTTTTATATAACAGATGACTGAACAGAGCACCAATAAAACACACGTGAGATACCAACCTGATTGTCTGCCAATGTCCGTGACAAACAGGTGAGTGAACTAAATATGTTGGCAGTCTCTGTAAATATCTAGACATTTCAACTTTAGCTTTATCTGGAAAACAAGATTGGCAATTCCATTAATATCTTGGAGCAGCAGTTATTAACAATCTTAACATGGCCGTAAATCAGCAACATATTTAGTGTCGCTAAGGTGTCTGTGCACAAACAAAAAAGTTGGTGATTTCAGTGTTTGGATGCAAGTCACAAATGTGACAAGGTATTTCTTTGTTCTCCTATTACCAGTTGTATCTTCGTCAAGGAGCTGTGTACATTTTAGCAAAAATATATTTTGCAAGTGTGCAGAAGATCACTGATTCACTATGCACCGCTGAAAAATAACGTTGTTGCATTCTTCTTAACAACGGATACACACCAAAAAAAAAAACAAGAATATTTCCACTTAACTTGGGATGGGAAGAACAACTATTCTTGTTTTCCTTGATGGCTCAGTAACATGTCACACGTGAATACCTAAGTGGCAATTTATTGTTCTTATTCGCTGATAAAGACACGTATACCTTTATCATAGCCATGCAGTGTATCTATAATCTAATCTAAATCTATGTATGTATCATCTGTTTGTGGTTTTCTTTCATAGAACTTTCTGGCCATTTATTTTAGCGGATTCGACCGTGCCGCGACTCGAAATGAAACCGGAAGTGATATATCACACCACCCCGGAATAATCTATTGTGTCCCCAAAATGGCTTCTGTAAAGACCATTCAAGCTTTCAACATCATTCATTCATTCAAATATCACGTGACAATAACAGACGCCATCTTAGGTTTTGCAGAAAAGGTTAGTCTAATATTCTGTGCACAGCGATTGGTTTAAATTATCATGACTTTTAAATAAATTTAATTATTTGCCATAAAGTAATTTTATTTTCTAGAGCTTGTATATTTATACTGTATGATATTTCTAGATGTAAATTCAAATTCTGCACCCATTTTTACATATATGTGGAAAGTTTCATCGGCGATGGTCAATGATGGGGGTAGAAAAAAATTATTTCTGCTGACGTGTTTTGTCTTTGTGAATGGAAATTCAAGATGGTGGCCTACACAATTATCGATCGGAATAGGCTCAAAACGTGTAATTTGAACTACTAAAGTTAAAGAGAATACAAGTTTAAAAATTATTAATAATTTATGTGTATACTTGTACTATTTTTATATCATTTAACATGACGGAACATATATTTTTTTGAGGTCAGTTTTAATATCAGTCTATGACCCGTTTGAGATAATTTCATGCGTGGAGGTAATGGACGCACAGAAGAGTTCCAAAGTCATGGCAAATGTGAATATTTTACCCTGATACACTGTCCTGGGTAGCGGTATCCCCTATCAAAGGAGAAGTAAGGCGCCTCCTTCCCTCCGCTAGCCTACGGGACACCCTTGGGCAAGGTGGAGTACCCGTTTAGCCCCCCGATCAGGGTTACGTGAAGCCATGGGTGCAGGTGGTGGATGAAGATGGAGAGCAGCCGACAGATAGTTGTAGGTTATGGTCTCCATCTTCACGACGGTAGGCAGAGGATCTCCTTTTTTGAGGAGACAATGGCTACGGTCACTGACCAGTATGGTCACTGCTGGGAAGGAAAGCAATGGCAAACTACCTTCTTTACACATGCCAAGAAAATCATGTTGTGTTCACTTATCGATAATCAGAGAAACGGCGTAAATGGGTGCTCCATAGGAGCAGCCTCGCCCGGTAGGGATAGTCATGCGCACCAGGTGACTCCAGACCGTCAACAGGCTACTAGGTGCAAAAGATTAATATCATTGAAAGTAGGAACTTGGAATGTTAGAACAATGAATGCAGATGGAAAGTTGGAGGACATCAAAAAAGAAATGGAGAGAGAGAAGATTAACATATTAGGAATATCGGAAACGAGATGGAGAGGAGCAGGGATAAGGACAGGAGAGGATTGTAAGATTATTTACTCGGGGGGAGAAGAACAGCAAAGAGGTGTAGCCATTATATTAGATAAGCAAACATCAAATTCTGTCAAAGGATATCATGCTGTGTCAGAGTTCTATTAGTAAAATTAAACGGAAGACCTTTTAAAATAAATGTAATTCAAGTATATGCCCCAACAAGTGAAAGCAGTGAAGAAAGTATAGAGGAATTTTATAATGACATGGAGTCTGCTTTGAAGAACTGTAAAAAATCAGAAATAAATATCATAATGGGTGATTTCAACGCAAAAATAGGAAAGCAAAGCGATGGATACAGTGTAGGCAACCATGGTTTGGGAGAGAGAAATGAAAGAGGTTACAGACTTGTAGAATGGGCAAAAGAACAAGAATTGGTTGTAGGAAACACCTGGTTTAAACAACATCCTAGAAGATTATGGACATGGAGGAGTCCAGACAGCAGGATTAAAAACCAGATAGATTACATCCTGATAAGCAAAAGGTTTCGAAATGCATTAACAGTTGTAAAAACAGTTCCAAATGCAGACTGTTACAGTGATCACAGATTAATTACTGGCACATTGAGGGTAAAGTTAAAGAAAGTCAAGTATACAGCAGGAAACCCTAAATATGACTTGTGCAAATTGAAAACTGACAAAGAAATACAAGATAATTTTAACATAGAAGTAAAGAACAAATTTGATTTATTGTCTGATCTAGAGATCCTATTTCAAGATGTAGATGATCAATGGGAAATGCTGAAGAATTCAATCAGTTGTGCAGCAGAAAAAACTATTCCAAAAGTAAAGAAAGTTGGCCGTAAGACATGGATGACTGAAGAAATTTTACAACTAATGGAAACAAGAAGACAGAACAAAAATAATCCTGCCAAATATGAAGAAATTCACAGAAAAGTCAAAACCTTATGTAAGGAGGCTAAAGAAACATGGCTTGAGAAAAATTGCAGAGAAATTGAAAAACAACACAACAGTAAAAATGCGAAACTAATGCACAAAAGAATTCAGGAGATTACTAATCAAAGAACACGTACATCAGCAGGCTGCCTAAAGACAAAAGATGGAAGAGTCATAATAGAAAAAGATAAGATTTTACATGTATGGTCAGATTACGTGAAAAACCTTTATGACGATAGCAGAGACGAACAATATATTGTTCAAAATAACAATGAAGGGCCAGCAATTTTTAAGATGGAGGTTCAGAATGCTCTTAATCATATGAAATCTGGCAAAACCCCCGGTCCAGACAGCGTCACAACAGAAATGATTAATGCTTTAGAAGAATATGGAATAGATAAAGTTACCAGTCTGCTTAATACAATATATGATACTGGAAATATACCTCATGAGTTATGTAATTCTGTATTTATTGCAATCCCAAAGAAATCAGGAGCCTTGGAATGTGATCAACATCGAACAATTAGTATAATGAGTCACATCACGAAGATTTTGCTAAGAATTATCATGCAAAGAGTTAGGAGGAAAATACAACCTGAAATAGGAGAAGAACAATGTGGGTTTGTAGTAGGCAAGGGTACAGTAAATGCTGTGTATATACTGAGAACCGTAATCGAACGTTCTATAGAAGTAAACAAAGATCTACACCTTTGCTTCATTGACTACACAAAGGCTTTTGATAAAGTGAGACATGTCAACATGATAAGGATGCTTGAAGATCTACAAATTGATGGGAAAGACCTTAGACTTGTAAAAATCATATATTGGAAACAACAAGCTGCCATAAGAGTTGATAATCAAGTAAGCCAATATCAGCCTATTAAGAGAGGTGTGAGACAGGGATGTGTAATGTCTCCAGATCTGTTTTCCCTGTACAGTGAAAATATTTTCAGAAATATTGAAAATATGGAAGGAATCAACATTGGGGGACGATGCATCAATAACATTAGATATGCAGATGATACAGTCTTGATTGCAGACAATGAACAGGACCTGCAAAATTTAGTAGATGCGGTTGTTACACACAGTGAACAACAAGGGTTAGAATTAAATTGTAAAAAGACACAGATTATGGTCGTCACTAAGAAGAACGAAATACCACAGTGTAATATACAAGTAAATGGGAATATTCTTCAACAAGTGAATAGGTACAATTACCTCGGAACAGTAATAACATCTGATGGGAGATGCCTTGAAGAGATTAGAACAAGAATCGCCATGGCAAAAGTAGCCTTTAGCAAGATGAAAAACGTACTGACCAATAAAAAGATGTCAATTGAAACGAGAAAAAGAGTGTTGAGATGCTACATAGAACCTGTACTTTTATATGGATGTGAAGCTTGGACAATGAGCAGCCAGGCTGAAAAACATCTGATGGCTGTAGAAATGTGGTTTCTGAGGAAAATGCAAAGAATACCATGGACAGCCAGAAAGACCAATGAACAAGTCCTTCAAGAAACAAATGAAGATCGTAAACTGATCAGAGACATTAGACGTAGACAGTCACAATTTTTTGGGCATGTTATGAGAAGAAATGATTTGGAGAACTTGGTGACAACTGGTAAGATCGAGGGGAACAGACCAAGGGGAAGACCTAGAAACAAGTATCTGGATGGCTTGGCCTTGTGGCATGGTCGAGACAGAAACACGGAACTGATCCACGACTCTGTTGATCGAGTGAGATGGAAGAACATGACCGCCCACGCTTACCGGCATGGCACATGATGGATGGATGGATGGATACACTGTCACAAAAATGTGAATATCTCCACTTAGAATTGACATACAGGCATCATTGAGGTACCATTAGATTTGGCTTTTCAAGGCCTATCTATCTGTGTTGTGCACAGAATGAGTAAAAAATTAATTTTAAAATCATGATCGAACCGGCTATTATTATTTGATTTATTGCTTACTAATACTAATAATATTCATATTAGTAATATGAAAGTGTCTATTCATAGGGCCCTGTGAATAAACAAAGCGTCTATTTGCAGGGCACGGCTGGTCACGTGATTTAATGTAAGTTTGCGGCTATATTATACATTTTCGTTGATTGGAAAACGTGTCATCAGTGGCATAGTTGATAGTGTCCCCGCCAGATGGGCGGGAGCTCGAGGTTCGTTTCCTTGCTGGACGTTTTTTTTTTTTTAATTGTTCAGCAATTAATTGGATGAAAGTCAAATGTCAATCGTTCGTTTCCTTGCCGGACAATGTTTTTTTTTTATTTTTCAGCAATTCATTGGGTGAAAGTCAATCCTTCATCTCTTTGGGTATTTAGAATTGTGTTGTTTAAAGTGAGTGTAATTTAGTTAGTACCAGTTTCTCCAGTATTGGTCCTCGTTGCTACGGCAATTCCAATACCCAACCAACACATTTTTGAGTCCCAAACGATCCATTTTCCTTCTACCCCTTCTGGCTCCAGCCCTCTTCTTCCTTTTCCTTCCCCCTTCTCCCCTACCTCTTCTCCTCCACTTCATTCTCTCCCCGCTGGCTGTTGTCAAAAGTATCGAGCACAAAGCACGTACTCCGTTGCTTCGGCGATAATTCTTTGTAATATTCATAGTTGGTTAGGTAGGTGGGTAGTTAGACACAAAAGTGGTTAATAAGTAGGCAGGCATACAGACAGGCGGACATATAGAGAGGCATACAGACATCTCTCTCTCTCTTCTTCTCTATCTCCCTCCCCCTCTCTCTCTTTCTTGTCTTTATCACTTTTTTATGTCTTTCAACACATCTTTCTCATATCTTTGTCTCGCACACTATCTTCATTATCTATCTCTCTCTTTTCAACCCGCTTCACATATACCAGGTTTTCCTGCATTTTACATGCATAGCATTTCCTTGTTTCTAAAGCGTCTATTCGTAGGGCCCTGTGAATAAACAAACTTACGTTAAATCACGTGACCAGCCCCTGCGAATAGACGCTTTGTTTATTCACAGGGCCCTACGAATAAACTCTCCCTAGTAATATTATTTATTTGATTTGTGACTCCAAGCCCGGCAGTAGTCAAACCCCCACTCTCTCCTCATTTTCGATAACACTGAGGTGCCGCTGTAATTGTGTAAATGATTCTTCAAGGTCTATCCAGCCGTGCTTGTCTTACTAGTGCAAAAACCCAATCAATAATTAAAATATGACCAAACAAAGTTGCTGTCAGTGTCACTTTACTTTCTTCGGTGTCCTGAACACTGACTCACTTCATCAGCTGGCAGCGACTGTGCACGTATCCAGGCAGACTTAATTATTAATTCCTCGGGCTCAAGTACCCCACTTTCTTACACAACAAGGTACTATAGACAGTAATGACAGTGTTTTAAACAAACATTGTTCTAAACATGTAAGAAATGATACTACACTCACGTCACGTTTACACAGCTCACGAACGCACTGGACAGTTTCAAGCCTGTGCCGTGTGTTAATGTCCTTGGATCCTTCCTTTCGCTTTCTCAACTTCCTGTCCTCCACATCCAAACCAACTTTTTTTTTCTTTTTAAAACTAACTAGACGACTATACATAAAAACACATATACATGTATTTTACAATTCAGTTTTGACTTATTTTATTATTATAACCTTATAATAGTTGATTGAAACTTGTTCTTGTTTCTGTTTAGACGTAAATCAACAGAAAATTAAAAGACGGTAGAGCATTGCTTTTTCAAAGTGATGAAGATAATTAAAACGTTTGCATCGAAGCCAGCTTGAGGGAGAGATCCATAGCAATGTGTATTGTATAGGCACGGGGGCATCAGGTGATGTGTGTATATATGTCCAGAGTTGCCTAAGTAAGGGCTCTCCACTGTCTGTAGTGACGTTCATTGTTCCAACGGCAAAAACAGTACTGTTGTCTTTCTGACACAACACTTCTCGGAGAATATGTAGAGCAGAGCTTTCAAATAAACAAATGCAGGTCAGCGTGGTAGAATGGATAAGAACGTGTGTCCTTAAACATCCGGTGTGCTGATGCTGAGGTAAGGGGTTCAACCCCTACGCTGGACTAAAATGTTGACCTGTCGTCCTTGACTTGTGGACGTAAATTACACGTATCTCTGAAGTCGGAGTGGGTTCCCTGTTGGCGAGGGACACCGTTAAAGGGGAAAGCTAATCCACACGCAACATTTAGTCCATCACACACTATAAATTGTGTGTATGGACTATGCTTTCACTCAAAGCGAACGCAACTAACGAAGACACAAACGATTTATTGCCTGGCATATTTCGCTGCATTTCGTCATTTACATACTGCAGAATTCACACAACTTAAAGAAATAACTAATATATAGTAATGTCGATTGTCTACCACGGTAATTTTAAACTGACTAACATGTCTTTCTGCTTGCAAAAAGCGGCTTATGTAGGTTAATCATTATGGCTTCTACAAACTTTAAGAAGCAACTACTTTGTGTGTTGAAAAATATACGGAAGGCACTGTCTCTCTCAATCACGTGGCCGCTGTCTAGCACATTCCTCGCGATCGATGAAGCAGGGATGTTCCGGCGTGTCGGCCTGCGTAGGCTACCATCGCCTGTGTGTAGTATTGTGTCAATCCGGCTGGGAATGTGTTCATCAACCCTGCTGTTCTGTTCTGCCGATGTGGATGGACTCGCATCCGCATGTAAAGTGGTAAATACGAGGGGAAGTCAATAAGTAAGTCACAAATGGCTGTAGAAAAGTAACTAAATAGTATAGCAATTTGAAACCAGTTTATTTTTATACAGACATTGTCCTTTTATTTCTCAACATAATTTCACCAACATTGATGCCCTTATCCCATCGTTTTATTAGTCATCCCAAACTGACTGCATAAAACTGCGTGCTCTGTTTTCTAAACCACGTTTTCACTTCACATTCAGCTTTGGCGTCATTCGCGAAATGTCTCCCGCCAAGGTAGTTTTTCAGTGGACCAAAAAGGTAGAAATCGTTAGGGGCTAAGGTGGGAAGTTATGTTCCAGAACTTCCCACCTTATTTTGTTAATTTTATCCTGAGTTAATCGAGCTGTTTGTGGTCTGGCATTGTCTTGAAGAAGCAACACTCCTTTAGTTAGCAGTCCTGGACGTTTTCTTCGAATTGCATCATGAACCAACGATAGAACTTCACAGTACGATTCAGAATTCACATTGTCACCTTTCTTCTTAAAATTGGTTAAAAGCACTTCTTGACAATCCCAGAACACTGTCAGCATAATCTTCCCTGCTGATGGCGTAACCTTGAATCTTTGGATACAAGGCGAAGAAGGACGTTTCCATTGCCTTGAAGCACGCTTTAATTTGGGCTGGCAGTGATGCACCCATGATTCGTCCCCAGTAACAATCCTGCTGAGCATGTCTTCTCCTTCATCTTCGTATCGACAGAGATGATGCAACGACAGGCCAAATCGGTTCATTTTGTGTTCCTCCTTCAATTGTCTGGGTACCCACCTTGAGCACAATTTCTTAAATTTCAATCGATCATGCATTATGCTGTATGCTGAACCAAGTGAGCACCCTATCACAGATGCTACAGAGTCTATCGTTACTCGACTGTCATCTCTAATCATCTCCTCCATCCGCAGCACGGATGTCTCTGTTGCAATCTCAACAGAACGACCAGATCGGATTTCATTAACAATCTCAGAACGTCCTTGAGAAAATTTTCTACCCAGCTAAGCACCGCTTTACGGGACAAACACTTGTCAGCATAAACAGGAAGCATTTCCTTATGAATGCCCTTTGCAGGTAATTCTTCCCCCCCCCCAAACCCCCCCCCCCCCCCACAAAACACGCACAACAGCACGTTGCTCTTTGGTTGTACACCCGTAAGTACAGTCACCATTCTGTTTATGCGCTGCGCATGAGACACCTAGCGCCACTTGACGAACGGGAATGTAAAGTTCGATGTTGCTGTCACCCAATGACACCTGTAAAAAATATCAACTACATTTAACTGCCATCCCACAGAACTGTGTGACTTACTTATTGACTCACCCTCGTACAATTGGACTTGGCGCACAAAGTTACAGGTTCTTTTACTGCTGGGGTGGGAATCAATGTGGTTCTGTACCTGATAACTGAAGTTGCACCGCAGAATGTTCGACCGACTGCTGTGATGAACCGGCCCTGTAGACGTTGCATCCCGCCATCCTCTCGGGAGGTTAGCTGGATGAATACCTTGAGTTTAGGAACAGTAGGTTCTTCTGGTTTTGGTTTGGGCTGTTGGCAGTGGGCCTTTGTGTGTGTGTGGGGTTTCATCTTGCTGCTTCTCTGTGTGTGTGTGTGTGGGGGGGGGGGGGGGGTTCTGTGGCTTCTGCTGGTTTGTTTGGGATTAGTTCCCTTTCGGTTTTTAGTAGTTCTCTTTCGTTCTTGATTGTTTGCAGGATTTCTTCGTTCTCCTTCTTTATCAAGGCCATGCGTTCCACGTCGGCTTGATGTTTTGCTGAATTTCCTTCAAGTGAGCCAGCAGTTTCTCGTTGTCGCTGGTTGGTGTCGGTGTTTGAAGTAGCTTGACTTGTTTCTTTAAGTAGTCAATCTGGCTTTGCAGTTGAGATCTTTCGGCTTGTGAGATACATGTGGCTGTCTTTCACCTCCGCATTGCTTCCTTATATGGTGTCTTTGTGGTAATGATGACCTCTAAGACGTCTCTGGGTCTTTGGAGGTATGGACAACCCAAGTATCTTGCTCCATGCTTGCCTAGGCTGTTGGCGCACTTTCTCTTGTCATTGGGCTTTCGGAAGTCCCTGTCTTGTTTTTCCAGCGGACATTCCTTGAATGCATGGTGCTAGGCGCAGTATAGGCACGTCTATCTTGCTGCGGTATGTTGTTCTGCTGTGGCCGGCCCTCTGGCATCTTTAACATTGGGTGATTCTTGGAATGAACCTTTCAGGCTGTTGTATTTTCTTGTTTGTCGATACTTGGCTTGGCATATCGCTGCCCTCAGTTGTCACCACCGCTAGTGTAGTCGGTATCTTCGAGTACGTCAGAATCCGCTCCACCTTCAAGATTCGGATAGGAAGATTTTCCTGTTGTAACTGTATTAGGATCTGTTCATCTGTCAGCTCCACGTGGATACGCTTGACAGCCTATCTGATCGTCTGCGAGTCAGTGTTTCCGACTCTGATGTCTTTCTCCTCTCTTCTTCTCAGCTGTCTTGACTCTTGTCTGTGGTGGGTTGTCGTCGTCCTTACTTGTGGTGGCTTCGTTTGAGGTTTCTTGAGATTCTTGTTCTTTGGTGCAGCTCTCAGGCAGGTTCTCTTCTCTCGTCTTCTTTATGGTCTTAGCTGCTTCCACGCTGCTCTTCTTGGATGTCTGGTGTCTTTTGGTGTTGATCTTGCCACGTGACATTTTCCTCCACGTATCAGGCCTCTTGAACTGTTTGGGTGACTTGTTCTTGGTAGCGCTCGCAGTTGATCAGGTTAATTTAAACAAAAGTCTTAAAAGTCGAGAGGATGGACTTCATTGCACCGGGTTTATCCAATATGGCTTGGTCTCTTTCCGCATGGCGGCCTACCGAAAGCGTCGCACAAAGCACGAACTCCGTAGCTCCAGCGACGACCCACAGGAGTCTCCAAGAAAAATGCACTCGTGAACCGAATGGCGTAGCCCGGAATCGAACCCACAACCTTCGAAGTAGACGGCTTGACCACTTGACCACAGAAGTGTAACTTATGCTTCTGTACTGCTGTGACATTTATTGGTGGATTCTCCTTGTTGAGTCTTGTTGTATGTAACAGCTGTCAGCACTTCTTTGCTGCTCGTTTGTTGTTGTTGTTGTTTGTTTTTGTTTTGTTCTGGATATTTTCTACCACCCTGTAGCCTTTCATTTCAAGACAATATATTTGTCTGTCCATGTCACACAAACATATATACCCATCAGTTGTTGATCAGTGTCTTTAGTTGTCTCAGTGTGCACACAATCGCCTCTCTACGCCCACATTTTCCTGTGCAATTTTGTTTTCTCGCTCGCTCGCCTTGGACTCAAGCGTAGTCCATAGAGTGCTACTACGTTTAGTGCACTGGGCTGATGTTTGCGTGGGGCTTAGCTTTCTCCGGGTCTCCGGAGAAGGAGTTACGGACGCAATTCGAAATACCGCATACAGCTGCGGGCTATTTGGCAGGAGACCGCCTTGCGTTGGTTTCTCATACAACGGTATGAGTGCCGGTCTTTCAGAAAAAAAAAACTGACAAACTATTGAACGTAAATTTGCCAAGAAATCACTAACAGCCAAAAATATGGGGTCGACTGCAACGTCCTGTAAATGGTATGATATTAACTTAGCTTTCTCTATTACCAGTGTCCCTTGCCAAGCGACGAACTCACTCTGACTTCAGAGACACTTGTAATTCACGACCCCAAGCCAAGGACGAATAGTCAACATTTCAGTCCAATTGACTGGAGTTGGGGCTGAACCCGCAACCTCTTCATCAGCACACAGGATGTTTAAACACGAGTGCTCTTATCCATTGGACCATGCTGAGCGACTTTGCAGCTGTGTTACTGGGGTCCAGAAGAAAAAAAAACACTAACACTATCATATGCATATCGTAAGAGTCGAATAAGGACGGTTAGCCTAGGGTTGACTGTCTCATCCCGCAGACAAATTTAGTTGGAAAATCCAACCAATCAGGAACAAATCAGAACAGAAAAAAACACAAATAATGGATGCAACCAAGAAGGATTGATGCTCGTATATTCGAAGAGAGTCATAAGTCTGGATCGCCGTTTCATATAGGAAAGTGTCCAAAATTGGCATCTCGAATGTTAGAACTGTGTACGAATTGGAAAAGACAGTGAAAGTAGCAGGGAGATGAACTATTGTAAGTTAAGCATTATGGAATGATGTAAACCATGAAGGAATGGGGCAGACTAAAACACTGGTGAAATAGTGCTGTCTTAGGGCCAAACAGAAGAAAATACCCATCGCGATGAAGGAATCGCCCTAATTTGTTGCCTTTGTTATTCTGACTGACTATAGACTAGATTATGCAGACATGTAAATCAAGGGAATAAATACTAAATTTAAGAATGGATATCTCGGCCCTCGAGACATTTCCACACATGCTCCGTCCCCTCTTCACAAACCAGCGAATGCTGATTACTCCAGTACCATCTTGCTTAAAATTCACCCCGTATTTTCCTCTACGGCTTGAGTGTCGTGCAGATACTCTGATACTCCCTTCTGAGGAAATATTTACAAATATGGACATTCTGTGTTCAGCTGCACTCTCCACCCAATCCCCGATAGCTGTCACCACATTACCTGTATAGTGAAGCAACTTTCCCCCACGTCCATGTGTTACCTGGGCACATACGAGAAGCAAAGAATAGTAATTCTGTAACTGACCCTGCGTGACACAAGAGGCAACAAAGGAGGGTTGGCGTCAGACCGGCTAATTCTGTAGAAACTAATAAAGTCTACAAAGTGACTGGCGTAAGCTGTTTGAGGTACTTTGCTTCATTGGAAGATGAAAGACACGAGTAGTCGCAGAAGAAGAAGAAGAGGAGGAAGAGGAGGAGGAGGAGGAGGAGGAGGAGGAGGAGGAACACGAAGAAGTATTGGTGATAGTAGTAGTAGTAGTAGTAGTAGTAGTAGTAGTAGTAGTAGTAGTAGTAGTAGTAGTAGTAGTAGTAGTAGTAGTAGTAGTAGTAGTAGTAGTAGTAGTAGGAGAAAGAAGAAGAAAATGAAGAAGTAGAAGCTCTCCACTTAGAGGGTCAGCAGCAGCTAATCTATCAGCTTGTTCATAGCCCCGGCTATTTGCGTATCCGAGACAGACAATCCATGATGTGCTCACAATCTGCATCCGGTCGAGCGATACTAGTCACTCTTCCAAGTCAGTTACAGGTAAGTTTCCTCTCTCCCGTGTGTTGCCGGGGCCCATAAGGGAAGCAAAGAATAGCAACACTGTAGCCTACCACGCATGTCGTAAGAGGCGACTAAGGAGGCTTGATGGGTCCGTCGCCCTGCTACTGAGTGAGTGCGTGGCGTGACACTGTGAGCTGTGGGTTTCGTGTGAAGTGCTTTTGAATCTGCCCAAGTTTTTTTTTTTTTTTTTGGAACGTGACTTCATGTTCGGAGCGATGGCAGGTGGCTTTGTCCCAGAGTTGACCGGTTTTTGCCTTATGCAGAAATGCGTGGCTGCTGGGCTTCTGGTTGACTGCTACTGCCGTCGGTGATGAACTGTATTTTCGTGGACTGTGTGGGTGAACATCTAGGAAACATCCAGATAGGAAAATGACTGCCGATTCCATCAGAGATGAATTGGGTGTTTCGTGGGGGACTGGTGTGTTGACATTCTGGCGGCGGAATTATGCACAGTGTATCTGTGCGGGCTGTTGTTTGTCGAGACTCCTGTCTTTTCCACTTTTCACATTGGGCAGTGGGGAGCGTTTTGTGTGATATTCACTGGCACAGGAACGGAGCATAATGGGGTCGACCCGTTGCTGTGAAGTTGGAACTGCGACTAACTAACTAACTAACTAACTAACTAACTAACTAACTAACTAACTAACTAACTAACTAACTAACTAACTAACTAACTAAGTTTCCTCTTTCCGAGGCGTATTCTATGAATCAGTTACAAACATAACATGTCTGGTTGTACTGTCCACCAACCATCGGAAGGATGCCGTTACAACCTCAACTTCTATTCCCATGCTAGATTTTGTAGCAGCATGTACCAAACTTCCCCTTTTTAACAGCATCTGTCTTTACGATAAAACCCCAACTATTCTGTTTACCTGTTACCACATGTCCATCAATGAACATCAACAAGTACTTCACCATGGTGTGAATTGACTGCTAACAGCAGCTGCACGAGCTCTCCTTAACATCTGCTGTCCTTTTTCGGCAACCCCGGCCCAATGCAACAATCCTATACATCACTGTTAGGTGGTACTATGATCCATTCTACGCCACGCGCTATCCTGTCCATTCCAAGACATGCCTTTTATTATCCTATAAAACTTCGCAGTCTGTCTGTTTCAAACTCTAAGGCACATCTTGGCAGAGCCAGTATATGTTGAATACATAAACAAGGTACTGCCGGGAAGGACTCTTATGACCTCATTTTGTGTGCGTTCTAGCTTCACCATCTGGCTATAAGATATAGTGAGCATGTCTAGAACATATTCAATCAACGAAAAGGCCGGAGTTAAAAGTAACTTACGTGCGGACGAAATGGCAAACACCGCACCAATGCTCACGGGAAGAAGCTTGTACACTTTCCAATTCGGTCAACCACCGCCTGCAGTGACATAAATGCTGTTAACAGGCATGAGCCCTGATAATGCTGAATGGAAAGTTGAAGATATTGCGGCTGTCGGGTGGGAAAGTGATGAAGAAGACGCAGCACCGGCGGAAGACATGGCAGACTGAACCAAAGTGTTCAGTGAAATGAAAACTGTGTGCAGAAAGTATGAATTCCTTGGAAATCACGTGGAGTTCACAGTTGAAGATACTAGCGAGGTCAAATTCGAAAGTGATAACAATATTGATGGAGAAAAATTACTTGAATCGACAGTAAAACTACAAAAGATGCATAGCAGATGAATTGGTGAATGTTTTGACGATGTGAAATGCGAAAGTATTGACGCGAAAGAAGAGTAAAATGTCGAAAAGATCTGATAAACAGAGTCTTAGAGAGCAGTGATCAAAGTGCCATGCATGAAACTATAGATATGCATTAACCAAAACAACCACTGGAACTGACAAAAACTATTACGGACAGAACTCAACTATTCGACACAACTACTCAGACACAAACACAGAAGGAACAACCAATGTAATGGACAGAACAGACAATACCAAAGAAATCCACGCCGAAACAAACCGACACAACCATTGAAAATGACAGAACCAAAGTAATCGCCACAAACTGTGGTATGTAAAATATAAATGGGAGATAGATATCCTCAAATCTCAGATGCCAACTATTATAGAAAAACCAGAAATAGCCCGTCAAGGTAAGGTTTCCTAATAGAGGACCAATGAAGTACAGGAACGTTACCGAATTCAGAGAGGAGAAAGCTCACTCTGGATAAACTGAAAGCGTGTAATCTCCCTGCCACGCTCTGCTTTACAATATATTGTACATGATATAATCTATCACACTATTGTTGAACACAGTACATACACATAACTCTGATAAATTTGAAGAACACAGGGTAATAAGATTATAATCTTCTAATGATTGAATGGGGAAAAAAGATGCACCATGGGCAATCACAATGTACACAATTATTATTACACAACTGATATCTTTATTCTTAACTATCCATCACATGTGACTATCTAAAATGTGATGTCTCTGAAAACTATGGAACACCAGGCAAAGTTCTAGCACAATAAATTAAGGATGATTGTCCTTGTTTCCTTGGCTAAGTTGATTACTGATAATAACTGTTCATTTCCTGGGTAGATATTGTAAAACTGGTTAATCTTAGTACTGCTGATTCCCGTTTCCTAAACTATTGCTGACAAATGTTCATCTGGCTGGGTAGCTATTATTAGGGTTCCATTGTTTGAATGGGAACGGTATATACTAGTTGAGTCTAATCTGTTGGATTTTGGTCGTCGTTGAGGTTACATGGGTTTGGCATGGCACTTATCTTCATTCCAAGGTGGCACTGGTAAATTCTGAGGAGCAAATATTGATGACTGTCCTCTGCTCTTCAAGGTAATATAAGGCGAAGGCTCTCCTCATTCACCGAGGATTACACCACTCAGGCTATGGATGTTTCCAGTTTAGGAGCACCATATGTACCACGTGAAAATAACCCTCATATGTCAATAATACGTAAACACAAATGTACTCATCCTCATAAAATATTGGGGGTCGGGGAAAAGGGGACCTATTACTACACAGGTGCAGGCTAGCCAAACTTCCTCTTTTGTGGGGTGTCACTCCCATAATCTGATTTGACCAATTACTCACACATAACCACATGACATAGACAATCATCATTTCATGTCGGCAAGAGATATCTCATCCCTTTCGTGCACCGAGCATCAATCGCACATTCAATGGGCCCAGTTTACTCATATGACTCCGATTAAGATTTACTTAAGACTGTCACCGTCACAAAGTCTTGGCCATTATTTCCTCTGCAGGATAGAGGGTCGCATAAAAGTATGACATGTTTATTATTCACATCTATATAATGATCATGCACATTAAGAATATATATATATATATATATATATATATATATATATATATATATATATATAATATGTAAGTGAGATAATAATAAAATAGCAAAGGGAACATTATGGTAGATCCTTCTCATTAATTGTAGACTGTGGGTAATAGTTGAAGAAAGATAATCCAATATTTATCTTACCAACAAAAGGGAAATAATCAATATATTTCCAGAATAGGCCATTTCGTTAGACAGAAGTCTCTAACCCCATTCTACATAAAGAATAATACTTTATTACCCATAAAGAAGACTTATTAACTGCAAATGTTTAAATCCTTCCTTCAAGATAATCTACGGATATACACAGGCTTATCATAAGCATTCTCTTTCCTGTATTAACAGAGAGAGACACAAAGGTAATATCCAAATGAATTCACCCTGCTCTTAGAAATTCATTTTCGTGACTTCCAAGGGATGGATTCCGTGGTAGCTTATAAGCACATAGGTCGATCATCTCTCTCAACTCTTTCTAAGCTCTCTCTCTAAACTCTCTCGTCTAAACTTCAGGGGGTCAGACAAACATGGTTTTCGGACATCCTTCAGGTAAGATAAAAGATCCGCGGACCTTCTCTTATTAGTTGATTCCGTCATTTGTTAGTTTAGGAGCGTCCTCTTTATTATCCAATCAGTGAACTTTTCGTGCAGTGTTTACTCTGCACTGGGAAACAGAGGCGTTCCTGTTTTTACAAACATCGCATGTGTAATATCAACAGGCGTATACGTTAGCTTACCTTTTTATATCATCTGGGAATGTGTTGACGACAAATTCCCAAGTTTGTAAGTTGCAAGTTGTAGTTAGGTACCAAAATGTCACAACAACCACTGAAAATGACACAACCACTCAGACACAAGCAAAGACACAAATAAAGAAACCGACAACCAAATAAACTGACACAACCAAAGAAAACGATACAACCTACATCACCGCTCATTATTTATATTCATGTTAAAAATATTATATATAATAACCACTGAGACATTACCACTGAGACAGACACAATCACTGTCACTGGCAAAAGAACAAGTGACACAGCTAAAGAAACTAACACAACCACTGAAACCAATACAACCACTGTAATGGACAGAACAGACAATATCAAAGAAACCCACAGCCAAACAAAATAATACAATCACCTACAATGACAACCACTGAAAATCAAACAGACAAAAGATGAAACATACAACGAAAGAAAACTATACAACATAGAAACGAATTTCTGCAACACATGTTGCAGAGGAGTATGAGGAAATGAACAATTGTTGCAAGAATCAACACACAAGATATACACATCTTTAATTACTAAACAAATGACATCACTACAACCTACGATTAAAAGATTACACACACATGTTCCAAACTTCAAAACAAACACATCACCTCTAAAGCAAGAGAAATCACAGACAGACTGCTTTTCAATATGACACCTACTGTACAAGTAGAAGCATACAGATCCAAAAAAGATAGCCTAATGTTATTTATGCAGAAGCAATGCATAATAGATAGAATAACACATTTACTATGCTTGTCAAACAGTCACACCCACACACATAACATTGAAACATGTTTTCATTGTCCTGTTTTGCACTAAAACCTACAATGCTTATCTAAGGACGAGTGGGAGGCATCGATTTATCACACACTAGACAAGACCACAGAAGAAAAAACATCAATAAAGCGCGAAAAAAGAGAAATCGGAGGTTCCGTTTGTGATGCCATCATCTCTCACACCCACTCCCCCACCAATTTAATTTAACACAATAGACAACCAAGCAGATATATAAATACTTAGTGGAACAAAAAGCAGCACCATTACATCTGAGAATCAAAAGAGAGTACAACTACTGCATTTAACACAAGCTGTACTTACACTAACAACATCATCATCAACAAGTGCTAAGCCAGCTGGTGTAGGCGTTCATGTCTCTTCACATATCTCGATCTTTAGTGTTCTGAATCAATTCTGCTGCTAATATTAATCAAAGCTACTGTCTAAATCCACCCAGCATAATTTCTCTCGGTCGGATTCTGCCTCTCTTCCCCTCGATTTTTCCCGTCGTCACGACGTTCTTCAATGCATCTCTTCTCATCACATGACGAAAGAAAGCTATTGCCTCTTTCATATTGTTGTATATAATATTCTAGTTTCATTAGCCCCTTTCAAGCAATCGTCGTTAGTTACTTTGGTAGTCCAAGGAATTCACAACAGTCGTCTTAGGAACCGCATATCTGTTGCTTCCAAATTCTTCCTAATGTGCTCATTTACATTCCAAGATTCACTTCCATACAGTAAAGCAGGTTTTATATAGCACTTCAGCACTCACTTTCTTACATTCAACGATATTTTATTGCATAAGAAATTCTTTATTTTTTGAAATGCAATTTTTGCTTGCCCTATTTTGCTTTCCATCTCTGTTGTGCACCTTCCATCTGATGTTATAAATGTCCTTTGGCATTAAAAATTATCGACATTGTTAAAAAGTTCCCCTTCTATTTCCATTTCACATATTGGTGTGGCATTTTTCTTTGATATCATCCTTGTTACAAATTTCTTGATATTTAAGGAGTGTGCTTTCTTTGCAGTCTCCGTTACTACCCCGTCACTAACCTATACAAACAAACATCTTCAGAAAATAACTTAGAGAGTACTTTTCAACACGATACCAACTACAGATACAACATTCAAGAAACAGAAAAACATTTTTCTATACATGTCCAACCGCACAGACTGCACTACAAAAACTAACAGAAACACACTTTAATTGTCCTGGTTTGGTTATACACTAATCAAAATTAAAAAGACAACAAATACAATGAACATGACACTACAATGCCTTAGCTAAGGACGAGTAGGAGACATCGAATTCAGACACACACACACATACTAACGTACTCACCACCACTAAACGCGTTCCCCCCCCCCCCCCCCCCCCCCGCCCAAACAAAAACAAAAAATCAAATCAATAATGAGCGGAAACAGAAAACAAAAACGATACATCGGTGGAGCCAGTTCGTGACGTCATCGCCGTCACCCTCCATTCTCCGCCACTGACAAGACCACAGAAGAAGAAAAACATCAATATATCGGAGGTGCCATTATGTGATGTCATAACCTCTCATCACCACTGGACACAACCAAAGAAGACAAAACCATCAAAGCGCAGGAAAAGAAACCCGCACCACCCTATTACTCACTGGTCATCTTCCGTGACCAACCTAAAAGATTTTATATTCCACACCAATGACCAGTTTTGAACTCGAGCGTAGTCCAAACTGTCATATTTCCATGATGGGCTTCTCTAAAACTGGCTTGATTCGATATAACTATTAAGAACGAAAATAGAAAAAAAATGAGGAGGAGGTTTGTGACATCATCGGTTCAGAATTGGTTAGTTCGTTAGTTAGTTAGTTAGTCACGGTTCCAACTTCACGGCAACGGGTCGTCCCCATATTGCTCCGTTCCTGTGCCAGTGAATATCACAAAATGCTCCTCACTGCCCCATGTGAACAATGGAATTGGTAATCTCATATAATGAAAATCAATCGATAATTCTGAGGACGCACTTTTCAAATGTGTGTTGACAACCATATTATATACTACTAAGGATAAGATCTGATGGATGCAAAACGATGCAATGAAGTTTGATATGTTATTGAGTCATTGTTTACATTCATTAATTTATCATATATCAAGTCGATAAGCGTGGGAGGTCATGATTCGCCATCTCACTCGATAACCAGAGTAGTGGATCAGCTCAGTGTTCTTGTCTCGACCATACCACGTAGACAAGCCATCCAGGTATTTACTTCTGTGCTTACCCCTTGTTCTCTTCCCCCCTGATCTTGCCAGTTGTCATCAAGTTCTCCAACTTATTTCTTCTCATAACGTGACAAAAAAAATTTGAAATGTCTACGTCTAATTTATCTAATCAGTGTACAATTTTCATTTGTTTCTGGTAGAACTTGGCTATTGGGTTTTCTGTCTGTCCTTGGTATTCTTTGTATTTTTCTCAGAAACCACATTTCCACAGCCATCGTGTGTTTTTTCAGCTTGTCTGCTCATTATCCACGTTTCACATCCATATAAAAGTACAGGTTCTATGTAGCATTTCAACACTATTTTTCTCGTTGCAATTGACATGTTTTTTTTTTATTGGTCAGTATGTTTTTCATCTTGCAAAAGGCTACCTTCATAATGGCTATTCTTGATCAATCTCTTCAAGGCATTTCCCATAATAAATTATGACTGTTCCGTGATAATTCTACCAATTGATTTGTTTAAGAATATTCTCATTTACTTGTATATTACATTTTTATATTCCTTCTTCCTAGTCATGACCATAATCTGTGTCTTCTTACAATGTAATTCTAATCCTAGTCGTTCAATGTGTGCAACAACCGCATCTACTAATTGTTGCAGATCCTGCTAATTGTCTGCAATCAGAACTGTATCGTTTGCATATCTAATATTTTTGATGTTACGTCTCCCAATGATGATCCCCTTCATATATTTTACATTTCTGAAAATATTTTCACTCTACAGGGAAAAAAAGATCTGGAGACATAACACACCCTTGTCTCACACCTCTCTTAATAGTCTGATATTGACCTACTTCATTATCAATTCTGAAGGCAGCTTGTTGTTTCCAATATTTGTTTGTTTTACAAGCCTAAGGTCTTTCCCATCAATCTGTAGATCTGCAAGCATCTTTATCATGTTGACATGTATTACTTTATCGAAAGCCTTTGTGTATAAAGCAAAGATTTAGGTCTTTGTTTACTTCTATAGAACGTTCAATTAATGTTCTCAGCACATACACATCACTTATTGTACCTCTGCCTTCTACAAACCTACTTTGTTCTTCTCCTATGTCGGGTTGTATTTTCTTCTAACTCTTTGCATGATAATTCTTAGAAAAATCTTCATTATGTGGCTCATTATACTAATTGTTCGATATTGATCACATTCCAAGGCTCCTGATTTCTTTCGGATTGCAATAAATCAATCAGCAATAAATATAGAATTACACAATAAATCAGTCATGTGCCATGCCGGAAAGCGTGGCCGTCATGACTCGCCATTTCACTCGATCACCAGAGTCGTGGATCAGCTCAGTGTTCCTGTCTCGACCATGCCATATGGCCAAGCCATCCATGTATTTACTTCTCGGTCTTCCCCTTGGTCTGTTCCCTTCGATCTTGCCAGTTGTCACTAAGTTCTGCAATCCATTTTTTTTAATAACATGTCCACAAAATTTTGACTGCCCACGTCTAATTTCTCTAATCAATTTACGATTTTCATTAGTCCCCTGTAGTACTTGGTCATTGGTTTTTCTATCTGGCCATGGTATTTTTTGCATTTTCCTCAGAAAAATCATTTCTGCAGCCATCAGATGTTTTTCAGCTTGACTGCTCATTGTCCAAGTTTCACATCCATACAAAAGAACAGGCTCTATGTAGCACCTCAACGCTCTTTTTCTCGTTTCAGTTGACATCTTTTTATTGGTCAGTATGTTTTTCATCTTGCTAAAGGCTACTTCAACAGCGCCAACCATCAAGGTGCTTCCGATGTCCAGGTCACTGTCATCCAGTCCTGCTCCTCTGGTGCTCAACATCGCAAGAATACAGAAAACCGGCTCATATTCACTATGGGGTGCCTTACACCACACGGCCTCAACACCCAACATAGTTTCATCTAATGGTAGTCATTTCCCCTCCCCACTCTGTTGATTCCACACCCTCCTAGGTATCACCCTCTTCTGGTCTCCAACCAGTCCTTTTCTCCACTAATATTATCCTCTACCCTGTCTCCCTCGGCCCGATTCCCAGTGACCGAACCATTAGTTACCTGGGCATTTCACATTACTACTCTCGACACTCCTGTCGTACGCAAGTCAGCGCGCACCAGTAATGTTATCACTACTCCCCCCGGACCAATAATCCCCCCCCCCACTAGTTAGCAACTACACTGTATATGCGATCGGGTGTGCGTGCACATAGATACTAGTTCAGATGTGTATGTCTTTCTCTCTCTCTCTCTCTCTCTCTCTCTCTCTCTCTCCCTCTCTCAATAATCTTACACCAACCCTCTCTCTCTGCCCATCTCTATATCTCTCTGTCTCTCTCTCTCTCCCTCTCTCGCTCTCTCAACAATCTTGCTTCTCTGTGCCTACCTATGTCATGTATGGCGTGTCGTAGGCTCTTTTCCAATCTCTCTCTCTCTCTCTCTCTCTCTCTCTCTTCCATCTTGCTTCTCTGTGCCTACATATTCCAACTATATTGCCGGTGGTCTGATTTTAACACAACCACTGGGTGATTTTATCCTCAAATACGTTGTATAACAATCAACCTTACTATCTCTATTTCATAGGGAACAGTATGAGTGAAGCCTCGTATTTGTAAACCGACCCATCCGCATTCCCCATGTGGTATGTCGCATGCAGTTTTCCTCTCTCTCTCTCTCTCTCTCTCTCTCTCTCTCTCTCTCTCTCTCCTTACATCTTGCTTCTCTGTGCCTACCTACTTCACGTGTATTACCAGTGGTTGGATCTTACACAGCCCCAACAACTCGAGCACTGGGCGAGTAGCTCCTGAAGTGTGTTGTATAACAATCAACTATACTGACTATTTCATAGGGTACAGTATGAGTGGAACGTCGTACGTGTAGACCGACATACTCCGCATACCTCATGTGGTATATCACAGGCACTTTCTCTCTCTCTCTCTCTCTCTCTCGCTCTCTCTCGCTCGCTCTCTCTCTCACTCACTCTCTCTCGCTCTCTCTCTTGCTCGCTCTCTCTCTCGCTCTCCCTCTCTCTCTCCCTCTCTCTCGCTCGCTCTCTCTCTCTCACTCGCTCTCTCTCTCGCTCTCTCTCTCTCGCTCTCTCACTCGCGCTCTCTCTCTCTCTCTCGCTCTCTCTCGCTCTCTCTCGCTCTCCCTCTCTCTCACTCTCTCTCTCGTTCGCTCTGTCTCTCGCTCGCTCTCTTTCTCTCTCTCGCTCTCTCTCTCGCTCTCTCTCTCGCTCTCTCTCTCGCTCTCTCTCTCTCGCTCTCTCTATCTCGCTCTCTCTCTCTCGCTCGCTCTCTCTCAATCTCTCGCTCGCTCTCTCTCTCTCTCGCTCTCTCTCTCTCTCGCTCGCTCTCTCCCCTCTCTCTCTTCTTGCATATACTTTGCACATGTCCACATACACTAGCATTTTGTCTGTTGAAGTGTGTCTATGTATGTACGCGTGTTCACGCATATCAGTCCACCCAGACCTTAAGACTCGCCCCTATAATAACACAATGGGGTTTTAGTTAGTACCACGTCAATCTTACGAGCCTCCTACCCCGCCCCCTTCCTTCTATGTGGTCACTGAACCGTAACACCCAGCATCGGGTATAACAACACATCCGAGATTTTCTAAGTTACTTCCAGATCCGAACGATGAGGTGAGTATGCACGTTTTTCTCTAGTAACATTTTTTCAATTAAACATTTATTTCAACTAACATTCTTTTCAATTAACATTTTTTTCAATTCTCATTTTCTCTTCATTGCTTCCATTATTCCATGCTTTTGTTCTTCTCGTCCTGTCATCACCTTCTGATGTAGTCACAGGAGTTCTCCTTGACTGTATGTTGTGTTTGTGAATGTGTTTGTTTGCTGATGAAGGCTAATCGCCGCAACGTTCTGTATGTGTCTTAACTCTGTTATGTAAAGCTGCACTACTTTGTGTCATTTTATATTGTTTACACTTTCACAGCTTTACCGCAGTTCCACCAAATTTTATTCATATTTTTCATATATTTAAGAACATTTCGAACCGCCATCTTCAAAATTGGCGGTCCTTTATTATTAAATCGAATATCATACTGTACATCTGTTATCATCATAAAGGTTTTTCACACAGTCTGACCATACATGTAGAATGTGATCTTTTTCTATTATGATTTTGGCATCTTTAGTTTTTAGTTGTTGAATCTTCTTGTTTCCATTAGTTGTAAAATTTCTTCAGTCATCCATTTCTTACGACCCACCTTCTTTAATTTTGGAATAATTGCAGAATTACACAATAGGTGTTTTGGAATAGTTATAGAATTACACAAATCAGGAGGTATATCTCCAGTATCTTATATTGTGTTTAGTATCTTGTGACTTGGTCTATTCCATATATTCTTCCAAGTCTCTTTTCTAGTGACGTTCTGTGAATTGACGAATCATGATAAACTAGGCATTTTTAAAGAATGTATTTTGCCGTTGCTGTCCTTCCTGGCAGTGGCTATACTGATCGGAGATCGTAACCATTGTCTCGTTAAAGAGATCGCGACCTACTGTCGCGAAACTTGAGACCAGAACCAACACCTGTCTGTCGGCTGCCCTCAAAATTACATCCACCACCTGCCTTCAGTGGTTTCTTGTGAACGATTCCTAAAATGGATACGAAAAACAGCTCAGCCTCCCTAGAAAAGCAAAACACAATCCTCTGGAAAAAAAATACACCGTTATGCCGTCGCCAGTTGCCCGGAAGAAGTGATTATTTACATGGGATTTATTGAATGCGATGGGAATTTATATTAAATAGTGATAAAACGTGATTAGACATATTTAAGTCAAACGACACCGGGAGTAATTACTACATGTAGACTGATAAAAGACAACGACCGGAATATATTGCTAGACAGAGAGTAGTATCGGAATATCTCCAGTCCGGTGAACACGTATATTAATAATTGAGACAGTTTTTGATGCATTCTCTTTCATTAAGCATGTATATACTTCTTCTTTTCTTTTCTTCACCATCAGACGTCAATATATACGAGGGAGAGTCAATAATTTAGTCACACAGTTCTGTGAGATGGCAGGTAAATGTAGCTGGTGTTTTCTACAGGTGTCATTAAGTGACAGCAACATCTAACTTTATATTCCCGTTCGTCAGGTGGCGCTAGGTGTCTCATGCGTATGCGCAGCGCATAAACAAAATGGCGACTGTACTTAAGGAGTGTACAATCAAAGAGCAACGTGCTGTTGTGCGTTTTTTGTAGGCAAAAGCACTGCCTAATCAAAGCGTGCTTTAATGCAATGGAAACATCCTTTTTTGCCTTGTGTCCAAAAATTCAAGGTTACGCCATCAGCAGGGAAGGTTATGCTGACAGTGTTCTGGGATTGTCAAGGAGTGCTTTTAACCAATTTTACGAAGAAAGGTGACAATGTGAATTCTGAATCGTACTGTGAAGTTCTATCGATGCTTCATGATGCAATTCGAAGAAAATGTCCAGGACTGCTGACTAGAGGAGTGTTGCTTCTTCATGACAATGCCAGATCACATAAAGTTCGATTAACTCAGGAGAAAATTAACAAACTAAGGTGGGAAGTTCTGGAACATCCACCTTACAACCCGACTTAGCCCCTAGCGACTTCCACCTTTTTGGTCCACTGAAAACCCACCTTGGCGTTAGACATTTCGCGAATGACGCCGAAATTGAATGGGAAGTGAAAACGTGGTTTAGAAAACAGAGCACGCAGTTCTATGCAGCCGGTTTGGGAGGACTGATACAACGATGTTAAGAAATAAAGGGACAATGTATGTATAAAAATAAACTTGTTTCAAGTTGTTATCATATTTGGTTATTTTTCTACAGAAATTTGTGACTTACATATTGACTTCCCCTCGTATTAATGCAAAGAAAGCAGCAGTCTACATAAGTTTGTTGATTGTCCCATATAGTTTGTACTCAAATGAAGCGGACGTAGGCCAAAATACTTTTCTCTGTTCTGCCTATGTAGGACAATCCTGCACCACGCGTTTAGCTTTCATTTGACCAGTTCTGCAGATAGATTCATCAGTATCTCCAATCTTTAGTTTATTAAACACTTGGTATTTCAGCCTGTTGTGGCCTCTCCGTAGTCTGAAAATTTGAAGTCTGAAGATTTGTAACTTGTTCTTATCAGTTGAGTTGGTAATGTGCATCTTCTTTCTGGTGACCTTGATGCTTTGATTTAAACTTTGTTATATATTTGTTCCTTATAAATCTCCTGGCCTCATCGTAGGTTATGACTAAATCAGGCGTAGGTAGTCTTCCACCTTCCTTTGCTAATCGGTTGGCTTCTTCGCTTCCAGGTATGTTGCAATGAGAAAGAATACACTGTGATACAAGCTTTTTGGATTTCTGGCATAGTTCATGTAGTGCTGCCCTTAGGTATGCTAGATCTGCAATGTTTCTGCTCTTCAATATTGAAACAACTGAATTCACATCTGTAAACAGAGCTATTTGTTTCTCTTGTTTTCCCTTGATTTTGGACTTTGATTATGAGAGGAAATAGAGAAGAAGGGCAGAATGTCAGACGGGCCAGCGTGCCCAATTCTTAACTCTTTGAAAATAAAGATTTTCGTTCGTTCGTCCTTTATTTTTCTCTGCCAACAACATTTCAGCCGCAGTTTGTAAAGCCCCTGTCACAGCTCTGAAGTTACATGAGAACTTTCAAGTAGCCACTGACTATGTCTCCTTTGCTCCATTTGTTAGATTCAGTCTTTAAAATGTTCTGCTTGTTGCTGGACATTGAACTGCTGTCTCTTTTGTCTTGCATAAGTTGTAGGCATAGACGATCTTTTCCAGTTTGGTGTTGTTTTCATGCTTCCAGTTTTGATCCGCATTCCTTGATTTTGGACTTTGATTATTTTGTTAAAGTGTAGCATTTCCTTTACAGGACATTGCTGTCAATATCAGCATCTTTCAGCTGTATGTTGATTTCTTAGCAAGATTACGCTCAGTAGTTTGCCATTGCTTTCTGAGCGGCAAGCTCACATACCCCGTAAGTTACCGACCCGATTCGAACCACTGCTGATTCTCACCGTCGTCACGTTACTTACGACAGTATACGAGATTACGGAGAAAAGTCGCTAACCTCTAAGCCAGGAAGCCGGCAAAGTGTGACATAGCTGGTTGGAAAAATGAATCCTGCCTTTACTGGGGACGAACACAAACCACTCTGTTGAAAGGTAAGCGCACTAACAACCAAGCCACCTCGGCTGTTAGGTTGCGGCCGAAGAAATAGCGGATGTCATGAAGTCTTTCAATATTCTCACTGAGCAATTTGGATGGTTTTATTCATCATCATCATCATCATCATCATCATCATCACCATCATCATCATCATCATCATGCAACAGGTCTACTGCCGGATGTCGCTCTCCTCAAGGTCAGATGAAATGTTGAAAAGTATATCGATCTCTGGCCAATTCTCCCATCTCGTGACCCTCGCGCCTTGGGTGTCTGTCATGTCCTGTGTCTACCTACCTCTGGCCAGTTCTCCCGCCTCGTGCGTGAGGGCAAGGCCCAGGGTTATGTAATGTCCTTTGTCCATCTTCGCGCTGGTTGACCACTGCCGCCTTGTCCAGCAACCGTGTCCTCTTGTTCGTATCTTTGTTCTGTCGAAGTCACTGCTGATTCTGTTATGGCCGAAGTATTTCAGTTTCCGAGACATGAGGCTATCTATGAGCCAGTCTTCTCCGATGTTCGGTGTTTTCATTTGTTGTTGTTGTTGTTGTTGTTGTGGTGGTGGTGGTAGTGGTGTATGTGTGTGTTTTAAGACACTTTCATGAGCGGTTATTGGAGTTTTATTCTTGTAAAAATACCACACACACATTCCCACGCGCGCGCGCACACACACACACACACGCATACATAATGATATTGAAATAGTGTATCAGAAACAACAGAAAAATCCTATGTAAAGATAATAGCGCTTTATTGGCCCATGTACGTGCTGATCAGTGGCATTGACACTGATTGTATTTGTTTTTAAAATCTTGAGGGCAGTCCACATATTGCCAGGTGACCTCAATGTTGTCCCAACCGAGACCGTTGCTGATCTGGCCCTGATGATTTTGAAGGTCGAAGTGGGCCTCATAGCCGTGCCTGTTGGCTTGGTCTGGGAGATGCAGAAGTAAGCAGGTGAACGTGCGTACTGGGTGGTGGTTTAACCCTAGGTCTAAACATTGATAGGTCAAGACCGAGGATAATGAGCAGACATCAAGCAAATGATAATCTCGTCTCCCTTAGTGAAGCTTCATTTTTAGAAGTTGAACCAAAGACATATGTTTGTGGACTACGCTTAGGTTCAAAGCAGGCGAACGCAAAAACACACACACACACACACACACACACACACACACACACACACACACAGACACACACACACACACACACACACACACAATGATATTGAAATAGTGTATCAGAAACACCAGAAAAATCCTATGTAAAGATAATAGCGCTTTATTGGCCCATGTACGTGCTGATCAGTGGCATTGACACTGATTGTATTTGTTTTTAAAATCTTGAGGGCAGTCCACATATTGCCAGGTGACCTCAATGTTGTCCCAACCGAGACCGTTGCTGATCTGGCCCTGATGATTTTGAAGGTCGAAGTGGGCCTCATAGCCGTGCCTGTTGGCGTGATCTGGGAGATGCAGAAGTAAGCAGGTGAACGTGCGTACTGGGTGGTGGTTTAACCCTAGGTCTAAACATTGATAGGTCAAGACCGAGGATAATGAGCAGACATCAAGCAAATGATAATCTCGTCTCCCTTAGCGAAGCTTCATTTTTAGAAGTTGAACCAAAGACATATGTTTGTGGACTACGCTTAGGTTCAAAGCAGGCGAACGCAAACACACACACACACACACACACACACACATACACACACACACACAACACACACACACACACACACACACACAAGCACATGTATATAGTAATGTTGACAAAGAATGGGAAACGGACAGAGATATTAAAATGAGAATACACAAGGAAGGAGGAGCTGTCAAAGCATAGGGACATGTTTTTTTTTTCCCGCGTTTTCATCCTGTTTCAGGATATTGCTGGCAACACCAGCATCTTTCAGCTGTATGTTGATTACTAGGCTAGATTACGCTCATCAGCACGCCACGACTTTCTGAGCGACCGGCTGCATACTCTCATAAGTCACTAGCGTGACTCGAACCACTTCTAATTCTCGTCCACTTACGTTGACCACGAGAGTATTCGGGACTAACGGAGAAAGCTGCTAACCCCTCGGCCAGGCAGCCGGCATAGGGACATGTATGGAAGGCAAAAGAAACAATAGCCAGTGCGAAACTTGGAATATCAACTCTAACGTTAGATCAGTACTGGTGCGTCGACCAGAAACAATAGCCAGTGTGAAACTTGGAATACCAAACTCTAACGTTAGATTAGTACTGGTGCGTCGATCAGAAACAATAGCCAGTGTGAAACTTGGAATACCAAACTCTAACGTTAGATTAGTACTGGTGCGTCGATCAGAAACAATAGCCAGTGTGAAACTTGGAATACCAAACTCTAACGTTAGATTAGTACTGGTGCGTCGATCAGAAACAATAGCCAGTGTGAAACTTGGAATACCAAACTCTAACGTTAGATTAGTACTGGTGCGTCGATCAGAAACAATAGCCAGTGTGAAACTTGGAATACCAAACTCTAACGTTAGATTAGTACTGGTGCGTCGATCAGAAGCGCGGAGAACGACTACAATAATCACCAATAAACTACAATCGTTGACTAATTCGTGCATGCACAGAATGGACGGACTTAAATCGTATGACAGAATCAACAATGAATAGTTATGGCGCGAACTAAACACTATGCAGAGAAATAAGAGATGGTGAACAGACACTGGCGCTGGATAGAACATAGTTGAGACAACAAGTTACAGGTGTCAGTAAAGTCTTTCCTTTGGAACTCATCGGCCAAAAGACACCGAGGAGACCTAAAACGTCAGGATAACAGAATTAAAGACAGAGACAGATAATATATGGAAGACGTGGGGGTGGGTGGAAGACAGAAGAAGAAGCAGATGAAGAGGAAGAAGAAGACGACGAAGAAAAGGACTACGTCTCTCTAACTGTCCATCTCTGTGCATTTATCTGTCTGTCTGTCTGTCTGTCTGTCTGTCTGTCTGCCTGCCTGCCTGCCTGCCTGCCTGCCTGCCTGCTTGTCTGTCTGTCTGTCTGTCTGTCTGTCTGTCTGTTTGTCTGTCTGTCTGTCTGTCTGTCTGCCTGTCTGTCTAATAAAGTCAAAAACATTGATCAATCATTACAATGTTTCATCGTATTTCTGGTAACCCCCTCCCCTATGTTTTTTTTTCGTACTTGCGATCGGTGTATTTGATGATGTCATTGTCACTCAGTGTACCAAGAAGAGATAAGATCAGAAATGAAGAAACCAGGACTAAAGTGGGGGTTGTAGCTGCACTAGATTTTATTAGAAGGCAGCAAGCCAAATGGTTTGGCCATGCAAGTAGGTTACCAACCAACAGTATACCACAACAAGCAATGATGTACAGACCAGAGGGAAGCAGAGGAAGAGACCGACCACGTAAACGATGGACGGAGGGAATAGCAGAGTCCATGGGGATATCTATACTTGAAGCCCATAAGCGGGCACTCTCTCGCTGTTTATATTTCACCTCGACACCACAAGGTACAAGAGGAACAGATGAGATGAGATAATTGTTACGTGAGGTCTCACGATAAACTCCACCGCGGTTTTTTTTTTTTTTTGGGGGGGGGGGGGTGGAGGGAGAGTTACTCTTGAGTTCCATACAGTTTGAACTTCAGTGTTGACCCAGTGGGTGGGCCGGTATATCTACGAGAGTGAGTCAATAAGTAAGACACACAGTTCTGTGCGATGGCAGGTAAATGTAGATGGTGTTTTCTACAGGTGTCATTAGGTGACAGCAACATTGAACTTTATATTCTCGTTCATCAGGTGGCACTAGGCGTCTCATGCGCATGCACAGCGCATAAACAAATGGCGACTGTACTTACGGAGTGTACAACCATGGAGCAACGTGCTGTTGTGAGTTTTTTGTGGGCAAAAGGACTGCCTGCAAAGGACATTCATAAGGAATGCTTCCTGTTTATGCTGAAAAATGTTTGCCCCGTAAAGCGGTGCAATTCGTAGAGAACGTCCGGGATGCTGAGTAGAGCAGTGTTGCTTTTTCATGACAATGCCAGACTACATACGGCTCAATTAACTCAGGAGAAAATTAACCAACTAAGGTGGGAAGTTCTGGAACATCCACCTTACAGCCCTGACTTAGCCCCTAGCGATTTCCACCTTTTTAGTCCACTGAAAACCCACCTTGGCGGGAGATATTTTGCGAATGTCGTCGAAGTTCAATGTGAAGTGAAACGTGGTTTAGAAAACAGAGCATGCAGATCCATACAGCAGGTATGGGAGGACTGATGAAACGATGGGATAAGTACATCAATGTTGGTCGAAGTTATGTTGAGAAATGAAGGGACAATGTATGTATAAAAATAAACTGGTTTCAAGTTATTATCATATTTAGTTATTTTTCTACAGCAATTTGTGACATACTTATTGACTTCCCATCGTAACTCGTCCGCGCCACGTACGAGGTCAGTCCTGCAGAAAATGTGCAGCTGTTTGGTTTATTAGCACACGCTTATAGTGGCTAAGGGCTTGCGAACGCGGTTTGTGAGCTCGTATACCTGGGTTCGAATCACAGCGGTGCTGGTTTTTTTCGAAAAAGGTATAGGAGCCGGTCGTTCAGAAAGCAATGGAAAACTACTGAACGTAACACTTGCCTAGTACATCAATAGCAGCTGTAAATGCTGGTGTTTACTGCAACGTCCCGTAAGGGATACGCAACAAATTTTTGTTTTGTTTTTATAGTGGCGAGGCACAGGAAGCGGCGCCGGAAGCGGGTATTTATCTGTCTCTGCGCTCCGTGTTGAGTCGGATAACGGCGATCTGTCCCTGTCGGTTAACACTGTGGTATCAAGCGTGTGCTAGTTGTTGGTTCTTGTTGCTTTCTAACGCTTCATGATTTCTAGTTCTGGAAATTTCCTGATGCGCATCTTAGACTGTGTCGACCTGGGAGCCCAGATCAATTTTCAAACTTCGAATTCCACCCGATGCGGTTCGAACCCAAGACACAGGCGAGCGTCTAGCCAGAGCGCTACAGCCGCTCTCGGCGACAGGGGTCTCTAATAAAACTGAGGTTTCTATTTGTGGACCCGTGAAGTTTGGTGATGTCCCTAGCAAAAGTGGATTGGAAAATAAATCTGACCAACAAAATATTTAACGAAATTACATGTGAAACCTGTCGCTAGAGTTCCAGAAAGATGTTCATAATATTTGCTGCAAGCACATATGATCAAAATGTACAGTAGACAATATTTTTATGGCTGGTCAGTGAGAAATTACTGGCTATTTCTGTACTTACTTGTTCCGGGTTTTCCCGCCTGGCCGCACCATTCTTCGTTGCCCTGGATAGGACAGTCGTTGGTGATCATGAAAATATGAGGGCTGCTATCGCGAGGAGCGTTGCCCTCGCCCGGAACAAACCCACCTGTTATAGTCAGAGAATAATGTTCGCATGTTAAAGCCTGTTGTATACTTGATGCAAACAGCTATAGGGTGTTGTAAAGTCTCACTACACTTTGTATGTAGAACACATTTGAAAAATGTCTTTCTTCCGTTGATAACACCATTCTGTTTGAAGTGCAAAAAATCACTCCAGCAGACGACAGCCATTCGCTGCATATTGCTTCACAATGGACTGTGGAACACATTTTTTGATGACATCATGTACTTCATTTTTCAAATGTGTTCTACATGCAAAGTGTAGTGAGACTTAACAAGCACCCAAGCAACTCAGCGACCACACGTCTAGTGTAGACACTACAGTCTGTCTCAACGAGCAAACACACACACACACACACACACACACACACACACACACACACGCACACACACCCCTGCTGTGGGTATGTTTTAGGGCCATCACATTGTGCAGGCCTGCACGGAGGCATCTAATGCTTGCAAGCGTATCTCAGTAACCGGCAAGTCTGTTCAGGAGATCCTGGCATGGTGTGTACGCTGTGCTCGGTACACCGATGGGACCAGGTGCTGACTTGCAAAGCGCCATCTTAATAACTGACAAGACTAGGATCCAGGAGGAATTCTCTGTAAGACTTAATAATTGACAAGACTAGGATCCAGGAGGAATTCTCTGTAAGACTTAATAATTGACAAGATTTCGCTCCAGGAGGAATTCTCTGTAAGACTTAATAATTGACAAGATTTCGCTCCAGGAGGAATTCTCTGTAAGACTTCAGCTTCACAGTTCCGACATACCCGCTTTGAAGTCAACCGCGGGTCATTTAGGAGCGGCCCGCTTTGTGTCGATTTTCGCAAAGGTATGAGCGTTGACCATTCATAAAGCAGTGACAAACTAGTGAATGTAAAATTGCCTAGAGAATCAGACATACAAACAAACAAGAGAGAGAGAGAGAGAGAAAGAAAGAGAGAGAGAGAGAGAGAAGAGAGAGAGAGAGAGAGAGAGAGAGAGAGAGAGAGAGAGAGAGAGAGAGAGAGAGAGAGAGAGAGAGAGAGAGAGAGAGAGAGAGAGAGAGAGAGAGAGAGAGAGATTGCCTTTTACAGGTCGTGGCAATCCGCCCAGCTATTGGCTGTTTGTGGAATAAATATTACCTGCAGTCATCATTGAAAGCGTTTATAATGCTTTGTCATTGTTCTTCTTCTTCTTCTTCTTCTTCTTCTTCTTCTTCTTCTTCTTCTTCTTCTTCTTCTTCTTCTTCTTCTTCTTCTTCTTCTTCTTCTTCTTCTTCTTCTTCTTCTTCTTCTTCTTCTTCTTCTGCGTTCATCCGGATTTTTTTTTCCGGATGTGACTGCGTTGTGCCTGTTTACAGCAGAGCTGCGTTCTTGCACCGTCAGGCCGACACATCCGACTTCTGCGGGCATTTGTTGACCGGGTTAACCTTCCCGGGGGTTTCTTAGGACGTTTGACTCTCACTGTTGTGGTGTTATCCCTCATCCCAGCTGGCCCATATAGAACAGCCAAAGACATCCTAGTCAACCCTCAAGGGAAGGCAGGGGCAGACCATGGGCATTCCCCGCCATCCAAGGAGGCTTCCATACTTGCAGAGCCATCACACAGCGCTCTGGTACTGGGCTCACCCAAGGAATCGTCACGTACTGCACATGGCTGCTTAGCCTCACTTCCGTATATTGGGCCTTCCGTTCACCATAGGCTGTTCCTCCGGAAACCAGAAGAATGCAGTCTGCAGATGACATCCACACAGTGAGCTTTCGATTCGGACTTTTCACGTAATGGATTTGCTATCCAAGCAATATTCCATTTCGTGTCACTGGGACACTTTTTCCACCATTTACGAAGCCCACACAGTGAGCTTTTGATTCGGACTTTCCACGTAATGGATGTGCTATCCAAGCAATATTCCATTTCATGCCTCTGGGACGCTTTTGTAACCGACATACCTGTGGTATGAAGTGTGGCAGTCTAAATACATCTTCATGCACCTTTAGATGTCAACCTGAATGTAGTTAAAGTAAGCTGTCGTCAACTTGAGCTTGTTAATATCTCCATAGAGCTTGTCCTCAAATGAAGCAGGCGTGGGCCAAAATATCTTTCTCTGTTCTGCATATATTGGGCACTCCTGCAGCAAATGTTTAGCTGTCATTTTAGCAGTTCCACAATTACATTCATCGGTATCTCCTATCTTTAGTTTATTGAACAAGTGGTATTTCAGCCTGTTATGTCCTGTGCGGAGTCTGAAGATTGCTACTTGTTCTCTTCGGTCGAGTGTGTAATATGCATCATCCTTCTGGTATCCTGGATGCTCTGATTCCCATTTGGTTCTATAAGTGCTTTTTATAAACCTTGTTGCCTCATTATAGGTTATGTCTATGTCAGGCTGTGGTAATCGTCCACCCTCTTTTGCTAATCTGTCAGCCTCTTCATTTCCAGGTATACTGCAATGTGATGGGATCCACTGTATTACAACTTTTTTGGATTTCTGGCATAGACCATGGAGTGCTGCTCTTAGGTCAGCTAGTTCTGTGCTGTTTTTGTTCTTCAGTATTGAGACAGCTGACTTTGCATCTGTGAAGATAGCTATTTGCTTCTCTTTATTTTCCTCCACCAAGAGCATTTCTGCTGCAGTTTTCAATGCCTCTACCTCCGCTTTGAAGTTACTTGAAAATTTTCCAGTTGCCACTGACTGTGTTTTTATCACTCCATTTTTTAAATTAAGGAGAATTCCTCCTCCTCCATTTTTAATTGAATCTTTGGCTGATCCATCTGTATATGCATGGGTCCAATTGCTGCTTGGGTAATGTTCTTTTATGTAGTTGAGGGTTATTTTTCTTCTTTCGGTTTCATTCTGAGTGTTCTTTTTCTCAATACCAGGGCTTGACTGTTGATATGTTAAGTATGGAATCTGCCCTAATCTTTCGTTTTGCAGTTTCTACAAAGTTGCTACGCTTCAGTCTTCCTTTTCCAAAACCATTAAACCTGATATTCATAGGGTGGTCTGTCAATCTTCTAAATTGTTCTGCTTGTTGCTGGGCTCTGCTATCTCTTCTGTCCTGCATTGGTTGTAAACAAGTGATCTTTTCTAGTTCATTAATAGGCGTTGTCTTCAGGCTTCCAGTTATGATTCGCATTCCTTGGTTTTGGACTCTACGTATTTTGATAAAGTTAGACTTAGCTGCTGTTGCCCAAGCTGCAATGCCATATTCCAGTACTGGCCTCACCCGTCCAGTATGTAGCTTCTTGAGAACTTTCTCATCTGCTCCCCACGTTGTACCAGCAAGCTTTTTCATGATTGCCATTCTTTGCCTTGCTCTTGTTCGATTTTTCTCAACCTGTGTCTTCCATGTCAGGCGACGATCAAAGGTGACTCCTAGATAGTTTGGATTTTCTTCATGGCACAATATTTTTCCATTCAATACCAGCTTAGGTTGCTGAGTTTTATTTGAGAGGGAGAACACTGTGCATGTTGTTTTCTCCACACTTATCTTCACTAGCCATGATTTCGACCAGTCCTCTAGCGCTAATAAGGCTTGCTGTATTCTGCTGTTAGCTGTACTAATATATTCTTCAGATGTCCATATGGCTAGGTCATCTGCAAAGGAGGATGTGTGTACTCTGGCTGGAAAATTTTCTGTGATGTCATTTATATATGCTAGGAATAATGTTGGCGAAATAACTCCTCCTTGGGGGACATCTTGCTCCAGCAGCATCATTTTGCTTGTTTGTCCTTGTACTTTTGTCCTGGCAGTTCTGTTCTCAAGGTAGTGGCTGATCCATTTATACATTTTTCCACAAACATGCATTTTTTGCAGTTTTACTTTCAGTCCTTCCTTCCATACTTTATCAAATGCTTTTTCTAAATCTATCCAGACTGCTAGTGTGTACTTTTTCTCTTGGAAGGCATCTTCTATTTCCTGAGCTATATAGGTTATTTGATCTTCAGTGGATCTGTACTTTCTGAATCCTGCTTGGTGTGGTGTTAAGAGTTTGTTTTCTTCCAGATGCCATATTAGCCTGCCATTGATAATACGTTCCATTAATTTTCATACACAGCTAAGTAGACTGATAGGTCGATAGCCATTTGGTTCTTCCAGGTCTTTTCCTTTCTTTGGGACTGGTATTAGTATAGCTTCCTTCCATGCCTGTGGGACTATTCCTCTCTTCCAGCTGTTATTTAGGACTGCTAGCAGTTTCTTCTTTGCCTTGGTGCCTAGTCCTATTAGCATTTCATTTGTGATTCCATCCTTTCCTGGTGATTTCTTCTTTTTTAGGGTATTCATTGCCTGTTCCATTTCTTCCATTGTTAAATTTGCCATCATATATTCTGCTGCTGTCTCTGTATTTCTATGATGTATCTGTTTGTCTTTGATTGCTTTCTTCTGTTCGGTTGTAATATCAATGTGGTTTGCATTTGCATAGTGTTCCATTAGTGCATTTGCAGCCTTTTTTCCTGTAAGCAAGGCATTTCCTTGTTTAATTGTTATTTGTTTGTTTCTAGGTCCTTCATTGTTCATGGCTTTCACTAGTTTCCATAGTTTGTTTCCATCCCTGTCAAAATTCAGGTTTTCTGTTTTTTCCCTCCAACAATCTCTTGTTGTTTGATTTACTGTTCTTTTATATTTTGCTGAGATGGCTTTGAGAGAGATGTTCGCTTCAATTGTTTGTTCTCTCTCTGCTGTCTTCCTGGCGTCTTAAACTTTGTCCTCCAAACTTTGTAGTTCTTCAGTCCAGTATGGTTTGTAATTTTTCCTCGCTCCTCTTGGAATGGACTCAGTGGCTGCCTGTATTATCGCTCTGTTTAGACTTTCCACCATTTGCTTTATGTTGCCATATCGTGTATTTATGTTTTCACAATATTTGTCTGTTACTATGGCAAATCTGTCCCAATCTGCTCGTTTGTAATTCCAGCGTGGCAAGGGCTTTTGCTCCTGTGGAACATACTCCATATTCATTACAAGCTTGATTGGTCTGTGGTCACTACCTACTAATTGGTCCAGCACATGGCGATCGATTTTGTGGAGGATGTCTCCTGTGCAGAAAGCTAAGTCTGGAGTAGAAGTGGTAAGCCATCTTCTGGAGTAGAAGCTCGGTGTGTCATCCGCTTTGTTGAGTAGATGGGGATTTGAGTCTATTTCCCAGTCCTCCAATTCATCTCCTCTTTTGTAAGTATCTGGGTATCCCCATCTTTCTGAACGGCTATTAAAATCTCCGACAATAATGCAGTTTGTGTCAGTTATTTTCATGTTTGAGAGTGTAAAGTCCTTATCTGCTGGGCTATACAGATTGTAGATTCTTATTTTCACATCCTTTATTATTATATCAACACCTATAATTTCCGTTTGGTTGTCAGAGATCACAGATACTTCGCCGCAAGGTATTGTATTTCGTGTAAGTATTAGAACTCCTCCTTTGTGTCCTTCGCGGTCGAAACGTGTGGCCTGATATCCTCTGACTGAGAATTTGTGATTGGCGTTGAGGTGTGTCTCTTGAATGCATGCCACATCTATTCTATCTTTATGAAGACGCTGTGTTAGGGAGTCTTTCTTCTTGTAAACTCCTTTTGCATTCCACTGTAGTATGTTGAGTGTCCGGGGTATTTGGTCAATAGCTCTTAACCTACTCATCTGTGCCTTGACTCCACAGCACAGGGAAAGGTGACCACCAGTAGTCATGGGTGGACCCCCTCGAGGCAGGGGGCCCGGCACTTTCGCCGCCTGATGGGACTTCACGGGATTAGCACCATAACGATTAATTTTGATTTGTGACATCATGAATTAAGTTACGTTGCACTGCTTTGTCAAGTCTGTGGCTCAGTACATCCGATTTCGACAAGCATTTATTCGGGATGCTTTCCCTAGCCTTTGACTGTCCCCAGTCTACCTACAAGGCAGCAGGTTTTACGTTGCACTGCTTTGTCCAGCCTGTGGCTCAGTACATCCGATTTCGACAAGCATTTATTCGGGGTGCTTTCCCTAGCCTTTGACTGTCCCCAGTCTACCTACACGGCAGCAGGTTAGTGTGTCTCTTCGTCTGGTCCCTCTCCCTTGACCTGTCCGACATGGATGGCCCTACCAGTAGCTGTGCTACCGTCGGCATAGCTCTTGGGGTCATTGGGACGCACAAGCCCCTCTACCTCGTCACGGTGGACACACAGCAGAGGGGTTGTCATTGTTCTAACGTCATAGTTCTAGTGTCATGGTTCTAATACCATTGTTCTAATGTCAATGTTCTAATGTCATGGTTCTAATGTTATTGTTCTAATGTCACTGTTCTAATGTCATGGTTCTGATGTCATGGTTCTGATGTCATAGTTCTAATGTCATTGTTCTAAAGTCAGTGTTCTAATGTCATGGTTCTAATGTCACATTTTTAATGACATTGTTCTAATGTCAGTGCTCTAATGTCATGGTTCTAATGGCATTGTTCTAATGTCACGGTTCTTATGTCATGGTTCTAATGCCATTGCTCTAATGTCATTGCCCTAATGTAATTTTTCTAATGTCATTGTTCTAATGTCATGGTTCTAATTTAATGGTTCTAATCTTATGGTTCTAATGTCATGATTCTAATGTCATGGTTCTAATGTAATTGTTCTGATGTCATTGTTCCATGTCATTGTTCTAATGTCATGGTTCTAATGTTAAGGTTTCAATGCCATTGTTCTAATGTCATGGTTCTAATGCCATTGTTCTAATATCATTGTTCTAATGTTATGATTCTAATGTCATGGTTCTAATGCCATGGTTCTAATGTCATTGTTCTAATGTCATATTTATAATGCCATTGTTCTAATGTCAGTGCTCTAATGTCAAGGCTCTAATGTCATTGTTCTAATGTCATGGTTCTGATGTCATTGTTCTAGAGTCATGGTTCTAATTTCATGGTTCTAATGTCATGGTTATAATGTCATGATTCTAATGTCATGGTTCTAATGTAATTATTTTGATGTCATTGTCATTGTTCTAATATCATGGTTCTAATGTTATGGTTCCAATGCCATTGTTCTAATGTCATTGTTCTTATTTCATGGTTCTAATGTCATGGTTCTAATGTCATAGTTCTATTGTCAGTGTTCTAATGTCAGTGTTCTAATGTCATGGTTCTAATGTCATTCTTCTAATGTCACGGTTCTGATGTCATTGTTATGATGTCATGGTTCTAATGTCAATCTTCTAATATCATGGTTTTTATGCCATTGTTCTAATGTCATGGTTTTAATGTCATTGCTCTAGTGTAATTGTTATAATGTCATTGTTCTAATGTCATGGTTCTAATTTCATGGTTCTGATGTCACGGTTCTAATGTAATTGTTCTGATGTTATTGTTCTAATGTCACAGTACTAATGCAATTGTTCTGATGTTATTGTTTTAATGTCATTGTTCTACTGTCATGGTTCTAATGTCATGTTCTAATGTCATGGTTCTAATGTCATGGTTCTAATGTCATGGTTCCAATGTCATTGTTCTACTGTATAACCCGTAACTGTGTGTCTGAAAGTCGCGTGACCGAAAGGTTAAGAGCGCTCTGTCTTAAAATGTCAGTGCGCAGATGATTGGGTAAACAGTTCTCTCCCCCCACTGGCCAGCTGGACTTAAACGCTAACGTTTCATCCTTGACATGTGGACGTAAATTACAAGTTCCCGAGAAGAGGGGTGGGTTCACCTGATGGAGAGGGACACTGGTAATAGAGTGTCAGTGTTGACTACCACGCTCGAGTCCAAAGTATCAAACGAATTATAAAATACAAAAGCTATTTGTCTGTGTGCTATTCGTTGACACGGCAACAGTGACTGGTAGAGGACAAGAGACAGCGTTAGACAGGCTCACCCGTGGGAGTCAGACGCACACACTTGCCACAGTTACGTCCACACCATGTCTCGTGGCCTCCGTCATCATAGATCATCTGGTTGGGCGCCGTCACCAAGTCCTGCAAGTTCCAGGCGAACGGGGAATCTGTGTCAATGTTGAACAGAGCATTGTATAGACCATACAGGCTGATGTCTCTGTCTGCGCCCTTGCATATGCACATGTCTGTGTGTGCGCATGTATGTGTGTGCACATGTCTGTGTCAATGTTGAACAGAGCATTTACAGGCTGATGTCTCTGTCTGTACCCTTATGTGCGCATATGTCGTGTCAATGTTGAACAGAACCTTTCATAGACCCTACTGGCTGCTGTCTCTGTACCAATGTGTGTGTCTGTGTGTCTGCGCATATATATATATATATATATATGTGTGTGTGTGTGTGTTTGTGTGTGTGTGTGCGCGTGTGTGTGTTCGTGTTTGCATGTATGTCTACAACAAATACACATCGATCTGCACCCATGAGACAAGAGAGGAACAACAACTGAGAACACAATGTAGCAAGGCAAAAGATGACCCGAAGTCAGACAAATGGCAGCCTGCAGCTGTCAATGAGGCGTGGCGGTAGCCCAGCGAATAACACGCTTGCCTTTCCATCTGATGATCATGTGTTCGAATCCCCACAGAGGCTGTGATTATGTAACATTGACCTTGGCTACCAGCCCGGCCTGGCCTAGACTAGCTACGGGAAATATTACTGGGAGTAAAGACGACCTGAGTGGTACTGGCCACTTCATTTATCCAATGCCCATGGTCTATCAAATTTGAGACTAGCACATGAAGACGTGGAAAAATGGCCTTCACCGTTTTTGTTGTTGTTGTTGTTGTTGTTGTTGTTGTTGCTTTGTCCAAACCACACAAATGTCTTGCGAAAGAAAACATTTAGTAATATATTTTATTGGGTAAACACTCTAACAAGTGTCATCGGTAGATTGATTGATTGATTGATCTAGGAGCCGACATCACAGCATTCGGGACATTCCCATAAGCGCTTCGTCCCCATCCTCAGCAACCAGCGAAGAGTTCCAACACTAATAGTTCCAGTAGCAATCTGATTATATGTCCGTCTCGCCTTTCCTCTGAGCGTCGAGCGTCGGCCAGATCCCCTCGTCACTCCTCGCTGCCTCATTCTAACCAGACTATGGTGATCCATTTGCTCCTCCGAGGTGTACACGTGCTCCCACAAGGCCGCAACCACATCTGCCTTGTCATGCATCAATACTCCACCAAGTTCTGCCGAGCCAGCCAATCTGTCCGCCTGTTAATTCCCCAGCACACTGGCATGCCCAGGAGAAAAGATCCAGGTGATGCTTGCTACCCGTGACCTCCGAAGCGAAGCAAGCCACTCTGCACGAAGCTTGCCTGTTCTCACCCTTCTCAGCATGCCTTCTGAGTCAGTTACAATCACAATATGTGTATGTATCGTGTTTTCTACCCAGCGGAAAGCTGCATTGACCGCCTCCACCTCCATTCTTAAGCTAGATGTAGTGTCATCATACGCCAGGCTATCCTGCACCAAACGCCGACCATTAGTTTTTGCCAAGAACCCCCAAGCACTTCTTCTACCCCTCAACACCGACCCATCCGTGTAGATAATCACATCACCCGGGCGAGAATTTTCCTGAATTAGTTGCTGAATTTCCACTTCCGTGGCCCCTGCTGGCCACTCCCTGCACTCCCTGTTCAATGTGATTATAACTCTGCACAAGTCTGACTGCTCCGCTGGCACTCTGACCCACTCCTCTCCTCGTCTGATGTTCTCCAAGGGGCACACCTGTCTGATCGTATCCTCCGCCTGAGCCATCCATGATTTCCCTCTTATCAGTCTCTTACCCTTAATTACGTCCAGCGCCTCATGCAACGGATGATCTGTGTCTGCAACTACTCTGAGGTATGCCTTCGCTTGCATCACCTTGTGCCTACCAGCAACAGTAGGCAGACCAAGGATGTAACGCATACACACTACTGGAGTGTCTCTGGTGCATCCCAGAATGACCCGCATAGCTTCATTCTGTATGCGCTCTAATTTCACCAGCTGACTCTTTGAGACAGTGAGCAGTCATAGTCCATAATCAATCACTGAGAGGTTCAAGTGCTGGTATAGTGTGAAGAGCATTCTCTGCTCTGTGTCCATTGCATCATCGGTAGATGTATGTTTCACCAGGTTAAAACCCTAACAAGTGTCATCGGTAGCTCTATGCTACTGTAGCAGATAGACATTCTAAGAAGTGTCATCATTACTATATGTTTTACCAGGTAGACACTCTAACAGGTGTCATCGTTACTATATTTTTAACTGGTAGACATTAACAAGTGTCATTTTTACTATATTCTTTACCAGGTACACACTCTAACAAATGTCATCATTACTTTATTCTTTTCTGAGGAGACACTATAACAAGTGTTATCGTCACTTTATTCTTTACTTGGTAGACACTATAACAAGTGTTATCGTTACTATATTCTTTACTTGGTAGACACTATAACAAGTGCCATTGTTACTATATTCTTTACTATTTAGATACTCCAAGAAGTGTTATCGTTACTATATTCTTTACTTGTAGACACTATAACAAGTGTCATCGTTACTATATTCTTTACTTGGTAGACACTCTAACAAGTGCCATCGTTACTATAGTCTTTACTTGGTATACACTGTAACAAGTGTTATTGTTACTATATTATTTACTTGGTAGACACTCTAACAAGTGCCATCGTTACTATAGTCTTTACTTGGTATACACTGTAACAAGTGTTATCGTTACTATATTATTTACTTGGTAGACACTCTAACAAGTGCCATCGTTAATATATTCTTTACTTGGTATACACTGTAACAAGTGTTATCGTTACTATATTATTTACTTGGTAGACACTCTAACAAGTGTTATCGTTACCAAATTCTTTACTTGGTATACACTGTAACAAGTGTTATCGTTACTATATTATTTACTTGGTAGACACTCTAACAAGTGCCATCGTTAATATATTCTTTACTTGGTAGACACTATAACAAATGTCATCGTTAATATATTCTTCACTTGGTATACACTGTAACAAGTGTTATCGTTACTATATTCTTTACTTGGTAGACACTCTAACAAGTGTTATCGTTACTATATTCTTTACTTGGTAGACACTATAACAAGTGCCATCGTTACTATAGTCTTTACTTGGTAGACACTATAACAAGTGCCATTGTTACTATATTCTTTACTTTTTAGATACTCCAAGAAGTGTTATCGTTACTATATCCTTTACTTGGTAGACACTCTAACAAGTGCCATCGTTACTATATTCTTTACTTGGTAGAACTCTAACACAGTGGGTCTCAACCTTTTTTGGCCAATGCACCCCTTCACCATATGTTCAGAACGTCATCCCCCCTTTTCGTATTTCCTCCCTATAAATCCCACCCACCCCCACCCCTACACAGTATACACAGTAAAAATTGAAGCTAAATTTAATAACACATACTAGAACAAGTCTAAACATCTACATAAAATGTGATTTGCGGGTCTACTTAAGTTATAGAACGAATTTCAGAAGGGCGAGAAGTACAGAACTGTAAAATATGGAGGGGAAAACAATATAAAGTAATCAGTTGGGATTCCCTAACCACTGCTCTAACAAATGCCATCGTTAACATATTCCTTACTTGGTACACACTCTAAGAAGTGTCACCGTCCGTTACTATATTCTTTACTTGGTAGACACTCTAACAAGTTGCATGGTTACTATATTCTTTACTGCGCCCGTATGTTGCCGGGGCCCATACGGGGGAGCAAAGAATAGTAACACTGTTGCCTACCATGCACGTCGTAAGAGGCGACTAAGGAGGATATGGTTCCGCCGCCCTGCTACTGAGTGAGTGCGTGGCGCGACATTGTGAGCTGTGAATTTCGCGTGAAATGCTTTTACATCTGTCCGCGGTTGTTTGTAGCGTGAACTGCATGTTCGGAACGGTGGCGGCCGGCTGTTGCTGGATTGACTGGTTTGCCTTTTCGGCTCACGAGTGCATTTTTCATGAGACTCCTGGGAGTCGCCGCTGGAGCTACGGAGTTCGTGTTTTGTGCTGCGCTTTCGGCGGGTCGTCCTGCGGAAAGAGACCGAGCCACATGGGATAAAATCTGGGTCAATGAAGTCTTTTTGGTGACTGCCGTTTCCATCGACGATAAACTGTATTTTTCACTTTTGTGTTGGAATTCTGGCGGCGGCATTATACACAGTGTACCTGTGCGGGCTGTTGGCTTGCCGAGACTCCTGTTTATTCCATTGTTCACATTGGGCATTGAGGAGCATTTTGTGTGATATTCACTGGCACAGGAACGGAGCAATATGGGGACGACCCGTTGCCGTGAAGTTGGAACCACGACTAACTAACTAACTAACTAACTAACTAACTAACTAACTAACTAACTAACTAACTAACTAACTAACTAACTAACTAACTAACTAACTAACTAACTAACTAACTAACTATATTCTTTACTGGCTAGACACTCTAACAAGTGTCATCGTTAATATATTCTTTACTGGCTATACACTCTAACAAGTGTCATCGTTACTATATGCTTTACCAGGTAAACACTCTAACAAGTATCATCGTTACTTTATTCCTTACTAGGTAGACACTTTAACAGCGGTCATCGCTAACCAAGTCGTTCCTAGTCACGTTGCCCGTTTGTAGAACTACAGAACTCAGATTTCATAGTAAATATGCACGGCTCATAAATATTAATTAGGACGTAGATTTTGATTATAGTAGAGGCCACCCTGGACAATAAGAGGATGACTTGTGGGCAGGCTAAACCCACAAGCCCGGGAAGGCAATCTACCTATGGAAGGAGGACTCCAGAAAAGATACCTCAACCGTACAAGTCGGACGATGTTGGCCTAAGTTGGACGAGACTAGACTGCGGACATCCACGCACTACAATGGGTGCCATGCAGCAAGTGTAGCATACGTTGGTCGCAGAAGAAGATGACGAACACAATATCCTTGCGCGAAATTACAATTAAGCACATGGGTGTGTTATGACACGTGTCTTGGGTAGTTTGGTATAATCTTGTTGTTGTTCCAAAGGTTGAGTTGTATAGTACTACAGTATAAACTGATCACAGTTTCAGTCTATTCTGTGGTATAGTTTCCCATTCAGGTCTGTGATAAACCAGGCTAGTGATGACCTTCAAAACCTTCTTAGACATCTGATGTCCGTAACAGAAACGGCTAGGAATGCATTGATCAAGCAGTTTGTTTGTTTCCCGTACCACGTTCAATACCGCCATATATGTTGAAACCAACTTTCATTTTCTGACTTAACTTTCCCGAAAATGCCTGAAAAAATCAGCTTTCTTCTTTTTCTTTGTCGACATTTCTAAGAGTAGATTAAAAGTAACTTTACATTTGATTTACAACAAATGAGAAATAATAAATGATTTCACTTCCGCTGGCTGCTCCACAGCCACATGCTCCCTTTTGGCCATCGTCGTATCGCGTGGTGCTAGCGCAGGGCTGGCCGTTGAGTTTGAGGATCCCACCTTGGTTGGTGCACCGGGAGGCGCCGCTGACCAGTGCTGTTGATAGATAACATAATTAGTGCTGACTGATGTTGATAGATAACACAGTTAGTGCTGACTGATGTTGACAGATAACATAATTAGTGCTGACAGCTGGTGACAGATAACATAATTAGTGCTGACAGCTGGTGACAGATAACACAATTAGCGTTGACTGATGTTGATAGATAACACAATTAGTGCTGACTGCTGTTGATAAATAACACAATTAGTGCTGACTGCTGTTGATAGATAACACAATTAGTGCTGACTACTGTTGATAGATAACACAATTAGTGCTGACTGCTGTTACTGGTCACCTTTCCATCATATTTACATTGAGAGTTTTAGTTTACTCCTTCAAGTTCGTGACAAAAGAGCATAAACTGGCATAATTTATAACAGTAAGGCGGAAGAACAACGATATGTGAATATGAGACTATACCAATCTCTGGCGGGGTATATTATGTTGTAGGCGTGGGAAAGCTCAACACTTACCACACACTGGGAACGAAGAACACACTGGTTTTACAGTCAACAGCATACCACAACAAGCAATGATGTACAGAGGAAGAGGCCGACCACGTAAACGATTGAAGGAGGGAATAGCAGAGTCCAAGGGAATATCGATACATGAAGCCCATAATCGGACAATCTCACGTTGTTTATACTTCATCTCGACACAGCAAGGTACAAGAGGAACATGATGAGATTCTTCTTCTTCTTTCGTTCGCCTAAATTATGTTTATAACTGCAATGTTGTCTCTTGTATGAATCTAACAGTCTTTTTTAGTTCATTCAGCGGTCCATAGAGTTTATCTTCCACTGTTGTTGTCTCTCTAGATGAGATGAGATGAGACGTCACTGAAACTGTGTGGACATTCCGTATATACAGCACAAAAACCTGTCTTCTGTAAGATGTTATAGTTACTTGCATTACCGATACAAGACGTCGCAGTAAACCCAGGCATGTATTGTCATCGTTATATTTAAGGCCGTTTTACGTTCAGCAGTTTGCCGTTAGTCAGTGTCCTAGGCGCAGTGAACGCAGTTACACAATTCCGACATACTAGGTTCCAAGTCAAAGTTCAAAGGTCATTTGGGAGCAGATCGCTGTGCGTTGAGTTTCACAGTGGTGTGAGCGTCGGCCGTTCAGAAAACAACGGTCTGCTACTGAATGTAAAATTGCCTAGAAAGTCACAAACAGCCATTAAATTCTGGGATTGATATGGACCTTCTGTAAAGGACATGTAATTAACTTTAATTTGCCATTGTTTGCTGACCGCCGACACTTATACCATTGTGAAAATCACCGCAAAGCCATCCGCTCCCAATGAGCCCGCTGCTGACTTATAACCCGGTAGGTCGGGGTGTGACACCTCGGTCACTACTACTGGCAACAGACGCCGACCTTGCCAGAACTTGAACATGAGTAACTTGCCACGTGGCAATACATATCAGCAGATAGTAGGGCAATATGGTATGGGAAACAGAAACCACAGAGGAGGCACCAGCTGATACAGTTCTGTGAAGAAAACAATCTTATTGTTCGCAGCACATTTCTCCAACATAACCTTAGGAAACTGTATACATGGAAAAACGCTGGAGATAGAACAAGAAACCAAATTGATTACATTATGATTAGAAATATATTTAAAAACAAAGTTAAAATGCCAAAATATACCCTGGTGCTGATTTCAACTTTGACCATAATCCTGTAATCTTAAAATTACAAATAAAACTTAAAAACCCAGGAATAAGGACATCGAAGTAGATATATCGGCATTGAAACAACCAGAAATAAGTCAACTATACCTGGTTGAAGTAAAAAAATAGATCTGATAGGCTAATCATTGAAAGTATGGAACAATATAGACGTGAAAATCCTGAGGATAAAATTAATACAAAATGGGAAAGTGTAAAAACCAGTATTCAGATTGCAAATACCACCTTGCCAGTGAAGATAAATAAGAAAAAACAATTATGGATAACCGATGAAATCTTGTGTAAAATGACTCAAAGCAAGAAAGCAAAGAACACTCCAGAGCATACATTAATATATAGAGAGATACGTCACATTTGCAGATTTGCCAATTGAGTGGTTGCAGAAACAATGCAAAGAAATAGAGGATCTGGAAATAAAACACAACTCAATAGAATTACATGAACATATGAAAATATTTACAAAGAAGAAACAGCAGGAAACGGTTGTATCAGTGGAAAAAATTGAGAAATTATAATTAATAACACTGACATAATAAAAAGATGGACAGACTACACAGAAGATTTATTCTGGGACAATAGGGTCAGTAGACCAACATTGTATAATACTCAAGATGGACCAAAAATATTAAAGGCTGAAGTAGAGAAGGCTATTAAAAAGTTTAAAGAATGAAAGACTGCAGGTCCTGATAAGATAACAACAGAGATGATAAAATCCTTATCCAGCTTTGGCATTGAAACGATCACAGAATTATGTAATGATATATATAATACTGGGTACATCCCCAAGGATTTGAAAGCGTCCATTTTCATCACACTACCGAAGAAGCCAAGAGCTGTTGATTGTGAGGATTACATAACTATTAGCTTAATGAACCACATAACTAAGATATAACTCAAGGTCATACAAGAATTAATTCAACATAAAATAGACGAGGAAGTAGCTGAAGAACAATTTGTGTTCCGCAAAAACAGCGGCACCAGAGAAGCAATTATCTGTTTGAGGCTGTTAGTTGAAAAATATATAGAAGTTCAAAAAAGTATATATGTTTGTTTTATAGACTACAATAAAGCTTTTTATAGAGTACAACATGAAAAACTAATTACGTGCCTTCAAGATATAGGAGTAGACGGAAAGGACATCAGACTCATTAGTAACTTGTACTGGGAACAAGTGGTGTCTATTAGATGCGGTAATAACTATTCGTCGCCTATAGAGATAAAAAGAGGAGTACGACTGGGATGTGTACTGTACCCAAGCCTCTTCAACATATACACAGAAAGAATTTTTAAACAAGTTGAAATGCCTGGACTCAACATCAATGGAAGAATCATAAACAATCTTAGGTATGCTGGCGATACCGTGTTACTAGCAGAAAGTGAGCAAGAGTTACAAGACCTAGTGGAGCAAGTAAACAGGCACAGTGCAGAATGTGGCTTAGATATTAACATTCAAAAAACAAAAACAGTGAAAAGCAGTGAAAAGGAAAGGTCATCAATGAACATCACAGTAAACGGGCAGATACTAGAATAAGTAACAAGTTTCTCCTATCTTGGACATATAATAACAGATGATGGCAGAAGTGAAATAGAAATCAAAAAGAGAATAGGAATGGCCAAAAATACTTTCAACGGCATGAAATCAGTATTAACATCTAGACAGATTAATAACGCATTAGAAATGAGAATGCTACGTATATTCAACGCTATTGTATGGAGCGGAAGCCACGACATTGAACAAACAACTAGAAAGTCGCATAGAAGCCCGGGAGATGTGGATATACAGACAAATATGTCGTATTTCATGGAAACAAAAACAATCAAATGCAGATGTTCTAGAAAAACTGGGAATGAAGAGAGAGAGAGAGAGAGAGAGAGAGAGAGAGAGAGAGAGAGAGAGAGAGAGAGTTGATGAAAGAAATAAAGAGGAGGCAAGTGAAATATTTCGGCCATGTTAAAAGACATGATACTCTTATAAAAACCATACTGGAAGGCAAGGTTTAGGGCAAGCGAGCAAGAGGTAGACAACGATACATGTGGGAAGATAACATCAAGAGATGGACGAACATCAGCCTGACAGAATGTACAGTCAAGGCGAGAGACAGACAGTGTTGGAGATCCATTGCAGCCAACCTTCACTGTGGAGACGGCACCTGATTGATTGATTGAGTGGCCAGGATTTGTGGCCACGAACTGTGGGATTTTGTTGATCAGCAAACAGTGAAGGGTCAGACGGCAGAGGTCCGGGGCTGACATCATTACAAACAGCCTAATTACTCACACACACTGCTGTAAACAGGGAGCTCTAGCATTTCTGGACGATGAAACATCATCATCATAATGTTGGAGACTCTTTGCAGAGCCTCACTTACATCAGATTCCGCCTAAAAGACTGCACATTTCGTCAGTTACCCTGACCCATGCATGTTCACGCTCAGGGTGTCTTTTATGTCCTGTGTCCACCTTCGTATCGATGGACGACGACAGCCTTTACTTTTATAGAACAAAACACTCTTGCTACCCCCCCCCCCCCCTCTCTCTCTCTCTCTCTCTCTCTCTCTCGCGCGCGCGCTCTCTCTCTCTCTGTATGTTTGGCTGGCTCGACATTGGAGATCGCGTCACTTTTAAAAAATGGGGGTGGGGGGGGGGAGGAGGAGGCAAGCATGATAGCCACTGTGCTACTTCAGCTCACACCGTGAAGAATAATGGTCAACATTAAAAAACCCCACACTGTCTATTAATAGCTTACCTCACGTGGAAAATGTAAATACTGGGCAACACGTGAGAGAAATACACCAGCATACATCCCAGTCGTCCATAGTTTCATGTAGGAATGCATTGCCCGAGTATAAGACACAAAGTTGCCAAATGAAAGCAAGTGACTGAAGAATAATGTGTATGTGTTTTAAAAAAAGTTAGTTGCATATCCTTTACAGGACGTAGCTGTCAACCCCAACATTTTTCACTGTTCGTGATTCCTGGGCAAGTTTACGTTTCTTTGAAACCCGTTCCAATGGCTTTATTACAAAAGCATGAAAGAAACATTAACAGGTGTGGTAGAATTAAACAAAGCATTCATTTTGAATGAATTATGCACAATGGGTTGGTCAGAAGAAGTCGCCGTAGGCATTCAGGCAAGCATCCCGTTGCTTAGGTAGGTGGCGAATGCCGTCCGCAAAAAAAAGGATTGTGATTGCTCGCTGAACCAAGTGTTTACCGCGTTCATCACGTCTGTATCTGTGTGAAATCGTTGCCCCTTGAGAGCTTTTTTAAAGAGGTTGGAGCAAATGAAAATCACTTGGTGACAAATCAGGACTATAGGCTGAATGTTGCAGAATTTCACACTTCTTCCTTGCTAATGCTTCCTGCACAATCTTTGCGACATGCGGACGAGCATTATCGTGCAACAAAATAACACCGCGAGAAAGCATGCCGGGACGTTTAATCTTGATGGCGTTTTGCAGCTTGTCTAGTGTTTGCAAGTAGTGGGTAGAGTTGATGTTGACATCAGGTTCTTTAAAGTCAGCCAACAAAAGCCCTTCATGGTCAAAAAATGCGCTCAGCATAACCTTACCAGCAGAAACCTGTAACTTGAATTTGTTTGGCTTTTGGTGATCCAGCATGCTTCCATTGCATGCTTTCTCTTTTGTTGCTCGGCTCAAAATGGTGACACCATGATTCATCGCCTGCCACTATGCGGAAGAGAAATACACTACCCTCCACTCTGTTACTCAGCAAGTGGTTCAAACACCATCCCATGCGTTCCTCTTTTAGGTGGTCGGTCAACATCCGTGGTACCCACTGTCAACACACCTTCCGATATTGAAGTTTTTTACGAACGACCTTTTGAATTGTTCAAATTCACACATCAAATTCTTTCACTAGCGAACGTATGCATCGACAATTGTTCATTTTACTGCTGCATCAATTTTGGCGATGGCTTTTTCTGTTGCAACAATATGCGCTTGACCCGGCCGTCGAAGATCTGTCGTGAACTGAAGTCCTTTCCGAAACATTCGTGCCCAGTCTGTCACTGTTGTCTTCGACACACATTTGTTACCCTACGCTGCCTGCACTCTTCGATGAATGTCCACTGGTCGACATCCTTCAAATGAAAGAAACTGAACCACCGCTCTTTGAGCTTCTTTGGATGGACTTTGGATCAACCCAGCCATTTTCTCAACGGTCAGAAACAGAACTTATGCATCATGGGACGAAAAGCACTTGCTCTTTTATTCATTGGTCAGTACTTATCAGATGACTATGACATGATCATGTTCAACGTACGCAATTACCCGCGGTGCGGCACGAACGGATTTCAAATGAACGCCCTTAGTTTGCCATTGCTTTCTGAACGACCCGCACCCATACAATTTCATTTTAAAAAAACAACGTAAGGCGGTCTGCTGCCAAATCGTCAACAGCTGTGTTTCGAACGAGGTTATGCGAGATTAAGAACTGCGTCCATAACCCCTTCGCAACGGAACAGACTGCATGTGTTTAAAACGTGAAAAAACAAGCGCATGGAGTATTATGTTGCTCTACAGTCGCTGAAGGTGGGAGTGAAGTCTTTACACGTGGTGACACTCAAGAGTAATAAAATAGTTACTCAATCAGACTGATTGTCGCAAGAGAGTCTATCAGCATCCAGAGAGGACACATACAAGCTGCTTGGCTACATAACTCCAACCACAAGCATAATCAGTGGAAGGATCTAACTACTGACGTCACGAGGTATCATTTTGTATGCCACTTGATTGTCCTGTAACATGCCATTCCATATTTTGTTTTCTGTATTATCATCTTTCATATTATCATTTTGTATGCCACTTGATTTTATCATGTATAATATAACATTACTGTGATGTGAGTGAGAGAGTTAGTGAGTGAGAGAGAGAGAGAGAGAGAGAGAGAGAGAGAGAGAGAGAGAGCGAGAGAGAGAGAGAGAGAGAGAGAGAGAGAGAGAGAGAGAGAGAGAGAGAGAGAGAGAGAGAGAGAGAGTTGAATTGCATTACTAATTGTTACGCTACACAATGTATATGTACAATTTTTTCTCCACTTCTTTCAATTTTTGCGAGAATGCTCACGACAATCATTAGTGTCTCAACTGTGTGTAAAGTGTGGGAGTTTGTTCTTATTAGTTTCAGTGATCATGTATGTGTATAGATGTGAGAATGCTTGTGTGGGTGTGTATGTGAGGGATGTGTGTGTGGGGGTGTGGGGAATGTATATGTGGAGGGGTTGTATGTGGGGGATCTGTATGGGTTGATGGGTGATGTGTGGATGGGTGAAGGAATGTGTAGTCGGTGGGGGATGTATGTGTGAGGGGTGTGTGTGTGTGTGGAGGGGGGGGGGGTATTTAGGAGGATTATTGGAAGTATGTGGGTGTTGGTGGGTTGGGGGGTGTGGGGGTAGGAAATGTGTATTTGGGTGGATGAATGGGTGTGTAGGAGATTGTGTGGGTTGGGGGATGGGTGTGTAATGAGTGTAGGGGATGAGTGTGGGGTAGGGGGTGTCTGTGAATGGGATATGTCTGTGTGGGTGAGAGTGTGTGAGTGTGGATGGGGTAAATGTGAGTGGGTGGAGGATGTATGTTTGGGTGGTGAGGATGTTTGAAGGTGGGGGATGTGTGGGTGGGTAGGGAGATGTGTGTGTGGGTGAGAGATGTGTGTGCGGGGATGTGTATGAGAAATGCATGTGGGAGATGTGTGTGTGTGTATGTGGGGGGGGGGGAATGTGTTTATGGGTGGAGTTTTGTGTGGGAGGGTAGATGTGTGAGATTTTTGGGGAGGTGTGGATATGCAGGTGGATGACGGATGTATGTGAGGATGGGGGATGTGTGTTTGGCTGGGTGGTTGGGGTGTGTGTGGGTGGGAGGGTAGATGAGAGATGCATGTGTTGATGGGCGGATGGGTGATGTGTGGGTGTGAGTGGTTGATGGATGAGTACGTGAGTGGGTGGATAAGTGTGAGAGATGAGTGTATGGTTGGGGGATGTGTGTGTTTTTGGGAAGATGTGTGTGAGCGGCGGATGTGTGTGGGTGGGGTATATGTGGGTGGTGGAGTGTGTGTGGGTGGGAGGTGTGTGTTTTTGGGTGTTTATGGGTGGGGATATGTGTGGGCAGGTGGGAAGATGTGTTTGTGGGTGGGGATGTGTGTATAGGTGGGGGATGTGTAGTTGAGAGGTGGCGGATATTGGGTGGCTGAGTGGGTGTAGGTTGGCTGATGTGTGTGTGGGTGGGTGGGGAAAATTGTGAGGGTGCGGGATGTATGTGTGGATTGGTGCGGGATGTGTGGGTTGACGAGGGTATGTTTGTGTGGTTTTGTGATGTGTGTTTTGCTGGGTGGTTGCGGGTGTGTGAGTGGGTGTGGAGAATATGTGGGTGGGTGTGTGCGTGTCGGTTATGTGATGGGTGGGGGATGTATCTGTGGGTGGGGAAATGGGTGTGGGTGGGGGATCAGTGGGTTGGTGGCGGTATGTATGTTTGCCTGGGACTGTGTGAGTGCGTGGAGGTATGTGTGGGTGGGTGGGTGGGGGATGTGTGGGTGGCTGAGGGATGTGTGGGTGGCTGCGGGGTGTGAGGGTGGATGGGGGATGTGTCTTACAACATTGCAATATGCACTGTTTATGTTTACAACTTTCATTTGACAATGTTTGTTTTTTTTCCATGTGAATGTACCATGCGTAATATGCACTGTTTATGCTTACAAAATCCATTTGACAATGTTTTTTTCCCCTATGTAAATGCAACATGCACATTTGATGAATGAAAGATGAGTGATCGAAAGGGCCGAATGTAACCGTTGTGTTGATATCCATGGTATGAGGTATCGCCAGTTGAGAATGCAATGACAAACTATTAAACTAAATTTGCCCATGTCACCAAGCTTCTATCATAATTATAATGAGAAGAACAAGAAAGAACATAAACATGGAAATTGGTGAAGAATAGTATGGATTTGTGGAAGGAAAGGATACAAACAATGCAATATATACAATCGAACACTGATAGAGAGATAAATAGAGACACAGAAAGACATATATTTGTGCTTCATAGATATACCAAGGCATGTGATTAAGTAAAACATGATGTACTGATTAAAATGTTGGAAGATATCAACATTGATGGGAAAGATCTCAGAATAATAAAAAATATTTACTGGAACTAAGTAGCAGCAATTAAAATGGGAAATAAAGAGAGCAATTATGAACAAATAAAGCAAGGCGTGTTTTGTCACCGGATCTCTTCTCCCATTATAGCGAAGTAATAATGAGAGAGATCAAAGAGAATACGGGAATACTAATTGGAGCCAAGAATAAATATAAACAATTTACGCTATACAGATGACACAGTATTGGTGGCGGATAATGCAAAAGATCTACAACAATTGTTGAACAGCGTAGTAACGGACAACGCAAAGAAAGGACTCTCCTTGAATATCAAGAAAACAGTAACAATGGTGATATCAAAGAAACATGTGAAACCAAAATGTGAAATGGAAATAGAAGGGGAAATTCTTAACCGAGTGGATAATTTTAAATATCTATGGACATTTATAACATCAGACGGGAGGTGCACAACAGAGATTAAGAGCAGAATAGGGCAAGCAAAAGCTGCATTTCCGAAAATGAAAAGTATCTTATGCAATAAGTCACTATCTTTGAAAGTAAGAAAGAGAGTGCTGAAGTGCTATATAGAACCTGTTTGCTGTATGGCAGTGAATTTTGGAATGTAAATTAACAAATTAAAAAGAATTGTCCGGGAAGGTTAACCCGGTCAACAAATACCCGCAGAAGTCGGATGTGTCGGCCCAAGGGTGCGAGATCGCAGCTCTGCTGTAAACAGACACAACACAATCACGTCCGAAAAAAAAAAAAAACTCTCCTGATGAATGCAGAAGAAGAGGAAAAGAAATTGGAAGCAACAGAGATGTGGTTCCTAAGACGAATGTTGGGAATTATTCCTTGGACTGTCAGAGTAACTAACGACGGTTGCCTGAAAGAGGCTAATGAAACTAGAACATTATATACAACAATAAGAAAGAGACAAACAGCTTTCTTTGGTCATGTGATGAGAAAAGAGGCGTTTGAGAACATCATGACGACTTGGCAGATCGAGGGGAAGAGAGGAAGAAGCAGACCAAGAGAAATAAGGCTGGATGGACTGAGACGATGGCATGGAGGAATATCATCAGCAGAGTTGATCCAGAACACCAAAGACCGAGATCTATGGAGAGCCATGAACGCCTACGTCAGCTGGCATGGCACTTGATGATTATGATGATGATGCCGTTTACGAATTGTCTTTGATGACAGTGTTCTTGACACGTTGTGTAGAAGTATGCCAGTTTGAACATTACTTTGGTCACCCATCTGATGGTCCCAAATTCACTGTCCCAAATATGCAAGTGTAAGTAAATACAGCTTCTGAACGCATTTACTCAGTGCTTTGGTCAAACAAATAAAACTTACCAACAAAAGCAAATAACAGGATTGCTATCTTCATCTCTGCTGTAATCTATTCTGTCCTTGTTTGGACTTGAAGTAGGCGCGTTTATATTGCTGATGTTAAGGCCTAGTTCCAGGACATTTGTGAAAATCTGATTACATAAACAAAACTACTACGTGATATCGAACTGAGTCGTGCAGATAAATATGTCAGCAAAATAGTGCGTAGTCAGGATGTTCGAGATACATTCGAAGATTGGTAGGACTGTACTAATTAGGTTGTTTTGGGAAAATGCACTTTATTATAAAGTGTCATGGGCTTGATAGTGTCAAGATCTTGAGATAAATAAACAAATGCGCCCACGCAGGTCTGCTTACAAACTCGTGCCAGTTTATAGGCTAACTGAACATGTAACTGTTATGTAAAGCTGCACCACTTTGTGTTATTTTATATTGTTTACACTTTCACAGCTTTACCGCAGTTCCACCAAATTTTATTCATCCAACATTATAGCACACTGAGCAAACCAATAGAAGCTCGGTCTCCCGTAACGGATGTCTCCAGGCGTAGATGCTAATCCTTCCAATTGCAAGTTCGCTGTAAACACGTCGTATTCTTTCTCTCATACGTCACTTACTGTTGGACCCCGAGAAGAAAGAAATAACACCATGTAACATACCAGTAAATGGAACACTTGTAAACAGGTGAATCGGTACAACTATGTCGGAATAGTCATAGCATCGGAGGGAAGGTGTCTGCTAGAGAGTAGAACAAGAGTGGCCAAGGCAAATGTAGCCTTTTGCAAGATGGAAATAGTACTCAACAATACAAAACTGTCTGCTGCAATGAGAAAAAAAGAGTGTTTAAGTACTATATAGAACCTATATTGTTGTATGCATGTGGCACAGGACAATACGCAGACAAGCTAAGAAACTTTTACAGGCAATATAAATGTGGTGTCCGTGGGAGTTATTTGCACGTACACCATCAGGAGGAAGCAGAGGGCAAAGAGAGAAATGCCAGGATGGCTTGGTCACACCGCATATCCAGGACAAGAACACTGGGGTGATCCAAGACTGGTGATTGTGTGAGATAGCCAACCATGACGGGTGACTGTGTGAGATAGCCAACCATGACGGGTGACTGTGTGAGATAGCCAACCATGACGGGTGACTGTGTGAGATAGCCAACCATGACGGGTGATTGTGTGAGATAGCCAACCATGACGGGTGATTGTGTGAGATAGCCAACCATGACGGGTGATTGTGTGAGATAGCCAACCATGACGGGTGATTGTGTGAGATAGCCAACCATGACGGGTGATTGTGTGAGATAGCCAACCATGACGGGTGATTGTGGGACATAGCCAACCAAGACGGGTGATTGTGTGAGGTAGCCAACCATGACGGGTGATTGTGGGAGATAGCCGACCATGACGGGTGATTGTGGGAGATAGCCGACCATGACGGGTGATTGTGGGAGATAGCCAACCATGACGGGTGATTGTGTGAGATAGCCAACCATGACGGGTGATTGTGTGAGATAGCCAACCATGACGGGTGATTGTGTGAGATATCCAACCATGACGGGTGATTGTGTGAGATAGCCAACCATGACGGGTGATTGTGTGAGATAGCCGACCATGACGGGTGATTGTGTGAGATAGCCAACCATGACGGGTGATTGTGTGAGATATCCAACCATGACGGGTGATTGTGTGAGATAGCCAACCATGACGGGTGATTGTGTGAGATAGCCAACCATAACGGGTGATTGTTGGACATAGCCAACCAAGACGGGTGATTGTGTCAGGTAGCGAAACATGACGGGTGATTGCGGGAGATAGCCAACCATGACGGGTGATTGTGTGAGATAGCCAACCATGACGGGTGATTGTGGGAGATAGTAAAACGTGACGGGTGATTGTGTGAGATAGCCAACCCTGACGGGTGATTGTGGGATATATCCAACCATGACGGGTGATTGTGTGAGATAGCCAACCATGACGGGTGATTGTGTGAGATATCCAACCATGACGGGTGATTGTGTGAGATAGCCAACCACGACGGGTGATTGTGTGAGATATCCAACCATGACGGGTGATTGTGTGAGATAGCCAACCATGACGGGTGATTGTGAGAGATAGCCAACCATGACGGGTGATTGTGTGAGATAGCCAACCATGACGGGTGATTGTGTGAGATATCCAACCATGACGGGTGATTGTGTGAGATAGCCAACCATGAAGGGTGATTGTGTGAGATAGCCAACCATGACGGGTGATTGTGTGAGGTAGCCAACCATGACGGGTGATTGTGTGAGATAGCAAAACGTGACGGGTGATTGTGGGAGATAGCCAACCATGACGGGTGATTGTGTGAGATAGCCAACCATGACGGGTGATTGTGTGAGATAGCCAACCATGACGGGTGATTGTGTGAGATAGCCAACCATGACGGGTGATTGTGTGAGATAGCCAACCATGACGGGTGATTGTGTGAGATAGCCAACCATGACGGGTGATTGTGTGAGATAGCCAACCATAACGGGTGATTGTGTGAGATAGCCAACCATGACGGGTGATTGTGTGAGGTAGCCAACCATGACGGGTGATTGTGTGAGATAGCAAAACGTGACGGGTGATTATGGGAGATAGCCAACCATGACGGGTGATTGTGTGAGATAACAAAACGTGACGGGTGATTGTGTGAGATAGCCAACCATGACAGGTGATTGTGGGAGATATCCAACCACGACGGGTGATTGTGTGAGATAGCCAACCATGACGGGTGATTGTGTGAGATATCCAACCATGACGGGTGATTGTGTGAGATAGCCAACCATGACGGGTGATTGTGTGAGATATCCAACCATGACGGGTGATTGTGTGAGATAGCCAACCATGACGAGTGATTGTGTGAGATAGCCAACCATGACGGGTGATTGTGTGAGATATCCAACCATGACGGGTGATTGTGTGAGATATCCAACCATGACGGGTGATTGTGTGAGATAGCCAACCATGACGGGTGATTGTGTGAGATATCCAACCATGACGGGTGATTGTGTGAGATAGCCAACCATGACGGGTGATTGTGTGAGATAGCCAACCATGACGGGTGATTGTGTGAGATAGCCAACCATGACGGGTGATTGTGGGACATAGCCAACCAAGACGGGTGATTGTGTGAGGTAGCCAACCATGACGGGTGATTGTGTGAGATAGCCAATCATGACGGGTGATTGTGTGAGATAGCCAACCATGACGGGTGATTGTGGGAGATAGCCAACCATGACGGGTGATTGTGGGAGATAGCCAACCATGACGGGTGATTGTGGGAGATAGCCAACCATGACGGGTGATTGTGTGAGATAGCCAACCATGACGGGTGATTGTGTGAGATAGCCAACCATGACCGCCCGCAATTACTGGCATCGCACATGATGATGATGATGATGATGATGATGATGATGATGATGATGATGATGAGATATATGCATGCGTACACAGATACACATATAAACACAGTTTTGGATGCTGATTGGTCAGTCACAATAAAATGACATCTTCTGTGTTGGGGGAATGTTTGTATTTGTAGTTGTAACTTCGTTGTCTAAGTGAATAGCGTTGCTTCCATGTGCCATTATTTCCTTATATTCTCTTCAAAATTACATCTTCGTGTGACGTCATTATTCCTTCTGTTAAATGAGGAAGACATTTCTGGCTTACATGTCTTTAGCAAATGTTTGAGAGTTTGTTATCAAGGCTCCATCTATTTGTTTACATTTGACATTTTTATTAATACGTTAATTTTTCCTAGTACCTTATCAGCATTCCAAACATGTTGTAAAAATGACACAAACATGTTTGTATTAAGTAAAGATAAAACACGTTACCAGTAATGTAGAAAAGCAATTTATAAAAGCCATCGAGTAATGCTAAAGTAGCCAAATCAAAGGGACACAATTGAATTCAAATAGACAACAACACAATGAAAGGTACAGTAACTACATTTCTACGCTGAATATACATATATTCTTCTTTCATCATAAATGGAAAGGCGTTTTCTTGACACACGAATCATAATCATCTTCTGTCTTCTTATGTTTCTTCTCCGTAACCATCTCGCCCGTAACCATCTCGCGCCAAAGTTGTCTACCTAGAGACTTGTCCATGGCTGTTTGGATTGTGCAGCTCTGGACAAGATGAAGCAGCAGCTCAACACCAAACATATAAATGTATACCCTTTTTAGTTGCCTTTTCCATCACGCTCAGTAGGTGACATTATCACTCTTCCGTGCATCTCTTACGGCGTGTTGTGTCATAGAATACGTAATGTATTTTATTGTCTCTTGTTTTGGGGGATTTTCACTATATGATTTATGTTCATCTTTATGGAGTCCGTTGTAAGGTATGTACACTGTGTCCGTGTTTAGTATGTCTCATATTTTAGCAGGACTTACATATACCTAACTGTTTGTATTTCTCTTATGGCCCTTGGTAACACACTGGCCAAAATCACGTTTCTGTTCACATAATATTTATATGAACACACCCATTTCCATACCTACGTCTACTCAAACATGCGCTATTATATTTGCTATCAACAGTCAGGATGGGCAGTATGGAAATATGCCATGAATGGGACCTAAACAGTCATAAACAATACTCTAACACAGGGGTGTCCATCTCAATCGCTCAGCGGGCCAAAACTCAAATCGCACGTAAGGTTGCGGGCCGGACAAGATCAACATTCAACAAGCCGAAAATTAAACCTTTTTAAAAACATTAATATAAATTAAAACAGGAAAAAGTTTTAATAATAAAACATCATTGGTATACACATTTTCACTCTTATGTCAATTTGAGAGCACGATGTTTGGCATCTTTTCTTAGCTACAAGTTCGTTTATGTTTGGAGTAATGTTCTGTGTCATTGTGATTCTCATGATGGACTGCAAGTGTTCACCAGTGAGACGACTCCTGTGTGATGTTTTGTTAATCTTCATCACAAAAAACAGCTGCTCACACAGATATGTGCTACCAAACATGCTCAAGGTTCGAGCCGCATGTAAACGAAGCCGGTGCATCTCTTCAGGAATAAGCGCAGCTTCACTTGAAATGCCTTCACTGTATCATGCATATCAGTGATAATGTGATCCCGTCCCTGGAGCTGCAGGTTCAAGTCGTTAAGATGCGTGGTTATATCAGACAGAAACGCAAACTCACATTTCCACTTTTTATCACGAAAAACTGTGGAATCTTTCCCTTTACTGTCCACGAATTGACAGATTTCCTCGATCAGCTGGAAAAAAATATACTGAGAACTTTTCCTCTACTTAGCCACCGCACTTTTGTATGATAAGTAAGGAATGTAGCCGAACGTCGACTCTATTTCCAGCAAAAAAGACTGAAATTGGCGGTGATTTAAATCTTTAGCTGTGATAAAATTGACGGGTAAAGGTGATGTAATATCCGGGCATTACACTACTTTCATTTTTTATGCGCAAATCCAAAACGAGCATCTGAACGTTGCTAAGTAACTATAACGACGAACACTAACTCACTTCACAACAGTGCTAATTAGGGAATTTGATTTGCACTTTATATCGTGACCACAAAAAAATATTTTTGCTTAAAATTCTCTCTTGGGCCGAATATATTTGTACGTCGTTTGAGACCTCTCGGGCCTGATATGATTGTACGGCGGGCCGGATGTGGCCCGCGGGCCTTGAGTTTGACACATGTGCTCTAACAAGTGCTCAAGTTGAGAACGTCCACTTCATTACAACCGCCTTTACCCCAGAAGGCTCGATCTCTCTCAGCAGAACGGCAAGCCGAGAGAACAACAGAGAGCACGCTCGTGGTTGCTCCGCAGACTCCGGAGTCCTTCAGAGCTGACATAAGGATTTCCTCACTTAAAAACAACAAAAGCGGACATTAAGGTCATCCGAGTAAAACAAGTAAACTGAAGTGACTTTTGTGAAATAAAATCCAAGGCCATAGTTCGATAAATTAGTTTGTTTAAGATGTGACCCTGTGTTTAATCACTGGTTGAAATGTTATAGTTTCCCTTCTTCATTAGAATAGATAAGACAATACAGATTTTTCTACACCCACAGCCTAGACTGAACAGATCACGAAGTGCTGATGTTCTAAGCTTGAAATAGTTTATTAAATGGGTTTGCGATTAAGTGGAGCACATACACATTTTTTTTTGGCAGATATTTATTATGTACGTTGGGGGTGGTGGGGTGGGGTTTCAAACCCTACACCGGCATTAGCTTGGACTTGAACGTTGACATCTCGTTCAGAAAGCCATGGCAAACTACTCAAAGTAAAACTGCCTAGAAAATGAACCTGGGGTTGATTGCAACGTCCTGTTAAGGACACTTGACTTGTAAAGTTATAAACACATTGTTAAAAGCAAACAGCAGGTAGAATGTTAGAAGAACGACTCATGCCTACGGGGAAGTAAATACAACAAAGCCTTCCCTGTCAACATTATGCTGTGGGAGACAGAATGGCCGAATAGATAAGATCGTTCGCTTGTAAATTTATGGTATGTGGATGCTGAGGTAGCGCGTTCAACCCCTACACCCGTCAGTTGGACGAAAATATTGACTTCTGGTCCTTGTTTTGGAGACGTACATTACAAGTACCTCAGAAGTCGGAGTGGGTTCGCCTAATGGCGAGGAACACGAGTGATATGGAAAGCTAATCCAGACGTTTCAGGTAAAATGGCGACGACGTATGGGTGCTTTCTTCAGAGGACACTGTTAATTTGTATTTCTGGGGAGGATGTCTTGTTATTTTGTATTCGTTTTCAGAAGTTGTTCACAAGAAACCACGGAAGGTAGGTGGTGGACGACATTTTGAGGGTAGCCGACAGAAAGTTGTTGGTTATGGTCTCAAGTTTCGCGACAGTAGGCAGACAATCTCTTTTATGAGATGATGGCTGCGGTCACCGGCCAGTATGGTCACTGCCATGAAAGAAAGCAGCGGCAAACTACCTTCTTTAAAGTTGCCTAGTTTATCATGATTAGCCTAATTACAGATCATAACAAGAAAACGACAGGAACCCTGAAATTAGCAACACGGAGTGTTCGAACGTTCAGCGACAAAGGAAAATTAGATAACATCAAACAAAAAAATGGAAAGGGAAAAGATTAATATAATAGGAATGTACGAGACGAGATGGGAAGGGGCAGGGATTATGACAGGAGAAAATTGTAAAATTATTTATTCTGGGGGAGAAAACGGCAAAGAGGTGTAGCATTTATCTTGGATCGGAAAACATCAAACTCTGTTAAAGGATATTGGGCTGTGTCAGACAGGGTTCTATTGGTAAAATTAATCGGCAGACCTTTTAACATAAACGCTATTCAGATATATGCCCCAAGGGGAGAATGCAGTGAAGATAGTATTCATTCATTCATTCATTCATTCATTCATTCATTCATTCATTCATTCAGTAGCGTGTCCTTTGCAGAACCTCGCTCCCATAACAACCTTCCGGAAAGCTTCTCGATCACAAGCAAGATGTCCCGCGTCTAATACACCCATCTGGAGATCATCCGCCACATCCTGCACCCATCTTCTCTTTGGCCTTCCTCGCCCTCCCTTCCCAGGCATATACCCCTCCATTTTTGTTCTTTCCAAACTTTCATGACGTTTCAAGTGACCAAAATATATCAATTTTGTTTGTTTTATCGTCTTTAATAGCAACCCTCTTCAATATTCAGCTCTTGAAGTATGGATGCATTAGTTCTTTTCTTTACCCAAGATATTCTTAGAACCCGCCTATAACATTTATATTCAAAAGCATGTATGCACTGTTCAGCTTGTTTAGTAAGTGTCCAGGTCTCACAGGCGTGTGTTGCAATGGGAAAGATGCATGCTCTTACAAATCTAATTTGTGTTGTTCTATCTGTCCCACGCCATACTTTATTCAGTTGTTGTAGTCTTTGAAGAGCAATTGATAGTCGTCGTTTAATTTCTTTCACCGTGTCACCATTGTTGGTAATCAATGACCCAAGATATTCAAAACTTTCCACCACCTCCAATCTTTTCTCATTAACATATATTTCTTTCTCCATATTAGTTTTATCTGTATGCATTATCTTTGTTTTTGCTATGTTAAGATATAAGTTGTGATTTTCACTATTTCTTTGGGTTGAGGTTACTAAGTTTTCTATACCATTCGGTGATGTGGATAGTATTACTGTATCATCAGCGTATCGAATCTCTGGTATTTCATGATCATCGATAATTGCTCCTAGTTATATCATTTCTGACATTTATCATTATATTTTCGGCGTACAAGTTAAACAAATAGGGTGACAGCACACAGCCCTGACGGACTCCTTGCTTGATGTCAAACTAATCTGATGTCTCGCCATCTTTTCTTACCGCTGCTTGTTGGTCTACATAGAGCATTTTTATGAGTTGTACTACACGTGATGGAAAGCTCATATCCCTCCTGATTTCCCAAAGTTTCTGATGCTGTACACAGTCAAATGCCTTTGAATAATCCACAAAACAGGAGAATAGGTTTACATTAAAATCTCTGCACTTCTCTAGTATTAAACACATGTTGAGTATGTGATCTCTTGTTCCTTTTCCTTGTCTAAATCCAGATTGAAACACGTTAATCTCTGCTTCCATTTTCTTACGAAGTCTTCCCATTACGAGTTTTAGTAGAATATTTTACTTGCATAACTGATGTGAAGAGTCTTCTTGGGTGTTGTTTAAAAAGCGTTTTGGCTATCGTTAACGCATTTTCTGTGCAAAATTCAATTAAATTGTCACCTGCATCATTTCTATTTCCCAATCCAAATTTTCCTAAAACGTGTCTCTCATTTTCAGTTCTTCCTGTACCTACTTTAGCATTACAATCTCCCATTATTATTGTTCTATCATTATGACCAATCTTATTTAATGTGTCTTCCAGTGTGCTGTAAAAATCTTCAATTTCGTCCTCCTCTGCTGTTGAAGTAGGTGCATATATCTGTATGATAGCTGTATTTTTTAGACGTCCTTTAAGCCTGATAGTGAGGATTCTGTCACTAACAGCGTTCTATCCCAATAAAGCTTTTGCTGTTGATTTATCTAAACAAAATGCCACTCCGCACTGGTCTTCGACGTCTCTACCAGAATATATTAAAAGATTTCCATTTTCGTTTGTAAAATGTCCCTTACCTCTCCAGCGATGTTAACTAATTCCCCAAATTTGAATGTTTAACCTCTCAATCTCATCACACACTACTTTAAGCTTTCTCTCATACTGACTTATCACATTCCACGTTCCTATTCTCGCTCTACATTTTAGTCTGACACAGGGGATTTCCTTGGTAACACAGTCGGGATTAACTCCGTCATCACGATTCATAATATTGGTCCCTGTGTCACACTCTTCCCCAGTGTTATCTGATCTGCCTGGCCTGGGGATCTCGCCAACCGGAGCTCTTTCTTATTATGTTTTCTGTTATGGTTGTTACGGTTTCTTAGCAAGTTTTGCAGAAGGTAGTTTGCCATTGCTTTCCTTCTGGGCAGTGACTGTACTAGTCGGTGGCCATAGCCATTGTCTCTACTGATGAGAGCATCTGCCTATCGCCGCAGAGTGTAGACCATAACCAAAAACAATCTGTTGTTCTGCTGCTCTCACACTCCATCCACCACCTGCTTTCATGGCTTCACGTAACCCTGATTTGGTGGGGAGGGGGAGGCTAACCGGGTACTCTACCTTGCCCAAGGGCGTCCCGTAGACTAACAGAGGAAAGGAGGCGTCTTACATCTCCTTTGATAGGGGATACCCCTTCCCCACTAACCAGGAAGATAGTATAGAGGGATTTATAATCACATGTAGTCTGCTTTGACGAAATGTAAAAATTCAGAAATAAATAGCATAATGGGTGACTCCAATGCAAAATTATGAAATCAAGGCGATGGATGCATAGTTGGCAATCATAGTTTGGGAGAGCGAAACGAAAAGGATGCAGACTTGTAGAATGGGCAAAAGAAAAGAAAATTATTGTAGGAAACATCTGGTTTAACAACATCCTAGAAGATTACGGACATGGAGGAGTCCTGATAGCAGGATTACAAACCATATTTATAACATCCTAATTAGCAGAAGATTTCGAAATGCGTTAACAATCGCAAAACCAGTTCCCAAAGGCTGATTGTTACAGTGGTCACAGATTGATTACAGGAACATTGACGGTAAAGTTCAAGAAAGTCAAGTATACAACAGGAAATACTAAATATGACCTGTGTACATTGAAAAATTACAACTTAATACAAGACAAGTTAACATTGAAGTAAAGAACAGATTTGATATACTGTCTGATCTAGAGATAATATTTCAAGATGTGGATGATAAATGGGAAATGTTGAAGAATTCAATCAGTTTGATTGCAGAAACAACTATTCCAGAATTAAAGAAAGTGGGTCGTAAGAAATGGATGACTGAAGAAATGTTACAGTTAATTGAAACAAGAAGACAAAAAATAATCATGCCAAATATGAAGAAATTCACAGAAAAGTCAGAACATTATGTAATGAGGCAAAAGAATCATGGCTTGAGAAAAAAATTGCATAGAAATTAAAAAACAACACAGTAGTAAAAATACATGTTAATGCACAAAAGAATTCAGGAGCTTACTAATTTAAAAAAAAAAGCACATGCATCATCAGCAGGCTGCCTCAAAACAAAAGATGCAAAAATCATACTCAAAAAAGATAAGATTTTACATGTATGGTCAGATTATATGAAAAACATTTATGTTGATACAAGAGAAGAACAGTATGATATTCGGAGTAATAATGAAGGACCATCAATTTTGAAGATGGAGGTTCAGAATGTTCTTATCCATTTGAGAACTGGCAAGATCCCTGGTTCAGACAACATCACAGCAGAAATGATTAATGCTTTAGAAGAATATGGAATAGATCACGTCACCAGACTGCTGAACACAATATATGATACTGGAGATATACCTCATGAATTATGTAATTCAGTATTTATTGCAATCCCAATGCAATCTGGAGAATTGGAGTGTGATCAAATGTGATCAACATCGAACAATTAGTATAATGCGTTAAATCACAAAGCTTTTGCTAAGAATTATCACGCAAAGAATTAGGAAGAAAATACAACCTGAAATTGGTGAAGAACATTATGGATTTGTAGAAGGCAAGGGTACAATAAATGCTGTGTATATACTGAGAACAGTAATTGAACGTTCTATAGAAGTAAATAAAGATGTACATCTTTGCTTTATTGACTACACAAAGGCTGTCGATAGAGTAAGACATGTCAGTATGATAGAGATGCTTGCAGGTCTATACATTGATGGGAAAGACCTTAGACTTGTAAAAGAGATGTATTGGAAACAACAAGCTGCCGTCAGAATTGATAATGAAGTAGGTCAATATCAGCCTATTAAGAAAGGTGTGAGATAGGGATGTGTAATGTCTCCAGATGTTTTTTCCCTGTACAGTGAAAATATTTTCAGAAATATAGAAGATATGAAAGGAATTATCATTGGGGGATGAAACATCAATAATATTAGATATGAAGATGGTACTGTATTGATTGCAGACAATGAGCAGAACCTGCAACATTTAGTAGATGCGGTGGTTGCACAGAGTGAACAACTAGGGTTAGAAGTGATTTGTAAGAAGACACAGATTATGGTCGTCACTAGGAAGAAAGAAGTACCACAATGTAATATACAATGTAATATATGAACACGCAGACAACCCCGAAGTGTTCATCTATACAGATGGATCTGTTGTAAAGCAGCAGAGAAGTGCATGGGCATTTACAGCCCGTTCAGCGGACCGAACCGTCCAAGAATCCAGTGGTGCCCACACTATGCCCACGAGCAGCATGACGATGGAGGTGATGGCAGTAACACAGGCTTTCTTATGGCTAGAATCACAACATTATACCAACGTGTGTGTACTAAGTGATTCAATGAGCATGATTCGGAAGGTTGAAGCTGGATCTGTACGTAGACAGTGGATTGAGTCGCTGAGGAAGTCTGTTGTCCGTAAAGTCAACTTCATCTTCGTCCCGGGACATGCGGGAGTCAAGGGAAATGAACGAGCTGACAAACTGGCTGGCTCTGCACCCCCTGTAGATGGCCAGCCCATGGATCGTGCCGATGTTATTAACGTCATTAAAGGCATGTCGAGAACAGAAGACTTTGACGTCAGTGAATCCACATCGCTGTCCAGGATGAAAGACTTGGGAGTAAGAATTGGCACGGCCAGACGCGAGAGGTGCATCGGGAAAACAAGGTGCCTCATTAACCAACACAGAATTGGCACTATTAGCCACCGAGCGCTGATGCATATGCTGGGAGGAGGATCTGAGAACCTATGGACCTGTCCGGAGTGCAATGAAGATGCTCCAACTGATAACTGATAACTGATAACTGAATATACAAATAAATGGGAATATTCTTAAACAAGTGAATCGGTAAAATTATCTCGGAACAGTCATAACATCGGATTGGAGATGCCCTGAAGGGATTAGAACAAGAATTGTCATGGCGAAGGCGGCCTTTTGTAAGATGAAAAATATACTGACCAATGAAAAGATGTCAATTGCAACGAGAAAGAGAGTGTTGAGGTACACATAGAACCTATAATTTTGTATGGATGAAAGCGTGGGCAATGAGTAAATAAGCTGAAAAAATATCTGATGGCTGTGGAAATGTGGTTTCTGAGAAAAATGCAAAGAATACCATGGACTGACAGAAAAACCAAGCCCTACAAGAAACAAATGAAACTCGTAAACTGATTAGAGAAATTAGACGTAGACAGTCACAAGTTTTTGGGCAAATTATGAGAAGAAATAAATTTGCGAATTTGGTGAAAACTGGCAAGATCGAGGTGAAGAGAAAAATGGGAAGACATAGAAATAAATACCTGGATGGCTTGGCCATGTGGTATATTCGAAACAAGAACACTGAGCTGATCCACAACTCTGGTGATCGAGTGAAATGGCAAATCATGACCGCCCACGCTTATCGGCATGGCACATGATGAATGGAGTCCACACGCAAAAGTGAGTCCAGTAAACTAGAAGTAGTAGCACGTGTGTGGACTAGGCTAGGGTTCAAAGTTAGCCAACGCCATACACAATAACAACAACAACATTTATGCTGTCAACAAACCAGAACAGGAACATGGAAACAACAGACACGAAATTACTATGACGTAATTTAAATGTAACCAGTGAATAAGAAATCACAAACGACATCAGAAGGCACACGGGGGGGGGGGGGGGAGGGGGGGGGAGGTGGCAGCAACAGTGACATACAATTATTATAACTCGGATGTTTGGCCATGTGACTATTGATTTACAAGCTTTAGTATGTAGGAAAAGGCAATCTCATAACTCATAACAGACACTGCCGCTATTAGGCCTTCGTATATAAGTCTATGTCTATACAAAGACAACATCAGATGAGGTGGCAAGTTGCCTTCCTCGTCGCCTTTTCTGTCTATTCTAGAACATTATCTGGTATGCATATTTATCAGGCTGGTTGACCCCACAGCATACTGGTCGAAACAATATTATCCTGTCACCGTTGACCCCACATCTTACTGGTCGAAACAATATTATCCTGATACCGTTGACCCCATAGTGTACGGATCGAAACAATATTATCCTGCCACCGATGACCCCCACAGCGTACTGGTTGAAATAATATTATCCTGTCACCGTTGCCGCTGAACTCCAAACCACTGTGTTGACAGGCAAATCCAGGCAAGTCCACTAACCACTGAGTTGACAAGCAAGTGTACTAACCATTGTGTTGACAGGCAATTGTACTAACCACTGTGTTGACGGGCAATTGTACTAACCATTGTGTTTACAGGCAATTGTAATAACCATTGTGTTGACAGGCAATTGTACTAACCTCTGTGTTGACGGGCAATTGTACTAACCATTGTGTTTACAGGCAATTGTACTAACCACTGTGTTGACAGGCAAATCCAGGCAAATCCACGAACCACTGTGTTGACAGGCAATTGTACTAACCACTGTGTTGACAGGCAATTGTACTAACCACTGTGTTGACAGGCAATTGTACTAACCACTGTGTTGACAGACAATTGCACTAACCACTGTGTTGACAGACAATTGCACTAACCACTGTGTTGACAGACAATTGCACTAACCACTGTGTTGACAGACAATTGCACTAACCACTGTGTTGACAGACAATTGCACTAACCACTGTGTTGACAGACAATTGCACTAACCACTGTGTTGACAGACAATTGCACTAACCACTGTGTTGACAGACAATTGCACTAACCACTGTGTTGACAGGCAATTGCACTAACCACTGTGTTGACAGACAATTGCACTAACCACTGTGTTGACAGGCAATTGCACTAACCACTGTGTTGACAGACAATTGCACTAACCACTGTGTTGACAGACAATTGCACTAAGCATTGTGTTGACAGGCAAGTGTACTAACCACTGTGTTGACAGACAATTGCACTAACCACTGTGTTGACAGACAATTGCACTAACCACTGTGTTGACAGACAATTGCACTAAGCATTGTGTTGACAGGCAAGTGTACTAACCACTGTGTTGACAGACAATTGCACTAACCACTGTGTTGACAGACAATTGCACTAACCACTGTGTTGACAGGCAAGTCCACTAACCACTGTGTTGACAGGAAGTGTACTAACCACTGTGCTGACAGACAATTGCACTATGTCATAATCTCCCCAGCAGATATGCCGCGTCTTCATCATCGACGCCTGGTAATTACGGCTGTGTACGCCTGCCTGCAGGTACGCCAGTGAGCGACACTAACCACGCAGCGACGGGAGGGCCAGTTGTGACACGCGTGGCACACGGAGTCCACGCAGGGAGACAATCTGACCAAGGAGAACTCACGGCGGTTAGAAGGCAGACGGGGTCGGACGGTAGTACTGGACAGACGTGGATGGAATGTGTGATCGTATTACTTGTGTGAGTGGACGCTAAGAGAGAGAACGCCTGTTTGGGTATAGTAGACTGTGCGCCGGAGTCGTAGATTGTGAGTGAAGTATTAATGCATTGAATGTATACATTGATTGTATTTATTGTATAATGGCATCGATATTGTGATTGCGCGATGCCTGTAACATTGGTGGCGAATGAGAAGCGCGAATAAAGTGTGTATCATTGTATTCGCCATGTGTTACGTATAGTCATTCTGTGACAGTGTTTGTATCACATCTGTTAGTTGTTACGAGCCTGTGTGATTGAATCGCAAGATCCTGACAGGTGTGAACGTGGGGGCTTGTCCGGCTTTGAACCATTTAGAGAAAGGTGTGAACGTGGGTGCATCGTCCAGCTTAGAACCATTTAGAGAAAGGTGTGAACGTGGGTGCATCGTCCATCTTTAGACCAGTTGTAAAATAGGTGTGAACGTGAGTGTAAGCAGAAAGTTTTGGTAAAGAAGGGACATGGAAAGTGAGTGTTGAACGGACGACAGAACGACTAACAAATATACTTGACAGCATACAAACCTACAAAACTTAGCTGACAACGCATACACCACACAAACATACACATTCTAACTTTTTTTCCTTCCAAAAGCAACAGGTTTTTGTGTCACCCTAAAGAGTTATCAACCAAAGATCAATTTTTCTGGCGGTAAATATCAAGCAGCCATTCTCTGTTGCAGTGTTCCAACATACGCCAGAGCTCCAAATTCACTTAAGTATTTTTTTTCTATACATACTTTTGTGCGAGTTCAGGCATTTGCTGTAGTAGTGATTTATTGTATAATTAGTGTATCTACTAACACCAGATAATTATTTTTCTGTACATTTGATATAAGTAAATTAATTTATCATGTCTACATTGGACGATTTCATTGAGTCTGGGTTAAAATTAAAGTTAACTGGTGACGAGTTAACAAAATGGAGTGAGGCAAAATATGCAGAGTATGTTCAGTTACAGGAAAAAGCCAGAGATCGAGAAGACAGAGCTGCTGAGAGAGAGGCTAAAACTAAACAGGCAGAATTAGAGGCTAAAACGAAACAGGCAGAATTAGAGGCTAGAAAGGCAGAAACAGATGCCGAAATAAGAAAAGCTGATCCTGGCACAGAGTAAGAGGGAAGAAGTTGAAATGCAGCTGAAAATTAAACAGCTGGAAGCTGAAACATCATCCTCTAAGGAATCTAAGAAATTAGAAAGGCAAGAAAAAGAAAATCAATACAAAAAGTACCAAGGGATCGTCAAAAATTTCACTACGGGCGACTGCATTGCAGCCTTCACCCAAAATTTTGAAACGATAATGGAGCCTTATCAGATCCCAGAGACTGAATGGAATATTATTTATATGAGAAGTTTTTCAGGAGAACCTCTCAAAGTGATAGAGACCATTCCCAAAGATCTCAGAAAAGACTATCAGTACATAAAGACCAAAATTATGTCACATTTCCTGTTAGATGAAGCAGGCTACAGAGAAAAGTTTAGTAAACTAGCTCCAAAACCTACACAAACGTTCTCTGACTACATTTCAGTAGTGCAGGATGGGTTCAGTAAATGGTTGTCATCAGCCAAAGTAAATAACAACTTTGATAAATTGAAAGAATTGATTCTTAGAGATAAAATCATTTCATCTCTATCACCACCATTTTCTAAATTTCTGCAAGAATGTGAGTGCGAGAGTGTTCAACAAATTGAAAAACGGGGTTCGGCTTATTTCACGGCCAACAAAAATTGTTTTACTAGTATATTGACTGACATACAGTTTGTAGCAGCCGCTACCTTTAAGAGAACAAAGTCAGGTACCTACAATAAACAGAAACCCTTTAAGCAATATGTAAGTAAGAACTACCAATGCATATATTGCAATCTTCCAGATAATGAAAGTGATATGTGTGATAGACACCCAGGGTACCTCAAATACTTGCAAAACTATATAGATAAGCAAGATAAAGAGAGAAAGAGCTACAAACGACTAACCAAATGCTTCCTTTGTAAAGCATATGCCCACTGGCGTCATGCCTGTAAAGGTAAACAAATGACCAGAAAGGCTAATGCAACCATGTTCGATAGCTCTTCCTCTGATGAGGGACAAGTAGAAGATCAACCAGTTAATTCTGCAGAGGCCATTGATGTTTTCCATCTTGAAAATTGCACCACCTGCAATCTGTTTCATGAAGATGGCTTATTAACATGCGGCCACTCAATACCTATTGCCAATGAAGAAGCAAATTTAGTGATAGACTCGATAGGTAAACTTAACATCCATCAAGGTTTTGTAAATGGCAAATCAGCCACTGTTTTACGTGATAACGGGTGTACTCTTATTGGTTTAAAAAGAGACTTTATCTTACCTGCATACTATACAGACAAACATATTACATACAGAACTTTCTCAGATAACATCGAGAAATACCCACTTGCATGGGCATAAATTGACACCCCATTACTCACAGGAAAGGTTAAATGCGCAGCATTATCTAACCCATGTTGTGATATAATCGTGGGTAACCTTCCTGAAGTAAATGATATGCCACATGACGGTGTAACATCTTCTGCTGAATGTATTGTTGATAATGTAACATTTTCTGCTGAATGTATTGTTGACAATGTATTATCATCTTCGGATGAATGTATGTTTGCTAATGTAGTAACATCATCTAATGATTGTATTGTTTTAAATGTAACAACTTCATGTCAAAATTCTGTTTCAAACGCAGTAACTAGATCTGCTGCAAAAGTGCAAGATCAAATTAACCAAACTGAGGCTTTAGAAATGTTAAGCCCAGTTATACTACCTCTCAATACCATGAGAGAAAACTTTATAAAAGCCCAAAAGGCTGACGTATCGTTGCACAAATATTTTAATTTGATAGGCCAAAAGTCAAGAATAACCAAGAATGCTAGATGGCACTTTGATCTCAAAGGTGGTATCCTCACACGGTATTACACCAAAGATACCAACACCACTGAGCAAACGGTGTTGCCAACAGAACACCGCAGAAAAACATTGCAACTAGCACATGACATACCCTTTGCTGGGCATATGGCTTATTCGAAAACAAGATCTAGATTACTAACCCAGTTCTACTGGCCTAGATTCTGCAGTGACACCGAACAATATTGCAGAACGTGTAACATCTGCCAGAAGATTGTGAAAAAGGGCAAACACCCGCAAGCAGAACTACAGATAACAGATCTAGCAAGTAGACCTTTCGAAAAGATCTCAGTAGATATCGTAGGTCCTTTAAACCATATTACATCAAGAGGTAATAAGTACATTCTAACTATAATTGATCAATGTAGTAGATGGCCTGAGGCGATCCCACTAAAAATATAACATCTAAGGATGTAATGCAAGTTTTCTTCCACATTTTTTCAAGGATAGGATTCCCTGATACCATTCTCTCAGATAGGGGAAGTCAGTTTATTGCTGCAGCCACTCAAGCCTTTACTAAAATGTTAGGAGTAAAGCAGTGCTTTAATAGCCCATACCATCCTCATTCTACGGGGATCGTAGAGAATATGAACGGCGACCTCAAGCATATGTTGGCTAAAGTTACCCAGGAACATCCAGAAGACTGGGATACTTATTTACCAGCCATACTATTTGCATATCGCGAAGTACCTAATTCCAGTACAGGTTTCTCACCATTTAAACTTGTTTATGGAGCCAAACCACGTGGCCCATTATCTATCTACCATTCTATGTTAACTGAAACTGTAAATGACCATAAACCATTATCATCATATGAACATGTAACATCATTGCGAGATAGAATTATGAAATCTTGTGTACTAGCTAAAGAAGCATTGAAACAATCTGGTGCTATTTAAGACAATATGCAAACAGAGGAAATAGGACAATAACACTGACACCTGGACAAGACGTACTATTACTTTTGCCAAGTGACAGACAGCTACTAACAGACTCATGGCAAGGACCGTTTAAAGTACTGAGACAAATCTCGACAGTTGACTACGAAATTGCAATAAACAACAAACACAAAATATTTCACATCAACATGTTAAAATCGTACTACAACAGAGAAGAAGACCAAGACGAGACTGCAGCAAGCACAACGATAGTGGACCACACAGACGATGACGATTCAGACAGAATACCGACCCCATCACTTGACACAACATACACTCTACAGGACATCAAAAGAAATCCTAATCTATCTCAGACAGAGACCGACAATTGCAAACAACTGTTACAAGACTAACTGGGAAGACATTTGTACGGATGAACAGACTTTTACTGATAGATATCCCAAATATAATTTCCTACATGGACGACATTTGTGTACATACCAAGACTATGACAGACCACGTAACGACGTTACAGCAGACATTTGACCGCATCAGACACCACGGCCTAACAGTGAAACCATCAAAGGTTGACATAGCCTTCCAGGAAATTACTTTTTTGGGCTATACAATTTTTAACGGCTTTGTCACGACTGACGACAACATCGTGTCAAGAATTCTAAAATTGTCGCTTCCTACGACAAAGAAAGAATTAGGGAGTGTCGTAGGTCTTCTAAATTATTATAGACAGTTCATTCCAAATTTTGCTACATTGACTGGGTGTTTTACCAACTCACTAACCACTGTGTTGTACTAACCACTGTGTTGACAGACAATTGCACTAACCACTGTGTTGACAGACAATTGCACTAACCACTGTGTTGACAGGCAAGTCCACTAACCACTGTGTTGACAGGAAGTGTACTAACCACTGTGCTGACAGACAATTGCACTATGTCATAATCTCCCCAGCAGATATGCCGCGTCTTCATCATCGACGCCTGGTAATTACGGCTGTGTACGCCTGCCTGCAGGTACGCCAGTGAGCGACACTAACCACGCAGCGACGGGAGGGCCAGTTGTGACACGCGTGGCACACGGAGTCCACGCAGGGAGACAATCTGACCAAGGAGAACTCACGGCGGTTAGAAGGCAGACGGGGTCGGACGGTAGTACTGGACAGACGTGGATGGAATGTGTGATCGTATTACTTGTGTGAGTGGACGCTAAGAGAGAGAACGCCTGTTTGGGTATAGTAGACTGTGCGCCGGAGTCGTAGATTGTGAGTGAAGTATTAATGCATTGAATGTATACATTGATTGTATTTATTGTATAATGGCATCGATATTGTGATTGCGCGATGCCTGTAACATTGGTGGCGAATGAGAAGCGCGAATAAAGTGTGTATCATTGTATTCGCCATGTGTTACGTATAGTCATTCTGTGACAGTGTTTGTATCACATCTGTTAGTTGTTACGAGCCTGTGTGATTGAATCGCAAGATCCTGACAGGTGTGAACGTGGGGGCTTGTCCGGCTTTGAACCATTTAGAGAAAGGTGTGAACGTGGGTGCATCGTCCAGCTTAGAACCATTTAGAGAAAGGTGTGAACGTGGGTGCATCGTCCATCTTTAGACCAGTTGTAAAATAGGTGTGAACGTGAGTGTAAGCAGAAAGTTTTGGTAAAGAAGGGACATGGAAAGTGAGTGTTGAACGGACGACAGAACGACTAACAAATATACTTGACAGCATACAAACCTACAAAACTTAGCTGACAACGCATACACCACACAAACATACACATTCTAACTTTTTTTCCTTCCAAAAGCAACAGGTTTTTGTGTCACCCTAAAGAGTTATCAACCAAAGATCAATTTTTCTGGCGGTAAATATCAAGCAGCCATTCTCTGTTGCAGTGTTCCAACATACGCCAGAGCTCCAAATTCACTTAAGTATTTTTTTTCTATACATACTTTTGTGCGAGTTCAGGCATTTGCTGTAGTAGTGATTTATTGTATAATTAGTGTATCTACTAACACCAGATAATTATTTTTCTGTACATTTGATATAAGTAAATTAATTTATCATGTCTACATTGGACGATTTCATTGAGTCTGGGTTAAAATTAAAGTTAACTGGTGACGAGTTAACAAAATGGAGTGAGGCAAAATATGCAGAGTATGTTCAGTTACAGGAAAAAGCCAGAGATCGAGAAGACAGAGCTGCTGAGAGAGAGGCTAAAACTAAACAGGCAGAATTAGAGGCTAAAACGAAACAGGCAGAATTAGAGGCTAGAAAGGCAGAAACAGATGCCGAAATAAGAAAAGCTGATCCTGGCACAGAGTAAGAGGGAAGAAGTTGAAATGCAGCTGAAAATTAAACAGCTGGAAGCTGAAACATCATCCTCTAAGGAATCTAAGAAATTAGAAAGGCAAGAAAAAGAAAATCAATACAAAAAGTACCAAGGGATCGTCAAAAATTTCACTACGGGCGACTGCATTGCAGCCTTCACCCAAAATTTTGAAACGATAATGGAGCCTTATCAGATCCCAGAGACTGAATGGAATATTATTTATATGAGAAGTTTTTCAGGAGAACCTCTCAAAGTGATAGAGACCATTCCCAAAGATCTCAGAAAAGACTATCAGTACATAAAGACCAAAATTATGTCACATTTCCTGTTAGATGAAGCAGGCTACAGAGAAAAGTTTAGTAAACTAGCTCCAAAACCTACACAAACGTTCTCTGACTACATTTCAGTAGTGCAGGATGGGTTCAGTAAATGGTTGTCATCAGCCAAAGTAAATAACAACTTTGATAAATTGAAAGAATTGATTCTTAGAGATAAAATCATTTCATCTCTATCACCACCATTTTCTAAATTTCTGCAAGAATGTGAGTGCGAGAGTGTGCAACAAATTGAAAAACGGGGTTCGGCTTATTTCACGGCCAACAAAAATTGTTTTACTAGTATATTGACTGACACACAGTTTGTAGCAGCCGCTACCTTTAAGAGAACAAAGTCAGGTACCTACAATAAACAGAAACCCTTTAAGCAATATGTAAGTAAGAACTACCAATGCATATATTGCAATCTTCCAGATAATGAAAGTGATATGTGTGATAGACACCCAGGGTACCTCAAATACTTGCAAAACTATATAGATAAGCAAGATAAAGAGAGAAAGAGCTACAAACGACTAACCAAATGCTTCCTTTGTAAAGCATATGCCCACTGGCGTCATGCCTGTAAAGGTAAACAAATGACCAGAAAGGCTAATGCAACCATGTTCGATAGCTCTTCCTCTGATGAGGGACAAGTAGAAGATCAACCAGTTAATTCTGCAGAGGCCATTGATGTTTTCCATCTTGAAAATTGCACCACCTGCAATCTGTTTCATGAAGATGGCTTATTAACATGCGGCCACTCAATACCTATTGCCAATGAAGAAGCAAATTTAGTGATAGACTCGATAGGTAAACTTAACATCCATCAAGGTTTTGTAAATGGCAAATCAGCCACTGTTTTACGTGATAACGGGTGTACTCTTATTGGTTTAAAAAGAGACTTTATCTTACCTGCATACTATACAGACAAACATATTACATACAGAACTTTCTCAGATAACATCGAGAAATACCCACTTGCATGGGCATAAATTGACACCCCATTACTCACAGGAAAGGTTAAATGCGCAGCATTATCTAACCCATGTTGTGATATAATCGTGGGTAACCTTCCTGAAGTAAATGATATGCCACATGACGGTGTAACATCTTCTGCTGAATGTATTGTTGATAATGTAACATTTTCTGCTGAATGTATTGTTGACAATGTATTATCATCTTCGGATGAATGTATGTTTGCTAATGTAGTAACATCATCTAATGATTGTATTGTTTTAAATGTAACAACTTCATGTCAAAATTCTGTTTCAAACGCAGTAACTAGATCTGCTGCAAAAGTGCAAGATCAAATTAACCAAACTGAGGCTTTAGAAATGTTAAGCCCAGTTATACTACCTCTCAATACCATGAGAGAAAACTTTATAAAAGCCCAAAAGGCTGACGTATCGTTGCACAAATATTTTAATTTGATAGGCCAAAAGTCAAGAATAACCAAGAATGCTAGATGGCACTTTGATCTCAAAGGTGGTATCCTCACACGGTATTACACCAAAGATACCAACACCACTGAGCAAACGGTGTTGCCAACAGAACACCGCAGAAAAACATTGCAACTAGCACATGACATACCCTTTGCTGGGCATATGGCTTATTCGAAAACAAGATCTAGATTACTAACCCAGTTCTACTGGCCTAGATTCTGCAGTGACACCGAACAATATTGCAGAACGTGTAACATCTGCCAGAAGATTGTGAAAAAGGGCAAACACCCGCAAGCAGAACTACAGATAACAGATCTAGCAAGTAGACCTTTCGAAAAGATCTCAGTAGATATCGTAGGTCCTTTAAACCATATTACATCAAGAGGTAATAAGTACATTCTAACTATAATTGATCAATGTAGTAGATGGCCTGAGGCGATCCCACTAAAAATATAACATCTAAGGATGTAATGCAAGTTTTCTTCCACATTTTTTCAAGGATAGGATTCCCTGATACCATTCTCTCAGATAGGGGAAGTCAGTTTATTGCTGCAGCCACTCAAGCCTTTACTAAAATGTTAGGAGTAAAGCAGTGCTTTAATAGCCCATACCATCCTCATTCTACGGGGATCGTAGAGAATATGAACGGCGACCTCAAGCATATGTTGGCTAAAGTTACCCAGGAACATCCAGAAGACTGGGATACTTATTTACCAGCCATACTATTTGCATATCGCGAAGTACCTAATTCCAGTACAGGTTTCTCACCATTTAAACTTGTTTATGGAGCCAAACCACGTGGCCCATTATCTATCTACCATTCTATGTTAACTGAAACTGTAAATGACCATAAACCATTATCATCATATGAACATGTAACATCATTGCGAGATAGAATTATGAAATCTTGTGTACTAGCTAAAGAAGCATTGAAACAATCTGGTGCTATTTAAGACAATATGCAAACAGAGGAAATAGGACAATAACACTGACACCTGGACAAGACGTACTATTACTTTTGCCAAGTGACAGACAGCTACTAACAGACTCATGGCAAGGACCGTTTAAAGTACTGAGACAAATCTCGACAGTTGACTACGAAATTGCAATAAACAACAAACACAAAATATTTCACATCAACATGTTAAAATCGTACTACAACAGAGAAGAAGACCAAGACGAGACTGCAGCAAGCACAACGATAGTGGACCACACAGACGATGACGATTCAGACAGAATACCGACCCCATCACTTGACACAACATACACTCTACAGGACATCAAAAGAAATCCTAATCTATCTCAGACAGAGACCGACAATTGCAAACAACTGTTACAAGACTAACTGGGAAGACATTTGTACGGATGAACAGACTTTTACTGATAGATATCCCAAATATAATTTCCTACATGGACGACATTTGTGTACATACCAAGACTATGACAGACCACGTAACGACGTTACAGCAGACATTTGACCGCATCAGACACCACGGCCTAACAGTGAAACCATCAAAGGTTGACATAGCCTTCCAGGAAATTACTTTTTTGGGCTATACAATTTTTAACGGCTTTGTCACGACTGACGACAACATCGTGTCAAGAATTCTAAAATTGTCGCTTCCTACGACAAAGAAAGAATTAGGGAGTGTCGTAGGTCTTCTAAATTATTATAGACAGTTCATTCCAAATTTTGCTACATTGACTGGGTGTTTTACCAACTCACTAACCACTGTGTTGTACTAACCACTGTGTTGACAGACAATTGCACTAACCACTGTGTTGACAGACAATTGCACTAACCACTGTGTTGACAGGCAAGTCCACTAACCACTGTGTTGACAGGAAGTGTACTAACCACTGTGCTGACAGACAATTGCACTATGTCATAATCTCCCCAGCAGATATGCCGCGTCTTCATCATCGACGCCTGGTAATTACGGCTGTGTACGCCTGCCTGCAGGTACGCCAGTGAGCGACACTAACCACGCAGCGACGGGAGGGCCAGTTGTGACACGCGTGGCACACGGAGTCCACGCAGGGAGACAATCTGACCAAGGAGAACTCACGGCGGTTAGAAGGCAGACGGGGTCGGACGGTAGTACTGGACAGACGTGGATGGAATGTGTGATCGTATTACTTGTGTGAGTGGACGCTAAGAGAGAGAACGCCTGTTTGGGTATAGTAGACTGTGCGCCGGAGTCGTAGATTGTGAGTGAAGTATTAATGCATTGAATGTATACATTGATTGTATTTATTGTATAATGGCATCGATATTGTGATTGCGCGATGCCTGTAACATTGGTGGCGAATGAGAAGCGCGAATAAAGTGTGTATCATTGTATTCGCCATGTGTTACGTATAGTCATTCTGTGACAGTGTTTGTATCACATCTGTTAGTTGTTACGAGCCTGTGTGATTGAATCGCAAGATCCTGACAGGTGTGAACGTGGGGGCTTGTCCGGCTTTGAACCATTTAGAGAAAGGTGTGAACGTGGGTGCATCGTCCAGCTTAGAACCATTTAGAGAAAGGTGTGAACGTGGGTGCATCGTCCATCTTTAGACCAGTTGTAAAATAGGTGTGAACGTGAGTGTAAGCAGAAAGTTTTGGTAAAGAAGGGACATGGAAAGTGAGTGTTGAACGGACGACAGAACGACTAACAAATATACTTGACAGCATACAAACCTACAAAACTTAGCTGACAACGCATACACCACACAAACATACACATTCTAACTTTTTTTCCTTCCAAAAGCAACAGGTTTTTGTGTCACCCTAAAGAGTTATCAACCAAAGATCAATTTTTCTGGCGGTAAATATCAAGCAGCCATTCTCTGTTGCAGTGTTCCAACATACGCCAGAGCTCCAAATTCACTTAAGTATTTTTTTTCTATACATACTTTTGTGCGAGTTCAGGCATTTGCTGTAGTAGTGATTTATTGTATAATTAGTGTATCTACTAACACCAGATAATTATTTTTCTGTACATTTGATATAAGTAAATTAATTTATCATGTCTACATTGGACGATTTCATTGAGTCTGGGTTAAAATTAAAGTTAACTGGTGACGAGTTAACAAAATGGAGTGAGGCAAAATATGCAGAGTATGTTCAGTTACAGGAAAAAGCCAGAGATCGAGAAGACAGAGCTGCTGAGAGAGAGGCTAAAACTAAACAGGCAGAATTAGAGGCTAAAACGAAACAGGCAGAATTAGAGGCTAGAAAGGCAGAAACAGATGCCGAAATAAGAAAAGCTGATCCTGGCACAGAGTAAGAGGGAAGAAGTTGAAATGCAGCTGAAAATTAAACAGCTGGAAGCTGAAACATCATCCTCTAAGGAATCTAAGAAATTAGAAAGGCAAGAAAAAGAAAATCAATACAAAAAGTACCAAGGGATCGTCAAAAATTTCACTACGGGCGACTGCATTGCAGCCTTCACCCAAAATTTTGAAACGATAATGGAGCCTTATCAGATCCCAGAGACTGAATGGAATATTATTTATATGAGAAGTTTTTCAGGAGAACCTCTCAAAGTGATAGAGACCATTCCCAAAGATCTCAGAAAAGACTATCAGTACATAAAGACCAAAATTATGTCACATTTCCTGTTAGATGAAGCAGGCTACAGAGAAAAGTTTAGTAAACTAGCTCCAAAACCTACACAAACGTTCTCTGACTACATTTCAGTAGTGCAGGATGGGTTCAGTAAATGGTTGTCATCAGCCAAAGTAAATAACAACTTTGATAAATTGAAAGAATTGATTCTTAGAGATAAAATCATTTCATCTCTATCACCACCATTTTCTAAATTTCTGCAAGAATGTGAGTGCGAGAGTGTGCAACAAATTGAAAAACGGGGTTCGGCTTATTTCACGGCCAACAAAAATTGTTTTACTAGTATATTGACTGACACACAGTTTGTAGCAGCCGCTACCTTTAAGAGAACAAAGTCAGGTACCTACAATAAACAGAAACCCTTTAAGCAATATGTAAGTAAGAACTACCAATGCATATATTGCAATCTTCCAGATAATGAAAGTGATATGTGTGATAGACACCCAGGGTACCTCAAATACTTGCAAAACTATATAGATAAGCAAGATAAAGAGAGAAAGAGCTACAAACGACTAACCAAATGCTTCCTTTGTAAAGCATATGCCCACTGGCGTCATGCCTGTAAAGGTAAACAAATGACCAGAAAGGCTAATGCAACCATGTTCGATAGCTCTTCCTCTGATGAGGGACAAGTAGAAGATCAACCAGTTAATTCTGCAGAGGCCATTGATGTTTTCCATCTTGAAAATTGCACCACCTGCAATCTGTTTCATGAAGATGGCTTATTAACATGCGGCCACTCAATACCTATTGCCAATGAAGAAGCAAATTTAGTGATAGACTCGATAGGTAAACTTAACATCCATCAAGGTTTTGTAAATGGCAAATCAGCCACTGTTTTACGTGATAACGGGTGTACTCTTATTGGTTTAAAAAGAGACTTTATCTTACCTGCAGACTATACAGGCAAACATATTACATACAGAACTTTCTCAGATAACATCGAGAAATACCCACTTGCATGGGCATAAATTGACACCCCATTACTCACAGGAAAGGTTAAATGCGCAGCATTATCTAACCCATGTTGTGATATAATCGTGGGTAACCTTCCTGAAGTAAATGATATGCCACATGACGGTGTAACATCTTCTGCTGAATGTATTGTTGATAATGTAACATTTTCTGCTGAATGTATTGTTGACAATGTATTATCATCTTCGGATGAATGTATGTTTGCTAATGTAGTAACATCATCTAATGATTGTATTGTTTTAAATGTAACAACTTCATGTCAAAATTCTGTTTCAAACGCAGTAACTAGATCTGCTGCAAAAGTGCAAGATCAAATTAACCAAACTGAGGCTTTAGAAATGTTAAGCCCAGTTATACTACCTCTCAATACCATGAGAGAAAACTTTATAAAAGCCCAAAAGGCTGACGTATCGTTGCACAAATATTTTAATTTGATAGGCCAAAAGTCAAGAATAACCAAGAATGCTAGATGGCACTTTGATCTCAAAGGTGGTATCCTCACACGGTATTACACCAAAGATACCAACACCACTGAGCAAACGGTGTTGCCAACAGAACACCGCAGAAAAACATTGCAACTAGCACATGACATACCCTTTGCTGGGCATATGGCTTATTCGAAAACAAGATCTAGATTACTAACCCAGTTCTACTGGCCTAGATTCTGCAGTGACACCGAACAATATTGCAGAACGTGTAACATCTGCCAGAAGATTGTGAAAAAGGGCAAACACCCGCAAGCAGAACTACAGATAACAGATCTAGCAAGTAGACCTTTCGAAAAGATCTCAGTAGATATCGTAGGTCCTTTAAACCATATTACATCAAGAGGTAATAAGTACATTCTAACTATAATTGATCAATGTAGTAGATGGCCTGAGGCGATCCCACTAAAAATATAACATCTAAGGATGTAATGCAAGTTTTCTTCCACATTTTTTCAAGGATAGGATTCCCTGATACCATTCTCTCAGATAGGGGAAGTCAGTTTATTGCTGCAGCCACTCAAGCCTTTACTAAAATGTTAGGAGTAAAGCAGTGCTTTAATAGCCCATACCATCCTCATTCTACGGGGATCGTAGAGAATATGAACGGCGACCTCAAGCATATGTTGGCTAAAGTTACCCAGGAACATCCAGAAGACTGGGATACTTATTTACCAGCCATACTATTTGCATATCGCGAAGTACCTAATTCCAGTACAGGTTTCTCACCATTTAAACTTGTTTATGGAGCCAAACCACGTGGCCCATTATCTATCTACCATTCTATGTTAACTGAAACTGTAAATGACCATAAACCATTATCATCATATGAACATGTAACATCATTGCGAGATAGAATTATGAAATCTTGTGTACTAGCTAAAGAAGCATTGAAACAATCTGGTGCTATTTAAGACAATATGCAAACAGAGGAAATAGGACAATAACACTGACACCTGGACAAGACGTACTATTACTTTTGCCAAGTGACAGACAGCTACTAACAGACTCATGGCAAGGACCGTTTAAAGTACTGAGACAAATCTCGACAGTTGACTACGAAATTGCAATAAACAACAAACACAAAATATTTCACATCAACATGTTAAAATCGTACTACAACAGAGAAGAAGACCAAGACGAGACTGCAGCAAGCACAACGATAGTGGACCACACAGACGATGACGATTCAGACAGAATACCGACCCCATCACTTGACACAACATACACTCTACAGGACATCAAAAGAAATCCTAATCTATCTCAGACAGAGACCGACAATTGCAAACAACTGTTACAAGACTAACTGGGAAGACATTTGTACGGATGAACAGACTTTTACTGATAGATATCCCAAATATAATTTCCTACATGGACGACATTTGTGTACATACCAAGACTATGACAGACCACGTAACGACGTTACAGCAGACATTTGACCGCATCAGACACAACGGCCTAACAGTGAAACCATCAAAGGTTGACATAGCCTTCCAGGAAATTACTTTTTTTTGCTATACAATTTTTAACGGCTTTGTCACGACTGACGACAACATCGTGTCAAGAATTCTAAAATTGTCGCTTCCTACGACAAAGAAAGAATTAGGGAGTGTCGTAGGTCTTGTAAATTATTATAGACAGTTCATTCCAAATTTTGCTACGTTGACTGGGTGTTTTACCAACTCACTAACCACTGTGTTGTACTAACCACTGTGTTGACAGACAATTGCACTAACCACTGTGTTGACAGACAATTGCACTAACCACTGTGTTGACAGGCAAGTCCACTAACCACTGTGTTGACAGGAAGTGTACTAACCACTGTGCTGACAGACAATTGCACTATGTCATAATCTCCCCAGCAGATATGCCGCGTCTTCATCATCGACGCCTGGTAATTACGGCTGTGTACGCCTGCCTGCAGGTACGCCAGTGAGCGACACTAACCACGCAGCGACGGGAGGGCCAGTTGTGACACGCGTGGCACACGGAGTCCACGCAGGGAGACAATCTGACCAAGGAGAACTCACGGCGGTTAGAAGGCAGACGGGGTCGGACGGTAGTACTGGACAGACGTGGATGGAATGTGTGATCGTATTACTTGTGTGAGTGGACGCTAAGAGAGAGAACGCCTGTTTGGGTATAGTAGACTGTGCGCCGGAGTCGTAGATTGTGAGTGAAGTATTAATGCATTGAATGTATACATTGATTGTATTTATTGTATAATGGCATCGATATTGTGATTGCGCGATGCCTGTAACATTGGTGGCGAATGAGAAGCGCGAATAAAGTGTGTATCATTGTATTCGCCATGTGTTACGTATAGTCATTCTGTGACAGTGTTTGTATCACATCTGTTAGTTGTTACGAGCCTGTGTGATTGAATCGCAAGATCCTGACAGGTGTGAACGTGGGGGCTTGTCCGGCTTTGAACCATTTAGAGAAAGGTGTGAACGTGGGTGCATCGTCCAGCTTAGAACCATTTAGAGAAAGGTGTGAACGTGGGTGCATCGTCCATCTTTAGACCAGTTGTAAAATAGGTGTGAACGTGAGTGTAAGCAGAAAGTTTTGGTAAAGAAGGGACATGGAAAGTGAGTGTTGAACGGACGACAGAACGACTAACAAATATACTTGACAGCATACAAACCTACAAAACTTAGCTGACAACGCATACACCACACAAACATACACATTCTAACTTTTTTTCCTTCCAAAAGCAACAGGTTTTTGTGTCACCCTAAAGAGTTATCAACCAAAGATCAATTTTTCTGGCGGTAAATATCAAGCAGCCATTCTCTGTTGCAGTGTTCCAACATACGCCAGAGCTCCAAATTCACTTAAGTATTTTTTTTCTATACATACTTTTGTGCGAGTTCAGGCATTTGCTGTAGTAGTGATTTATTGTATAATTAGTGTATCTACTAACACCAGATAATTATTTTTCTGTACATTTGATATAAGTAAATTAATTTATCATGTCTACATTGGACGATTTCATTGAGTCTGGGTTAAAATTAAAGTTAACTGGTGACGAGTTAACAAAATGGAGTGAGGCAAAATATGCAGAGTATGTTCAGTTACAGGAAAAAGCCAGAGATCGAGAAGACAGAGCTGCTGAGAGAGAGGCTAAAACTAAACAGGCAGAATTAGAGGCTAAAACGAAACAGGCAGAATTAGAGGCTAGAAAGGCAGAAACAGATGCCGAAATAAGAAAAGCTGATCCTGGCACAGAGTAAGAGGGAAGAAGTTGAAATGCAGCTGAAAATTAAACAGCTGGAAGCTGAAACATCATCCTCTAAGGAATCTAAGAAATTAGAAAGGCAAGAAAAAGAAAATCAATACAAAAAGTACCAAGGGATCGTCAAAAATTTCACTACGGGCGACTGCATTGCAGCCTTCACCCAAAATTTTGAAACGATAATGGAGCCTTATCAGATCCCAGAGACTGAATGGAATATTATTTATATGAGAAGTTTTTCAGGAGAACCTCTCAAAGTGATAGAGACCATTCCCAAAGATCTCAGAAAAGACTATCAGTACATAAAGACCAAAATTATGTCACATTTCCTGTTAGATGAAGCAGGCTACAGAGAAAAGTTTAGTAAACTAGCTCCAAAACCTACACAAACGTTCTCTGACTACATTTCAGTAGTGCAGGATGGGTTCAGTAAATGGTTGTCATCAGCCAAAGTAAATAACAACTTTGATAAATTGAAAGAATTGATTCTTAGAGATAAAATCATTTCATCTCTATCACCACCATTTTCTAAATTTCTGCAAGAATGTGAGTGCGAGAGTGTGCAACAAATTGAAAAACGGGGTTCGGCTTATTTCACGGCCAACAAAAATTGTTTTACTAGTATATTGACTGACACACAGTTTGTAGCAGCCGCTACCTTTAAGAGAACAAAGTCAGGTACCTACAATAAACAGAAACCCTTTAAGCAATATGTAAGTAAGAACTACCAATGCATATATTGCAATCTTCCAGATAATGAAAGTGATATGTGTGATAGACACCCAGGGTACCTCAAATACTTGCAAAACTATATAGATAAGCAAGATAAAGAGAGAAAGAGCTACAAACGACTAACCAAATGCTTCCTTTGTAAAGCATATGCCCACTGGCGTCATGCCTGTAAAGGTAAACAAATGACCAGAAAGGCTAATGCAACCATGTTCGATAGCTCTTCCTCTGATGAGGGACAAGTAGAAGATCAACCAGTTAATTCTGCAGAGGCCATTGATGTTTTCCATCTTGAAAATTGCACCACCTGCAATCTGTTTCATGAAGATGGCTTATTAACATGCGGCCACTCAATACCTATTGCCAATGAAGAAGCAAATTTAGTGATAGACTCGATAGGTAAACTTAACATCCATCAAGGTTTTGTAAATGGCAAATCAGCCACTGTTTTACGTGATAACGGGTGTACTCTTATTGGTTTAAAAAGAGACTTTATCTTACCTGCATACTATACAGACAAACATATTACATACAGAACTTTCTCAGATAACATCGAGAAATACCCACTTGCATGGGCATAAATTGACACCCCATTACTCACAGGAAAGGTTAAATGCGCAGCATTATCTAACCCATGTTGTGATATAATCGTGGGTAACCTTCCTGAAGTAAATGATATGCCACATGACGGTGTAACATCTTCTGCTGAATGTATTGTTGATAATGTAACATTTTCTGCTGAATGTATTGTTGACAATGTATTATCATCTTCGGATGAATGTATGTTTGCTAATGTAGTAACATCATCTAATGATTGTATTGTTTTAAATGTAACAACTTCATGTCAAAATTCTGTTTCAAACGCAGTAACTAGATCTGCTGCAAAAGTGCAAGATCAAATTAACCAAACTGAGGCTTTAGAAATGTTAAGCCCAGTTATACTACCTCTCAATACCATGAGAGAAAACTTTATAAAAGCCCAAAAGGCTGACGTATCGTTGCACAAATATTTTAATTTGATAGGCCAAAAGTCAAGAATAACCAAGAATGCTAGATGGCACTTTGATCTCAAAGGTGGTATCCTCACACGGTATTACACCAAAGATACCAACACCACTGAGCAAACGGTGTTGCCAACAGAACACCGCAGAAAAACATTGCAACTAGCACATGACATACCCTTTGCTGGGCATATGGCTTATTCGAAAACAAGATCTAGATTACTAACCCAGTTCTACTGGCCTAGATTCTGCAGTGACACCGAACAATATTGCAGAACGTGTAACATCTGCCAGAAGATTGTGAAAAAGGGCAAACACCCGCAAGCAGAACTACAGATAACAGATCTAGCAAGTAGACCTTTCGAAAAGATCTCAGTAGATATCGTAGGTCCTTTAAACCATATTACATCAAGAGGTAATAAGTACATTCTAACTATAATTGATCAATGTAGTAGATGGCCTGAGGCGATCCCACTAAAAATATAACATCTAAGGATGTAATGCAAGTTTTCTTCCACATTTTTTCAAGGATAGGATTCCCTGATACCATTCTCTCAGATAGGGGAAGTCAGTTTATTGCTGCAGCCACTCAAGCCTTTACTAAAATGTTAGGAGTAAAGCAGTGCTTTAATAGCCCATACCATCCTCATTCTACGGGGATCGTAGAGAATATGAACGGCGACCTCAAGCATATGTTGGCTAAAGTTACCCAGGAACATCCAGAAGACTGGGATACTTATTTACCAGCCATACTATTTGCATATCGCGAAGTACCTAATTCCAGTACAGGTTTCTCACCATTTAAACTTGTTTATGGAGCCAAACCACGTGGCCCATTATCTATCTACCATTCTATGTTAACTGAAACTGTAAATGACCATAAACCATTATCATCATATGAACATGTAACATCATTGCGAGATAGAATTATGAAATCTTGTGTACTAGCTAAAGAAGCATTGAAACAATCTGGTGCTATTTAAGACAATATGCAAACAGAGGAAATAGGACAATAACACTGACACCTGGACAAGACGTACTATTACTTTTGCCAAGTGACAGACAGCTACTAACAGACTCATGGCAAGGACCGTTTAAAGTACTGAGACAAATCTCGACAGTTGACTACGAAATTGCAATAAACAACAAACACAAAATATTTCACATCAACATGTTAAAATCGTACTACAACAGAGAAGAAGACCAAGACGAGACTGCAGCAAGCACAACGATAGTGGACCACACAGACGATGACGATTCAGACAGAATACCGACCCCATCACTTGACACAACATACACTCTACAGGACATCAAAAGAAATCCTAATCTATCTCAGACAGAGACCGACAATTGCAAACAACTGTTACAAGACTAACTGGGAAGACATTTGTACGGATGAACAGACTTTTACTGATAGATATCCCAAATATAATTTCCTACATGGACGACATTTGTGTACATACCAAGACTATGACAGACCACGTAACGACGTTACAGCAGACATTTGACCGCATCAGACACAACGGCCTAACAGTGAAACCATCAAAGGTTGACATAGCCTTCCAGGAAATTACTTTTTTTTGCTATACAATTTTTAACGGCTTTGTCACGACTGACGACAACATCGTGTCAAGAATTCTAAAATTGTCGCTTCCTACGACAAAGAAAGAATTAGGGAGTGTCGTAGGTCTTGTAAATTATTATAGACAGTTCATTCCAAATTTTGCTACGTTGACTGGGTGTTTTACCAACTCACTAACCACTGTGTTGTACTAACCACTGTGTTGACAGACAATTGCACTAACCACTGTGTTGACAGACAATTGCACTAACCACTGTGTTGACAGGCAAGTCCACTAACCACTGTGTTGACAGGAAGTGTACTAACCACTGTGCTGACAGACAATTGCACTATGTCATAATCTCCCCAGCAGATATGCCGCGTCTTCATCATCGACGCCTGGTAATTACGGCTGTGTACGCCTGCCTGCAGGTACGCCAGTGAGCGACACTAACCACGCAGCGACGGGAGGGCCAGTTGTGACACGCGTGGCACACGGAGTCCACGCAGGGAGACAATCTGACCAAGGAGAACTCACGGCGGTTAGAAGGCAGACGGGGTCGGACGGTAGTACTGGACAGACGTGGATGGAATGTGTGATCGTATTACTTGTGTGAGTGGACGCTAAGAGAGAGAACGCCTGTTTGGGTATAGTAGACTGTGCGCCGGAGTCGTAGATTGTGAGTGAAGTATTAATGCATTGAATGTATACATTGATTGTATTTATTGTATAATGGCATCGATATTGTGATTGCGCGATGCCTGTAACATTGGTGGCGAATGAGAAGCGCGAATAAAGTGTGTATCATTGTATTCGCCATGTGTTACGTATAGTCATTCTGTGACAGTGTTTGTATCACATCTGTTAGTTGTTACGAGCCTGTGTGATTGAATCGCAAGATCCTGACAGGTGTGAACGTGGGGGCTTGTCCGGCTTTGAACCATTTAGAGAAAGGTGTGAACGTGGGTGCATCGTCCAGCTTAGAACCATTTAGAGAAAGGTGTGAACGTGGGTGCATCGTCCATCTTTAGACCAGTTGTAAAATAGGTGTGAACGTGAGTGTAAGCAGAAAGTTTTGGTAAAGAAGGGACATGGAAAGTGAGTGTTGAACGGACGACAGAACGACTAACAAATATACTTGACAGCATACAAACCTACAAAACTTAGCTGACAACGCATACACCACACAAACATACACATTCTAACTTTTTTTCCTTCCAAAAGCAACAGGTTTTTGTGTCACCCTAAAGAGTTATCAACCAAAGATCAATTTTTCTGGCGGTAAATATCAAGCAGCCATTCTCTGTTGCAGTGTTCCAACATACGCCAGAGCTCCAAATTCACTTAAGTATTTTTTTTCTATACATACTTTTGTGCGAGTTCAGGCATTTGCTGTAGTAGTGATTTATTGTATAATTAGTGTATCTACTAACACCAGATAATTATTTTTCTGTACATTTGATATAAGTAAATTAATTTATCATGTCTACATTGGACGATTTCATTGAGTCTGGGTTAAAATTAAAGTTAACTGGTGACGAGTTAACAAAATGGAGTGAGGCAAAATATGCAGAGTATGTTCAGTTACAGGAAAAAGCCAGAGATCGAGAAGACAGAGCTGCTGAGAGAGAGGCTAAAACTAAACAGGCAGAATTAGAGGCTAAAACGAAACAGGCAGAATTAGAGGCTAGAAAGGCAGAAACAGATGCCGAAATAAGAAAAGCTGATCCTGGCACAGAGTAAGAGGGAAGAAGTTGAAATGCAGCTGAAAATTAAACAGCTGGAAGCTGAAACATCATCCTCTAAGGAATCTAAGAAATTAGAAAGGCAAGAAAAAGAAAATCAATACAAAAAGTACCAAGGGATCGTCAAAAATTTCACTACGGGCGACTGCATTGCAGCCTTCACCCAAAATTTTGAAACGATAATGGAGCCTTATCAGATCCCAGAGACTGAATGGAATATTATTTATATGAGAAGTTTTTCAGGAGAACCTCTCAAAGTGATAGAGACCATTCCCAAAGATCTCAGAAAAGACTATCAGTACATAAAGACCAAAATTATGTCACATTTCCTGTTAGATGAAGCAGGCTACAGAGAAAAGTTTAGTAAACTAGCTCCAAAACCTACACAAACGTTCTCTGACTACATTTCAGTAGTGCAGGATGGGTTCAGTAAATGGTTGTCATCAGCCAAAGTAAATAACAACTTTGATAAATTGAAAGAATTGATTCTTAGAGATAAAATCATTTCATCTCTATCACCACCATTTTCTAAATTTCTGCAAGAATGTGAGTGCGAGAGTGTGCAACAAATTGAAAAACGGGGTTCGGCTTATTTCACGGCCAACAAAAATTGTTTTACTAGTATATTGACTGACACACAGTTTGTAGCAGCCGCTACCTTTAAGAGAACAAAGTCAGGTACCTACAATAAACAGAAACCCTTTAAGCAATATGTAAGTAAGAACTACCAATGCATATATTGCAATCTTCCAGATAATGAAAGTGATATGTGTGATAGACACCCAGGGTACCTCAAATACTTGCAAAACTATATAGATAAGCAAGATAAAGAGAGAAAGAGCTACAAACGACTAACCAAATGCTTCCTTTGTAAAGCATATGCCCACTGGCGTCATGCCTGTAAAGGTAAACAAATGACCAGAAAGGCTAATGCAACCATGTTCGATAGCTCTTCCTCTGATGAGGGACAAGTAGAAGATCAACCAGTTAATTCTGCAGAGGCCATTGATGTTTTCCATCTTGAAAATTGCACCACCTGCAATCTGTTTCATGAAGATGGCTTATTAACATGCGGCCACTCAATACCTATTGCCAATGAAGAAGCAAATTTAGTGATAGACTCGATAGGTAAACTTAACATCCATCAAGGTTTTGTAAATGGCAAATCAGCCACTGTTTTACGTGATAACGGGTGTACTCTTATTGGTTTAAAAAGAGACTTTATCTTACCTGCATACTATACAGACAAACATATTACATACAGAACTTTCTCAGATAACATCGAGAAATACCCACTTGCATGGGCATAAATTGACACCCCATTACTCACAGGAAAGGTTAAATGCGCAGCATTATCTAACCCATGTTGTGATATAATCGTGGGTAACCTTCCTGAAGTAAATGATATGCCACATGACGGTGTAACATCTTCTGCTGAATGTATTGTTGATAATGTAACATTTTCTGCTGAATGTATTGTTGACAATGTATTATCATCTTCGGATGAATGTATGTTTGCTAATGTAGTAACATCATCTAATGATTGTATTGTTTTAAATGTAACAACTTCATGTCAAAATTCTGTTTCAAACGCAGTAACTAGATCTGCTGCAAAAGTGCAAGATCAAATTAACCAAACTGAGGCTTTAGAAATGTTAAGCCCAGTTATACTACCTCTCAATACCATGAGAGAAAACTTTATAAAAGCCCAAAAGGCTGACGTATCGTTGCACAAATATTTTAATTTGATAGGCCAAAAGTCAAGAATAACCAAGAATGCTAGATGGCACTTTGATCTCAAAGGTGGTATCCTCACACGGTATTACACCAAAGATACCAACACCACTGAGCAAACGGTGTTGCCAACAGAACACCGCAGAAAAACATTGCAACTAGCACATGACATACCCTTTGCTGGGCATATGGCTTATTCGAAAACAAGATCTAGATTACTAACCCAGTTCTACTGGCCTAGATTCTGCAGTGACACCGAACAATATTGCAGAACGTGTAACATCTGCCAGAAGATTGTGAAAAAGGGCAAACACCCGCAAGCAGAACTACAGATAACAGATCTAGCAAGTAGACCTTTCGAAAAGATCTCAGTAGATATCGTAGGTCCTTTAAACCATATTACATCAAGAGGTAATAAGTACATTCTAACTATAATTGATCAATGTAGTAGATGGCCTGAGGCGATCCCACTAAAAATATAACATCTAAGGATGTAATGCAAGTTTTCTTCCACATTTTTTCAAGGATAGGATTCCCTGATACCATTCTCTCAGATAGGGGAAGTCAGTTTATTGCTGCAGCCACTCAAGCCTTTACTAAAATGTTAGGAGTAAAGCAGTGCTTTAATAGCCCATACCATCCTCATTCTACGGGGATCGTAGAGAATATGAACGGCGACCTCAAGCATATGTTGGCTAAAGTTACCCAGGAACATCCAGAAGACTGGGATACTTATTTACCAGCCATACTATTTGCATATCGCGAAGTACCTAATTCCAGTACAGGTTTCTCACCATTTAAACTTGTTTATGGAGCCAAACCACGTGGCCCATTATCTATCTACCATTCTATGTTAACTGAAACTGTAAATGACCATAAACCATTATCATCATATGAACATGTAACATCATTGCGAGATAGAATTATGAAATCTTGTGTACTAGCTAAAGAAGCATTGAAACAATCTGGTGCTATTTAAGACAATATGCAAACAGAGGAAATAGGACAATAACACTGACACCTGGACAAGACGTACTATTACTTTTGCCAAGTGACAGACAGCTACTAACAGACTCATGGCAAGGACCGTTTAAAGTACTGAGACAAATCTCGACAGTTGACTACGAAATTGCAATAAACAACAAACACAAAATATTTCACATCAACATGTTAAAATCGTACTACAACAGAGAAGAAGACCAAGACGAGACTGCAGCAAGCACAACGATAGTGGACCACACAGACGATGACGATTCAGACAGAATACCGACCCCATCACTTGACACAACATACACTCTACAGGACATCAAAAGAAATCCTAATCTATCTCAGACAGAGACCGACAATTGCAAACAACTGTTACAAGACTAACTGGGAAGACATTTGTACGGATGAACAGACTTTTACTGATAGATATCCCAAATATAATTTCCTACATGGACGACATTTGTGTACATACCAAGACTATGACAGACCACGTAACGACGTTACAGCAGACATTTGACCGCATCAGACACCACGGCCTAACAGTGAAACCATCAAAGGTTGACATAGCCTTCCAGGAAATTACTTTTTTGGGCTATACAATTTTTAACGGCTTTGTCACGACTGACGACAACATCGTGCCAAGAATTCTAAAATTGTCGCTTCCTACGACAAAGAAAGAATTAGGGAGTGTCGTAGGTCTTCTAAATTATTATAGACAGTTCATTCCAAATTTTGCTACATTGACTGGGTGTTTTACCAACTCACTAACCACTGTGTTGTACTAACCACTGTGTTGACAGACAATTGCACTAACCACTGTGTTGACAGACAATTGCACTAACCACTGTGTTGACAGGCAAGTCCACTAACCACTGTGTTGACAGGAAGTGTACTAACCACTGTGCTGACAGACAATTGCACTATGTCATAATCTCCCCAGCAGATATGCCGCGTCTTCATCATCGACGCCTGGTAATTACGGCTGTGTACGCCTGCCTGCAGGTACGCCAGTGAGCGACACTAACCACGCAGCGACGGGAGGGCCAGTTGTGACACGCGTGGCACACGGAGTCCACGCAGGGAGACAATCTGACCAAGGAGAACTCACGGCGGTTAGAAGGCAGACGGGGTCGGACGGTAGTACTGGACAGACGTGGATGGAATGTGTGATCGTATTACTTGTGTGAGTGGACGCTAAGAGAGAGAACGCCTGTTTGGGTATAGTAGACTGTGCGCCGGAGTCGTAGATTGTGAGTGAAGTATTAATGCATTGAATGTATACATTGATTGTATTTATTGTATAATGGCATCGATATTGTGATTGCGCGATGCCTGTAACATTGGTGGCGAATGAGAAGCGCGAATAAAGTGTGTATCATTGTATTCGCCATGTGTTACGTATAGTCATTCTGTGACAGTGTTTGTATCACATCTGTTAGTTGTTACGAGCCTGTGTGATTGAATCGCAAGATCCTGACAGGTGTGAACGTGGGGGCTTGTCCGGCTTTGAACCATTTAGAGAAAGGTGTGAACGTGGGTGCATCGTCCAGCTTAGAACCATTTAGAGAAAGGTGTGAACGTGGGTGCATCGTCCATCTTTAGACCAGTTGTAAAATAGGTGTGAACGTGAGTGTAAGCAGAAAGTTTTGGTAAAGAAGGGACATGGAAAGTGAGTGTTGAACGGACGACAGAACGACTAACAAATATACTTGACAGCATACAAACCTACAAAACTTAGCTGACAACGCATACACCACACAAACATACACATTCTAACTTTTTTTCCTTCCAAAAGCAACAGGTTTTTGTGTCACCCTAAAGAGTTATCAACCAAAGATCAATTTTTCTGGCGGTAAATATCAAGCAGCCATTCTCTGTTGCAGTGTTCCAACATACGCCAGAGCTCCAAATTCACTTAAGTATTTTTTTTCTATACATACTTTTGTGCGAGTTCAGGCATTTGCTGTAGTAGTGATTTATTGTATAATTAGTGTATCTACTAACACCAGATAATTATTTTTCTGTACATTTGATATAAGTAAATTAATTTATCATGTCTACATTGGACGATTTCATTGAGTCTGGGTTAAAATTAAAGTTAACTGGTGACGAGTTAACAAAATGGAGTGAGGCAAAATATGCAGAGTATGTTCAGTTACAGGAAAAAGCCAGAGATCGAGAAGACAGAGCTGCTGAGAGAGAGGCTAAAACTAAACAGGCAGAATTAGAGGCTAAAACGAAACAGGCAGAATTAGAGGCTAGAAAGGCAGAAACAGATGCCGAAATAAGAAAAGCTGATCCTGGCACAGAGTAAGAGGGAAGAAGTTGAAATGCAGCTGAAAATTAAACAGCTGGAAGCTGAAACATCATCCTCTAAGGAATCTAAGAAATTAGAAAGGCAAGAAAAAGAAAATCAATACAAAAAGTACCAAGGGATCGTCAAAAATTTCACTACGGGCGACTGCATTGCAGCCTTCACCCAAAATTTTGAAACGATAATGGAGCCTTATCAGATCCCAGAGACTGAATGGAATATTATTTATATGAGAAGTTTTTCAGGAGAACCTCTCAAAGTGATAGAGACCATTCCCAAAGATCTCAGAAAAGACTATCAGTACATAAAGACCAAAATTATGTCACATTTCCTGTTAGATGAAGCAGGCTACAGAGAAAAGTTTAGTAAACTAGCTCCAAAACCTACACAAACGTTCTCTGACTACATTTCAGTAGTGCAGGATGGGTTCAGTAAATGGTTGTCATCAGCCAAAGTAAATAACAACTTTGATAAATTGAAAGAATTGATTCTTAGAGATAAAATCATTTCATCTCTATCACCACCATTTTCTAAATTTCTGCAAGAATGTGAGTGCGAGAGTGTGCAACAAATTGAAAAACGGGGTTCGGCTTATTTCACGGCCAACAAAAATTGTTTTACTAGTATATTGACTGACACACAGTTTGTAGCAGCCGCTACCTTTAAGAGAACAAAGTCAGGTACCTACAATAAACAGAAACCCTTTAAGCAATATGTAAGTAAGAACTACCAATGCATATATTGCAATCTTCCAGATAATGAAAGTGATATGTGTGATAGACACCCAGGGTACCTCAAATACTTGCAAAACTATATAGATAAGCAAGATAAAGAGAGAAAGAGCTACAAACGACTAACCAAATGCTTCCTTTGTAAAGCATATGCCCACTGGCGTCATGCCTGTAAAGGTAAACAAATGACCAGAAAGGCTAATGCAACCATGTTCGATAGCTCTTCCTCTGATGAGGGACAAGTAGAAGATCAACCAGTTAATTCTGCAGAGGCCATTGATGTTTTCCATCTTGAAAATTGCACCACCTGCAATCTGTTTCATGAAGATGGCTTATTAACATGCGGCCACTCAATACCTATTGCCAATGAAGAAGCAAATTTAGTGATAGACTCGATAGGTAAACTTAACATCCATCAAGGTTTTGTAAATGGCAAATCAGCCACTGTTTTACGTGATAACGGGTGTACTCTTATTGGTTTAAAAAGAGACTTTATCTTACCTGCAGACTATACAGGCAAACATATTACATACAGAACTTTCTCAGATAACATCGAGAAATACCCACTTGCATGGGCATAAATTGACACCCCATTCCTCACAGGAAAGGTTAAATGCGCAGCATTATCTAACCCATGTTGTGATATAATCGTGGGTAACCTTCCTGAAGTAAATGATATGCCACATGACGGTGTAACATCTTCTGCTGAATGTATTGTTGATAATGTAACATTTTCTGCTGAATGTATTGTTGACAATGTATTATCATCTTCGGATGAATGTATGTTTGCTAATGTAGTAACATCATCTAATGATTGTATTGTTTTAAATGTAACAACTTCATGTCAAAATTCTGTTTCAAACGCAGTAACTAGATCTGCTGCAAAAGTGCAAGATCAAATTAACCAAACTGAGGCTTTAGAAATGTTAAGCCCAGTTATACTACCTCTCAATACCATGAGAGAAAACTTTATAAAAGCCCAAAAGGCTGACGTATCGTTGCACAAATATTTTAATTTGATAGGCCAAAAGTCAAGAATAACCAAGAATGCTAGATGGCACTTTGATCTCAAAGGTGGTATCCTCACACGGTATTACACCAAAGATACCAACACCACTGAGCAAACGGTGTTGCCAACAGAACACCGCAGAAAAACATTGCAACTAGCACATGACATACCCTTTGCTGGGCATATGGCTTATTCGAAAACAAGATCTAGATTACTAACCCAGTTCTACTGGCCTAGATTCTGCAGTGACACCGAACAATATTGCAGAACGTGTAACATCTGCCAGCAGATTGTGAAAAAGGGCAAACACCCGCAAGCAGAACTACAGATAACAGATCTAGCAAGTAGACCTTTCGAAAAGATCTCAGTAGATATCGTAGGTCCTTTAAACCATATTACATCAAGAGGTAATAAGTACATTCTAACTATAATTGATCAATGTAGTAGATGGCCTGAGGCGATCCCACTAAAAATATAACATCTAAGGATGTAATGCAAGTTTTCTTCCACATTTTTTCAAGGATAGGATTCCCTGATACCATTCTCTCAGATAGGGGAAGTCAGTTTATTGCTGCAGCCACTCAGGCCTTTACTAAAATGTTAGGAGTAAAGCAGTGCTTTAATAGCCCATACCATCCTCATTCTACGGGGATCGTAGAGAATATGAACGGCGACCTCAAGCATATGTTGGCTAAAGTTACCCAGGAACATCCAGAAGACTGGGATACTTATTTACCAGCCATACTATTTGCATATCGCGAAGTACCTAATTCCAGTACAGGTTTCTCACCATTTAAACTTGTTTATGGAGCCAAACCACGCGGCCCATTATCTATCTACCATTCTATGTTAACTGAAACTGTAAATGACCATAAACCATTATCATCATATGAACATGTAACATCATTGCGAGATAGAATTATGAAATCTTGTGTACTAGCTAAAGAAGCATTGAAACAATCTGGTGCTATTTAAGACAATATGCAAACAGAGGAAATAGGACAATAACACTGACACCTGGACAAGACGTACTATTACTTTTGCCAAGTGACAGACAGCTACTAACAGACTCATGGCAAGGACCGTTTAAAGTACTGAGACAAATCTCGACAGTTGACTACGAAATTGCAATAAACAACAAACACAAAATATTTCACATCAACATGTTAAAATCGTACTACAACAGAGAAGAAGACCAAGACGAGACTGCAGCAAGCACAACGATAGTGGACCACACAGACGATGACGATTCAGACAGAATACCGACCCCATCACTTGACACAACATACACTCTACAGGACATCAAAAGAAATCCTAATCTATCTCAGACAGAGACCGACAATTGCAAACAACTGTTACAAGACTAACTGGGAAGACATTTGTACGGATGAACAGACTTTTACTGATAGATATCCCAAATATAATTTCCTACATGGACGACATTTGTGTACATACCAAGACTATGACAGACCACGTAACGACGTTACAGCAGACATTTGACCGCATCAGACACAACGGCCTAACAGTGAAACCATCAAAGGTTGACATAGCCTTCCAGGAAATTACTTTTTTTTGCTATACAATTTTTAACGGCTTTGTCACGACTGACGACAACATCGTGTCAAGAATTCTAAAATTGTCGCTTCCTACGACAAAGAAAGAATTAGGGAGTGTCGTAGGTCTTGTAAATTATTATAGACAGTTCATTCCAAATTTTGCTACGTTGACTGGGTGTTTTACCAACTCACTAACCACTGTGTTGTACTAACCACTGTGTTGACAGACAATTGCACTAACCACTGTGTTGACAGACAATTGCACTAACCACTGTGTTGACAGGCAAGTCCACTAACCACTGTGTTGACAGGAAGTGTACTAACCACTGTGCTGACAGACAATTGCACTATGTCATAATCTCCCCAGCAGATATGCCGCGTCTTCATCATCGACGCCTGGTAATTACGGCTGTGTACGCCTGCCTGCAGGTACGCCAGTGAGCGACACTAACCACGCAGCGACGGGAGGGCCAGTTGTGACACGCGTGGCACACGGAGTCCACGCAGGGAGACAATCTGACCAAGGAGAACTCACGGCGGTTAGAAGGCAGACGGGGTCGGACGGTAGTACTGGACAGACGTGGATGGAATGTGTGATCGTATTACTTGTGTGAGTGGACGCTAAGAGAGAGAACGCCTGTTTGGGTATAGTAGACTGTGCGCCGGAGTCGTAGATTGTGAGTGAAGTATTAATGCATTGAATGTATACATTGATTGTATTTATTGTATAATGGCATCGATATTGTGATTGCGCGATGCCTGTAACATTGGTGGCGAATGAGAAGCGCGAATAAAGTGTGTATCATTGTATTCGCCATGTGTTACGTATAGTCATTCTGTGACAGTGTTTGTATCACATCTGTTAGTTGTTACGAGCCTGTGTGATTGAATCGCAAGATCCTGACAGGTGTGAACGTGGGGGCTTGTCCGGCTTTGAACCATTTAGAGAAAGGTGTGAACGTGGGTGCATCGTCCAGCTTAGAACCATTTAGAGAAAGGTGTGAACGTGGGTGCATCGTCCATCTTTAGACCAGTTGTAAAATAGGTGTGAACGTGAGTGTAAGCAGAAAGTTTTGGTAAAGAAGGGACATGGAAAGTGAGTGTTGAACGGACGACAGAACGACTAACAAATATACTTGACAGCATACAAACCTACAAAACTTAGCTGACAACGCATACACCACACAAACATACACATTCTAACTTTTTTTCCTTCCAAAAGCAACAGGTTTTTGTGTCACCCTAAAGAGTTATCAACCAAAGATCAATTTTTCTGGCGGTAAATATCAAGCAGCCATTCTCTGTTGCAGTGTTCCAACATACGCCAGAGCTCCAAATTCACTTAAGTATTTTTTTCTATACATACTTTTGTGCGAGTTCAGGCATTTGCTGTAGTAGTGATTTATTGTATAATTAGTGTATCTACTAACACCAGATAATTATTTTTCTGTACATTTGATATAAGTAAATTAATTTATCATGTCTACATTGGACGATTTCATTGAGTCTGGGTTAAAATTAAAGTTAACTGGTGACGAGTTAACAAAATGGAGTGAGGCAAAATATGCAGAGTATGTTCAGTTACAGGAAAAAGCCAGAGATCGAGAAGACAGAGCTGCTGAGAGAGAGGCTAAAACTAAACAGGCAGAATTAGAGGCTAAAACGAAACAGGCAGAATTAGAGGCTAGAAAGGCAGAAACAGATGCCGAAATAAGAAAAGCTGATCCTGGCACAGAGTAAGAGGGAAGAAGTTGAAATGCAGCTGAAAATTAAACAGCTGGAAGCTGAAACATCATCCTCTAAGGAATCTAAGAAATTAGAAAGGCAAGAAAAAGAAAATCAATACAAAAAGTACCAAGGGATCGTCAAAAATTTCACTACGGGCGACTGCATTGCAGCCTTCACCCAAAATTTTGAAACGATAATGGAGCCTTATCAGATCCCAGAGACTGAATGGAATATTATTTATATGAGAAGTTTTTCAGGAGAACCTCTCAAAGTGATAGAGACCATTCCCAAAGATCTCAGAAAAGACTATCAGTACATAAAGACCAAAATTATGTCACATTTCCTGTTAGATGAAGCAGGCTACAGAGAAAAGTTTAGTAAACTAGCTCCAAAACCTACACAAACGTTCTCTGACTACATTTCAGTAGTGCAGGATGTGTTCAGTAAATGGTTGTCATCAGCCAAAGTAAATAACAACTTTGATAAATTGAAAGAATTGATTCTTAGAGATAAAATCATTTCATCTCTATCACCACCATTTTCTAAATTTCTGCAAGAATGTGAGTGCGAGAGTGTGCAACAAATTGAAAAACGGGGTTCGGCTTATTTCACGGCCAACAAAAATTGTTTTACTAGTATATTGACTGACACACAGTTTGTAGCAGCCGCTACCTTTAAGAGAACAAAGTCAGGTACCTACAATAAACAGAAACCCTTTAAGCAATATGTAAGTAAGAACTACCAATGCATATATTGCAATCTTCCAGATAATGAAAGTGATATGTGTGATAGACACCCAGGGTACCTCAAATACTTGCAAAACTATATAGATAAGCAAGATAAAGAGAGAAAGAGCTACAAACGACTAACCAAATGCTTCCTTTGTAAAGCATATGCCCACTGGCGTCATGCCTGTAAAGGTAAACAAATGACCAGAAAGGCTAATGCAACCATGTTCGATAGCTCTTCCTCTGATGAGGGACAAGTAGAAGATCAACCAGTTAATTCTGCAGAGGCCATTGATGTTTTCCATCTTGAAAATTGCACCACCTGCAATCTGTTTCATGAAGATGGCTTATTAACATGCGGCCACTCAATACCTATTGCCAATGAAGAAGCAAATTTAGTGATAGACTCGATAGGTAAACTTAACATCCATCAAGGTTTTGTAAATGGCAAATCAGCCACTGTTTTACGTGATAACGGGTGTACTCTTATTGGTTTAAAAAGAGACTTTATCTTACCTGCAGACTATACAGGCAAACATATTACATACAGAACTTTCTCAGATAACATCGAGAAATACCCACTTGCATGGGCATAAATTGACACCCCATTCCTCACAGGAAAGGTTAAATGCGCAGCATTATCTAACCCATGTTGTGATATAATCGTGGGTAACCTTCCTGAAGTAAATGATATGCCACATGACGGTGTAACATCTTCTGCTGAATGTATTGTTGATAATGTAACATTTTCTGCTGAATGTATTGTTGACAATGTATTATCATCTTCGGATGAATGTATGTTTGCTAATGTAGTAACATCATCTAATGATTGTATTGTTTTAAATGTAACAACTTCATGTCAAAATTCTGTTTCAAACGCAGTAACTAGATCTGCTGCAAAAGTGCAAGATCAAATTAACCAAACTGAGGCTTTAGAAATGTTAAGCCCAGTTATACTACCTCTCAATACCATGAGAGAAAACTTTATAAAAGCCCAAAAGGCTGACGTATCGTTGCACAAATATTTTAATTTGATAGGCCAAAAGTCAAGAATAACCAAGAATGCTAGATGGCACTTTGATCTCAAAGGTGGTATCCTCACACGGTATTACACCAAAGATACCAACACCACTGAGCAAACGGTGTTGCCAACAGAACACCGCAGAAAAACATTGCAACTAGCACATGACATACCCTTTGCTGGGCATATGGCTTATTCGAAAACAAGATCTAGATTACTAACCCAGTTCTACTGGCCTAGATTCTGCAGTGACACCGAACAATATTGCAGAACGTGTAACATCTGCCAGAAGATTGTGAAAAAGGGCAAACACCCGCAAGCAGAACTACAGATAACAGATCTAGCAAGTAGACCTTTCGAAAAGATCTCAGTAGATATCGTAGGTCCTTTAAACCATATTACATCAAGAGGTAATAAGTACATTCTAACTATAATTGATCAATGTAGTAGATGGCCTGAGGCGATCCCACTAAAAATATAACATCTAAGGATGTAATGCAAGTTTTCTTCCACATTTTTTCAAGGATAGGATTCCCTGATACCATTCTCTCAGATAGGGGAAGTCAGTTTATTGCTGCAGCCACTCAAGCCTTTACTAAAATGTTAGGAGTAAAGCAGTGCTTTAATAGCCCATACCATCCTCATTCTACGGGGATCGTAGAGAATATGAACGGCGACCTCAAGCATATGTTGGCTAAAGTTACCCAGGAACATCCAGAAGACTGGGATACTTATTTACCAGCCATACTATTTGCATATCGCGAAGTACCTAATTCCAGTACAGGTTTCTCACCATTTAAACTTGTTTATGGAGCCAAACCACGCGGCCCATTATCTATCTACCATTCTATGTTAACTGAAACTGTAAATGACCATAAACCATTATCATCATATGAACATGTAACATCATTGCGAGATAGAATTATGAAATCTTGTGTACTAGCTAAAGAAGCATTGAAACAATCTGGTGCTATTTAAGACAATATGCAAACAGAGGAAATAGGACAATAACACTGACACCTGGACAAGACGTACTAATACTTTTGCCAAGTGACAGACAGCTACTAACAGACTCATGGCAAGGACCGTTTAAAGTACTGAGACAAATCTCGACAGTTGACTACGAAATTGCAATAAACAACAAACACAAAATATTTCACATCAACATGTTAAAATCGTACTACAACAGAGAAGAAGACCAAGACGAGACTGCAGCAAGCACAACGATAGTGGACCACACAGACGATGACGATTCAGACAGAATACCGACCCCATCACTTGACACAACATACACTCTACAGGACATCAAAAGAAATCCTAATCTATCTCAGACAGAGACCGACAATTGCAAACAACTGTTACAAGACTAACTGGGAAGACATTTGTACGGATGAACAGACTTTTACTGATAGATATCCCAAATATAATTTCCTACATGGACGACATTTGTGTACATACCAAGACTATGACAGACCACGTAACGACGTTACAGCAGACATTTGACCGCATCAGACACCACGGCCTAACAGTGAAACCATCAAAGGTTGACATAGCCTTCCAGGAAATTACTTTTTTGGGCTATACAATTTTTAACGGCTTTGTCACGACTGACGACAACATCGTGTCAAGAATTCTAAAATTGTCGCTTCCTACGACAAAGAAAGAATTAGGGAGTGTCGTAGGTCTTCTAAATTATTATAGACAGTTCATTCCAAATTTTGCTACGTTGACTGGGTGTTTTACCAACTCACTAACCAAAGATAAGCCAAACAAAATTGTAAACAGCGAATGCCTGAGACCAGCATTCACAAAAGTATTATCTTATTTTTCCACTAATCATATACTCAAATTGCCAATTTTGGACACTATTTTCAGATTAAGAACAGACGCGAGCTCCATAGCCATCGGGGTAGTGTTATTGCAGAGCCACGATGAGATCCTCCACCCTGTATACTATGTGAGTCGCAAACTCAAACAAAGGGAGACAAATTGGTCGACTCCTGAGGTGGAAGCTCTCGCTTTGGTGTATTCTGTAAGAAAATTATCTAGATTTATATTAGGTAAACATTTTATAGTGGAGACTGACAACAATCCATTGACGATCATCACTACTGGGACTCCTACGAACCGCAGGATAGCAAGGTGGTCGCTATTACTACAAGACTTCAGTTTTGAAGTAAGGTATATTAGCGGTACTCAAAATACGATTGCCGATCTTCTTTCCAGATGTCCGTACGACACATCTGAAAGCCTACTTTTGCCTGAGCGCACACAGTAAAGCAGTGTGTAAGCTACAAGTTATATCGCTCAGCAACACAGCGAATATTGAGTATATTTCAGAAACGCTGTGAAATACTTGTGATAGGGACAGTGTCCCCTTGTGTGTGTATGTGTGTGTGTGTGTGTATATATATATATATATATATATATATATATATATATATATATATATATATATATATATATATATATATCGTATTAAGTTAAATATGATGAGTAGTTGTGTAGTATGTGAACGAAAGGTTATATTATTTTAAATATTTATCAACATTGAAACGACCAGTGCTACGAGGAATTAAAGACTTACTTTACTTGATCTGTTCGAGTATCCGTAGTACCTGTGCTTATGAACACTGTTGAAATAAGCTTAGCAGAGTGTTCAGACTTTTTAAACTGTGCGAAAGTGACATTAACATTAGTAACATCTGAATTCTACAGAACACTTTAACCCGTACTTCGAAAGAACTGTGTATCCAAGAGCTGTACCTGTGAACTTGTGTTTAATCCGTTCGTCGACACAACAACCCGATGAAAGAACATTGTGTTAGTTACATCGTAACACGCCAGCTGTGTACTTCCGGTGTTTTTTAAAATTAATTTAGAAATTAGCAGACTATGTAAGAATTCTCACAAAGAATTGACGCTTTACACAAACTTTGTGAATATGAAATTTACATATACAAATCGTATGAAAGGATTTTTGATATTTGTAATCTCAGAATCATAATTTGATTAACTTGTTCTCAATAGTACCATTCGGTTCACTATTGATAATAAGCATCAAACTGTGACGCATAGAACGTGAATTACCAATGTAATTTGTTTTCTTTGAAAGATTGTTAAAATTATCGCCCATAGAATTTTGTTTTGTTTCACCAGTACATCCAAGGGAAACAATTTGAATTATTTGTAATGTGTAACAGATATAGAAAACCTTCCTCATGTTGCCATGATGGCGACACATCAGGATGACATCAACTATTTGTGGAATATAATTACTTAAGTTGTAAACCGGCATTAGACTATCTGACAAGATTGGGTTGGGGTCAAATGTTGGGGTCATCTTATGAGGAAGATTGACTCGCGGCCTGACATGTATCTTTGCCTAATTTTTTTTTCATTTGTCGTGAGGTGGTTGCGTGGCTTGAGAGATAGCATAAATTGCTGATAGCTACCGGACTGGCTGTGTCTATTTACAACCTTTGTAAAAATCCAACTAGTGGATTGTACCTGATTAGTGTAGCTTAATAGCATCATTGACGACCGTGTATATATATCATACTATTACCCATAATATGTCAATATAAACCAAAGTGTCACGTCAGATGACAAACAATGGGTCGATTCTGACAGGTTTAATAAATAAACCCAAATGTATATAGCCAACATGAAAGGATACTCCTTTCATTAGAGGGGAGGGGGGGGGGTGGGAGAATGTCATAATCTCCCCAGCAGATATGCCGCGTCTTCATCATCGACGCCTGGCAATTACGGTTGTGTACGCCTGCCTGCAGGTACGCCTGTGAGCGACACTAACCACGCAGCGAAGGGAAGGCCAGTTGTGACACGCGTGGCACACGGAGTTCACGCAGGGAGACAACCTGACCAAGGATAACTCACGGCGGTTAGAAGGCAGACGGGGTCGGACGGTAGTACTGTACAGACGTGGATGGAATGTGTGATCGTATTACTTGTGTGAGTGGACGCTAAGAGAGAGAACGCCTGTTTGGGTATAGTAGACTGTGCGCCTGAGTCGTAGATTGTGAGTGAAGTATTAATGCATTGAATGTATATATTGATTGTATTTATTGTATAATGGCATCGATATTGTGATTGCGCGATGCCTGTAACATTGGTGGCGAATGAGAAGTGCGAATAAAGTGTGTATCATTGTATTCGCCATGTGTCATGTATAGTCATTCTGTGACAGTGTTTGTATCACATCTGTTGGTTGTTACGAGCCTGTGTGATTGAATCGCAAGATCCCGACACACTAACCACTGTGTTGACAGACAATTGCACTAGCCACTGTTTTGACAGGTAAGTCCCCTAACCACTGTGTTGACAGGCAAGTCCACTAACCATTGTGTTGACAGGCAATTTCACTAATCATTGTGTTGACAGGCAATTGCACTAACCACTGTTTTGACAGGCAAGTCCCCTAACCATTGTGTTGACGGGCAAGTCCACTAATCATTGTGTTGACAGGCAATTCCACTAATCATTGTGTTGACAGGCAAGTCCACTAATCATTGTGTTGACAGGCAAGTCCACTAACCACTGTGTTGACAGGCAAGTGTACTAATCAATGTGTTGACAGGCAAGTGTACTAACCACTGTTTTGACAGACAATTGCACTAACCACTGTGTTGACAGGCAAGTGTACAAACCACTGTGTTGACAGGCAATTGCACTAATCAATGTGTTGACAGGTAAGTGTACTAACCACTGTGTTGACAGACAATTGCACTAACCACTGTGTTGACAGGCAAGTGTACTAACCACTGTGTTGACAGGCAATTGCACTAACCATTGTGTTGACAGACAAGTCCACTAACCACTGTGTTGACAGGCAATTGCACTAACCACTGTGTTGACAGACAATTGCACTAACCATTGTGTTGACAGACAAGTCCACTAACCACTGTGTTGACAGGCAATTGCACTAACCACTGTGTTGACAGACAATTGCACTAACCACTGTGTTGACAGACAATTGCACTAACCACTGTGTTGACAGACAATTGCACTAACCACTGTGTTGACAGACAATTGCACTAACCACTGTGTTGACAGACAATTGCACTAACCACTGTGTTGACAGACAATTGCACTAACCACTGTGTTGACAGACAATTACACTAACCACTGTGTTGACAGGCAAGTGTACTAACCACTGTGTTGACAAACAATTGCACTAACCATTGTGTTGACAGGCAAGTGTACTAACCATTGTGTTGACAGACAATTGCACTAACCACTGTGTTGACAGGCAAGTGTACTAACCACTGTGTTGACAGGCAATTGCACTAACCATTGTGTTGACAGGAAAGTGTACTAACCATTGTGTTGACAGACAATTGCACTATCCACTGTGTTGACAGACAATTGCACTAACCACTGTGTTGACAGACAATTGCACTAACCATTGTGTTGACAGACAATTGCACTAACCACTGTGTTGACAGGCAAGTGTACTAACCATTGTGTTGACAGACAATTGCATTATCCACTGTGTTGACAGACAATTGCACTAACCACTGTGTTGACAGACAATTGCACTAACCATTGTGTTGACAGACAATTGCACTAACCACTGTGTTGACAGGCAAGTGTACTAACCACTGTGTTGACAGGCAATTGCACTAACCATTGTGTTGACAGGCAAGTGTACTAACCATTGTGTTGACAGGCAATTGCACTAACCACTGTGTTGACCTGCAATTGCACTAACCATTGTGTTGACAGACAAGTCCACTAACCACTGTGTTGGCAGGCAAGTGTACTAACCACTGTGTTGACAGGCAAGTGTAGTAACCATTGTGTTGACAGGCAATTCCACTAATCATTGTGTTGACAGGCAAATCCATTTTAAACAGTTGGTTGCATGTCCGTTACAGTGTTACTATTCGTTGCTTCCCCTGTGGACCGCGGCTAGACAGGAAGGCAGCAGTGACTAGATGGCAGAATGACACACTTGCATTTGGAAAGTTCAGGTGGTCGTTTATCTCTGTTAGTATACTTTATTAATTAGGGAAGAATAGTATGAATTGGCGGAAGGAAAGGGTACAAACAATGCAATATATACATTACGGACCCTAATATAAATGTCAATAGACAAACCTAAGACATATATTTGTGCTTCATAGATTATACTAAGGCATTTGAAAAAGTAAAACGTGATGAACTGATTAAAATGTTGGAAGATATCAACATTGATGGGAAAGATATAAGAATCATACAGAATATTTACTGGAACCAAGTAGCAGCAATTAAATCTCATCTCATCTCATCTCACCATGTTCCTCTTGTACCTCGCGGTATCGAAGTGAAGTATAAACAGCGGGAGAGTGCTTGCTTATAGGCTTCTTGTATCGATATTTCCATGGACTCTATTCCCTGCGTCCATCGTTTACGTGGTCGGCCTCTTCATCTGTTTCCATCTGTTCTGTACAGCATTGCTTGTTGTGGTATAATGTTAGTTGGTAACCTACTTGCATGGCCAAACCATTTGACTTGCTGCCTTCTAATAAAATCTAGCGCAGCTATAACCGCCACTTTAGTCCCGATTTCTTCATTTCTGAGCTTGTCTCTTCTTGATACATTGAGTATTCTTCTCAGGAATCTCATTTCTGTTGTTGTGATTTTTCTGTTCTCTTTTTCTGTCATTGTCTAGGTTTGGCATTAATAGCATAGAGTTGGTTGGAAGATTGTGTTCATTAAGTGCTTTCTTAGTAGCTATTGATACTTGTTTGTTCTTTAGTATTGGTGCCTTTTATCCAATGAGTTGGTTTGCCTTATTACATCATTTAATTTTCGTCTTCTGATTTGCCATTTAATGACATTATAATTCCTCGGTATTTGAAACTCTGCACTTGTTTCAGGGGGGTGTTCGTTTAGGTGAATTGTTGTTTTTGTTCTTATTTAGTTATAGTCATTACCTCTGTTTTGCTTGTGCTAATTTTCATGTTATGTTTCCTACACATTTCGTTTAGACCAGTGTTTCCCAACGTGGGGCCCACGCCCCACAGGTGGGAAATTCGATTGTTATGGGGGGCAATTCGAAAATTGATGAAATCGGCTGGATATAACAAAACGGGCAGACTTGAGACTGAAGTTAACTAAATTGGAACCTGACATAAAATCTCTTTGCAGCAAGCATCAAGCGCAAGGATCTCACTAAATTTAAATAATAAATAATTACTAATAATTAAAATAATATAGAAAATCTTTCATTAAAATTTTTTTGTACTTGAATTTCCATCCATCCATCATCCATCATGTGCCATGCCGGTGAGCGTGGGCGGTCATGTTCTGCCATCTCACTCGATCACCAGAGTCGTGGATCAGCTCCGTGTTTCTGTCTCGACCATGCCACAAGGCCAAGCCATCCAGGTACTTGCTTCTAGGTCTTCCCCTTGGTCTGTTCCCCTCGATCTTACCAGTTGTCACCAAGTTCTCCAAATCATTTCTTCTCATAACATGCCAAAAAAATTGTGACTGTCTACGTCTAATGTCTCTAATCAGTTTACGATCTTCATTTGTTTCTTGAAGGACTTGTTCATTGGTCTTTCTGGCTGTCCATGGCATTCTTTGCATTTTCCTCAGAAACCACATTTCTACAGCCATCAGCTGTTTTTCAGCCTGACTGCTCATTGTACTTGAATTTCAGTTCTCCATTATATGTTTTGAAAATTTACTTACTGTGTTTGCTCAATAATGTCCTATTGATTTTGATTTCTTCCTAAAACCTATCATTCAAGTTTCTTTAGTGAACATTTCAATTTTTGAATATTAAAAATAATGTATATATTAGGTTTGGGGGGGGGGGGGGCATAAGAATTTTAGAAAGGCTTAGGTGGGGCATAATACAAAAAAGGTTGGAAACACTGGTTTAGACTATTCATGTGGTCTTGTAATTCAGCTTCTTATTTTGCTATTAGTGCTTGGTCGTCCGCAAACAGGAGTTCTCTAAAGGTTAGATTTGCAGATGGTTCTTCTACTGTGTTCTCATCATGCGTTGTTCTTGCGGTCTCCGTTTGGCTGGTTTCTTTACATATGTTGTCTATATATGTTATGAACAAGAGAGGGGACAGGACACAACCTTGTCGTACTCCGGATCTTATGGTAAAGGGTTCTGAGTGTCCTCCTGAGTAGTACGGTATGTGATAACTAAGTAGATTTTGTGGATTGACCTTGCTGGATTGACCCCAATCCAGCTGTGTCTCGGAGCCGGGACGGGTTTAGTAGGGTTGGGCAGGGTTGATATCTAGGTCATAAGTAAGGGGGATAAGCAATTCTAAGCAAAGACAGGTTTTCTAAGGGCAGATAACTGAGTGGATGTATAATATTTTAACTAATTGTACAAAATAAAATTAAAATAAATAAAAGACTACCTAACTAATTATTATTTCTGGATTGACCTCGCTGGATTGACCCCAATCCAGCTCGGCCTAAGTTAAGGGTTAGTGGTTAGGGTTAGGGGTTAGGGTTAGGGGTTAGGGGTTAGGGTTATGGGTTAGGGTTATGGGTTAGGGTTAGGTTTAGCGTTAGAATGAAAGTCGGTGTTAAGGGGTGAGTAGCAATTATTAGTGACCAGTAGAGGTCCGTAGTGATTTAAAGACTATCATCATACGGGTTACAAATGAAAACCTTAAAAGGTAAACGTGGTCGCTAGGACTCGTTGTAGTGGGTACGGCATAGTGAAAGTCGGTGATAAGGGGTGGGTAGCAGATATTATTGCTCTGTAGAGTGGTGTAGGGGTTTAAACACTATCATCATACGGGTTACAAATGAAAATCTTAAAAAGTAACGATGGTCGTTAGTAACGGTTGTTGTGGGCGTGGCTAAGTGTTATTCGTTGTTAAGGTTTTGTTGAGTGGAAGAGACATAGATAAACACCAATGTTAGAAACGGAAAAAGTTAAATTTGAGTGATTAAATTTTAATTAAAATTTAAAAATAATGAATCACCATTTTATTGCACAAGATGTAAGCTCGATATACGTCCTACACCCATACTTAGCCTATATCTGTATATTAAGTGAAGTGCGCAATAAAATTGCGATTCATAATTTTTACATTTTAATTAAAATGTAATCACATAAATTTAACATTTCCCGTTTCTAACACTGGTTTGTATCTATGTCTCTTAAGAAAGAGTGTGTTGTGTTTGATGTGTAGTTAGGGTTAGGGTTAGTAAGAAAGAATTTGTTGTGTTCGATGTATATAATGCTCTATTTTCTTTAGGCTCTTTTAGGCGATCATTGTTAGTTACTCTAGCAGTCCAATGAATGCAACTCATTCGTCTCAGGAATCCAATCTCTGTTGTTTTTTCAAGTTCTTCCTAGGGGTGATGGTCGATGGCCATATTCGTTGTCTGGAATAGCGCCTAGTAGGTTAGGAGAACAGATAATTTATCTTCATTAGGTTGGAAAATCTGCCTAATCAGCAGAAAATCGACTGTTCTGTAATCAAAGAGAATGTTAATCTTATTTGGTATGAAACGTTGAAAGTCGGTTAGAAGATGTGGTAGAGGGTATTCAAGGGCTCAGTAAGGCAGACGTGGTTTTAAGAAAGGTCGACTTCATAACAGACACTGTTTGTTGGTTGAAGACTTACCGCTATTGCAGCTGTGAAATGACAAAGTGTGATAGAGGTGAACAAAGTAAGAAATGTTATGTTAGCTAGACTTCGAGAGCACCCTTTGTATTGTTGAAAGATGGAGCAATGGAAGGTTAGTGTAGCAAACATGTGGTGTAGAAAGTTGAAGACGTCAGCCATGGGAAAACGGATCTTTGGTGACGAATACTCAGATGATATCGAACTATCCCAGGTGGAGCCACAGATTGCATTGCCATAAATTTTGTTATGAGTGTTTCATTAGAGCTCATGTACAACGAGGATTTGGAGTTCTTTGTGGTGTGACATGGAAAAGTTGTGAAGCTATCTATGAAAGACAGAGACAATTTGTGTTAGAAAGAAAAACAAACCAAGAGTGTTGAAAGATGTGTGATTAGTCTGTATAAGTGCTTCTTTAGCAGATACGCTGGAATGGTAAGTTGAAGCTTTCGGTAATGTAAAATCGGGTAAATGCTGACGTTGATGATTATGTATTGTGAAATATTTTTCAGATAAAAGTTCAAGACACGTTTGACATAGCTACAGAAGCTACATTTTTCCTAATTTGGGTAACATATTTTCCTTTGTTTGGTCGACATAGTTCTTACTTTTCCATACCTATTTCTTAGTTTGGCTGACAGATTTTCCTAGTTTTTATCACTTTGGACGACATATTTATAAATTTGATAGAGATATGTCTTTAGTTGGTCAATATTTTTTCACATTTGGTTAACAAAGTTTCCTACTTTTCATAAGTTTGGACTAGATATTTATAAGCTTGATCAACATTTTAGTTGCGTCGGCAAATATTGTTTCCTAGTCTTTATAACAGTGGTCGTTCTGTATTTGGCCAATATTTTCCCCATTTGTCTAACAAATTTACCTAATTTGTATGAGTTTGGATGATATATTTATAAGGTTGGTTGAAACGTGTCTTTAATTGGACAATAGTTTTTCTTGAGTTTGGTCGAGAAATTTCTTTACTTGGCCAATATTTTTCATCTTTGGCTAACAAATTTTCTACTTAGGTCGACATATTTTTCTACGTGTTGTAAGTTTGGTCGAGATATTTCGTAACTTGGCCAATATTTTTCCTAATTAGGGTAACACATTTTCTTATATCGGTCGCCGTCTTTATAAGTCTGGATGCGATATTTCTTTACTTGGTCAAAATTTTTCACCTTTGGCTAACAAATTTTCCTACTTTTTATAAGTTTGGTGGAGATATTTATAAGTTTGACCGATATTTTTCACATTTGGTTAACAAAGTTTCCTACTTTTCATAAGTTTGGTCGAGATATTACTTTACTTAGTCAATAGTTTTCACCTCTGGTTAACAAATTTTCCTACATTTTATAAGTTTTGATGCGATTTTTATTTACTTGGCCACTATTTTTCATCCTTGGCTAACAAATGTTCCTATTTTGGTCGACATATTTTCCTACTTTTTGTAAGTTTGGTCGAGATATTTCATAAGTTGACCAATATTTTTCCTAATTTGGGTAAGACATTTTCCTATAACGGTCGACATCTTTATAAGTTTGTCCATCGTGTTACCTATTGTATTATCTCGGTCGATATATATCTTGATTTTACTAGCATATTTTCTTACTTGTTATAAGTTTGGATGAGATATTTCTTTACTTGGCCAATATTGTTCATCTTTGGCTAAAAAATTTTCATACATTTTATAAGTTTTGACGAGAAATCTATAGTCTGACCGATATTTTTCCTATTTGGCTAACATGATTTCCTACTTGGCCAACATTTTTCACATTTGACTAACAATTTTCCTTCTTTTCATAAGTTTGGTTGAGATCTTTCCTATTTTGGTCACCATTTTTAATTAGTTTGGTTACCATTTCCCTACTGTTTATAATGTTTTATAATGTTTCTTAATTTGGCCAACAGTTTTGTCAATTTGGCTAACAATTTTCCTACATTTTATAAGTTTATCGAGATATTTCTGTATTTGGCCAACATTTTTATTAGTTTGACTAGCGTTTTTTCCTACTATTTATACGCTTGGTTGAGATATTTCTTATGTTGACCACAAGTTTTATAAGTTTGGCAAACAAATTTTACTATATTTTATAAGTTTGGTCGATATATTTCTGTATTTGGCCAACATTTTTAATAATTTTGCTAACATGTTTTCTTATTTGACTGTTGAAGTGATACATAGAACCTGTACTTTTGTGTGAATACGAAATGTGGCAATGAGCCGACACATTGAAAAACACATATTTTCATTGGAAATGGGTTTCTGGGGATAGATGCAAAGACTCATTTGGCTAGACAGAAGAATTAATGAAAGTGTGAATGTCTGCTCTGAGATGCAATAACTTCGCTGGTCAGGACAGCAGACACGTGATATGTCATGTTATATAAGACGTCTAAGATTGATCCGAGCATGCCTGTTGTGTTCACGTGTAATATTATCCAGGTGATAAAAAAGAAATAAACACTCGTCAGTGTATGACCCGCTAGCTGTTAACTAAAAGGTACACCGTCCCCACCTGGCATCGGTGCTCAGAGCTCTCCTCTATATCTCTGAGAATGGGTTCGTCGAACATTGTGATGACTTGGTTATAATTGTGTATACTATATTGGAAACTACCTTGTGGTGTATAGAGGCCTTGGTAGTAGTAGTAGTAGTTTCATGTTCTTTGTTGTTACTTGGTGACCCTAGGATGATTCGGACATAGAAACGGAGAGATCTTTTTAAGCTTCCGACGCCCTGTTGACGAGGGGGCAGAATCACTCCCGTACATGGTAGTCATCACGAGTTAAGTCCCTTGGTTCGACAGCCAACAGGACACCGTTTGTTTCTGTAGTATCCCTCTTAACCAAGTGTCTCGGCTGTACCCTTACACATGTGACGGAACGGAAAGCCATATTTGACCTGATGTAACCATTACCCACACGTCGCTATACATTGTGGTAATACATGTCTATCTTGTGAGCTGTTGGTTAACTTCTACCACACTAATACATACGCGTAGAGACTTGGAGCTTGAAACAGGGAAACAGTAGCCAAGAGACTACAAGGAAAGAAACTTGTTGAACAAAAGAAAAAACAACAATGTCTGATGGGAGGTGGCTTTAACAGGTTAGAACAAGAATCGGTGTGATGAAGGTTGTCTTTTGCCAGTTGGAAAACATACTGACTAATATTAAAGTTGTCATCTGTAATGAGAAATGAAAAGAGTGTTTAAGTACTACATAATGACTGTGAAGCGAGGTCAGTGAGCAAACAAGTTGAAAAGCCTCTAATGCCAGTGGGGTTGTTGATTCTGAGACATAATTTTGAAAATTCACTAGACAGCCGCATGAAACTCCCTCCAAATACTACAGGGCAACAGAACAAAACATAAAGCACAGCAGACACATAGACATTATACCAGCTCTGTAGGGCACCATACTCTGATAATGTATACATAACGGGCGCTTTCCAATAATACTACACACATCTATAAGAAGTGGTAAATGTGCATACACAAACATACAATACTTTCCTAAAGTAGACTTTAGCCAAGTTCGCAGTGCAGCTATACAGAGGCATGACTATTTAGTTGATATGAAATAGGTTTGAATATTAAATAACCCGGGTGTAATAGGCGACAAATCACAACACAGCTACGATGCGCTGACAGGGGTGACATGTATCAACTTTAAATATTGGTCAATCTATATAAACCTCCCAATAACATAGTACACCATCCTTTTTCAAGCCCCAGGCATTTTCAAAGTCACAAGAATAACGAACTACTTATATTTAAGATCAGAATGGCACATGCTGATACTGTTTTTGATATATCCTACTCATACCACATGTTTTAACTCAATAAGGACACATACACTTAACCCATATTCCCCAACCGGTAAATATGAGAAAAATCGAGAGTAGTGCTATTGATGTTTATTGGATTTCCCGACAATTGGTGTTAAGCCCTTAATTCCCTACCAACCTTTATATGAACCTTTATTAATATCGCGAAGTATTTGCAACCATGGAGATATTAGTAATATCAATAACCCAACTTGGTAATTACGATGACGATAACCTTGATTAGCCTTGATTGACCCTGGATTAGCCGTTACGAGAATGAGTATTGATTTTATGTTGTGGTTATGAGTATATCATATTCTGATTTTTAAGTTAGGTTATATTTTGTGACTCGTAGGTACAACGGTGAAATCTGCTACCTGTGTTTTTCATCAGCGGTGGGACTTGTGGCAACAAAGCCGGACAAAGCGGCCCTAATCCTAACCCGTATGGTCAACTAGACACCCTCACGTTTATGACTGGCAATCTTACCAACGATAAATTACCGAGATTCGAACCTGTCACTTTCACGGTGTCTGGGGTACCACCTAAATATACTCCTCAAGCAGCACACCACCGCTCCTTTGCTACGCGTAACCGGGTTAATAACACCAGAGCTCGAAATCACAACTAAGTAACAAAAACATTATCAATATTTCTTATACCCATTTGCCCTCCCCATTGGGATTCGAACCCGATTATAGTTTATAGGAAGCGTTTATCTAGCTACTAATTCACTCACCCCGCCCCTTAACAACGAATATCTCTAAGCCATACCCACTACAACCAGTACTAGCGACCATCTTTACATTTGAAGGTTTTCATTTGAATAGTTGTAACCCGTATGATGATAGTGTTCGGAAGTACTTATCTAGCTATCCGGCCACTAAACCACCCCTTAACAACGAATAACATTAAGCCATATCCACTACAGCCGTTACTAACGGTCATCGTTACTTTTTAAGGTTTTCATTTGTAACCCTATGATGATGGTGTTTAAACCACTACAACACTCTACATAGCAATAATATCTGCTACCCACCCCGTAACACCGACTTTTTCTATGCCGTACCCACCACAACGAGTACTAGCGACCACATTTACTTTTTAAGGATTTCATTTGTAAACCGTATGATGATAGTCTTTAAACCACTACGGCCCTCTACTGGTCACTAATGATTGCTACTCACCCCTTACCACCAACTTTCATTCTAATTCTAACCCTAACCCATAACCTTAACCCATAACCTTAACCCCTAACCCTAACCCCTAACTCTAACCACTAATCCTAACCCCTAACCCCTAAACCAAACCCCTAACCCTAACCTATAACACTAACCCCTAACCGAGGCCGAGCTGGATTGTGGTCAATCCAGCAAGATCAATCCAGAAATAATAATTAGTTAGGTTGTCTTTTATTTATTGTAATTTTATTTTTTTACAATTAGTTAAAATATTATACACCCACTCAGTTATCTGCCTTTAGAAAACCCGTCTTTGCTTAGAATTATCCCCCTTACATGTGACCTAGATATCAACCCTACCCAACCCTACCAACTCGCCCCGGCTCCGAGACCGAGCTGGATTAGGGTCAATCCAGCAAGGTCAATCCAGAAAATCTAATTAGTTACCACATACCGTACTACTCTCCTGTTGCTCTCATTATGCATCCACTATTGTATAAGCTTCGACAGTGGTTTTTTAGATGTGTAATCAGTTCATATTGTTTAAGGATTTCCCACAGAATTTTTCTATCTACCCTATCAAATGCCTTTTCTTGGTCGACAAAGGCTAAATAGAGTGTTTCATTAAATTCGATTGATTTTTCTATAAGAAGTCTAAGAGTAAAAATAGCATATGTGCATCCTTTGTTTTTCCTATTTCCAAGTTGTGTTTCGCTTAGCTGGGGTTCTATAGTAGTTCGTACTCTTTTCTCAAGAATGTCGCAAAATATTTTCCCAATATGACTCAAAAGGGAAATTCTTCTGTGTTGTGTGCAGTCTCTTTTGCTGCCTTTGTTTGTTTCCAAATTGGGATAATTATGGCGTTTCTCCAGTCTTGTGGTGTCTGTTGTTGTACCCAAACATGGTTGAATAGTCTATACTTTATGTAGCCATGCTGTTCCTACTTCTCTTGCTGCTTTAATTAGTTCATTTGTTATTTCATCTTGTCCTGGTGATTTGTTTAATGGGGCTAATCTTACGGCTTCTATAATTTCTTCTTTCAGTATGTCTGGTTCTAGTTCTTCGGTGGCATCTGTGTTGGTTTCTTGAATTCCTGTGACATCTGATGGAATGTTGAGAAGTTGTTCGAAGTACTGTTTACATCTTATTAGGATTTGTTGTTGTTCACTTATTGGTTCTCTATTTTCGCTGTTAATTATTTCAGTTGGGTCAAATGGTTCTCCTCTGGTTCTCATTGCACTTATCTTTTTGTAGAAGTTTCTAGTTGCCTCCTTATAGTTTTTATTTAGGATTTCTCAATACTCCTCCCAGTCTTTGTTGTTTTTTCTTTCTTTACTATTCTATTCACACGTCTTCTCGCTATTCTATATTCTATGTAATCACGTTCCTATTTGCTCTTCAACCACTTTTTATAATTGTCTTTTTTGTCTTTTAAAGCTTTCTTAATCTCTGCGTTCCACCAACTTGTTATTTTCTGTATCCGTGTTTTGCGTTTTTTCGTGGTTGCACATGATATTTTTGCAGTATTCAAAATGCTTGATTTGAACATCTCTCATTATTCTTCCACTGTTTTTCTTTCTATAGGTAATTTTACAAAGATTTCAGTTAGTTATTTCTCATAATTTTCCCTCCCTTTGAGGTTTTTTTAAGTTTACTGATTCGCATGGCATGTATTTTCCTGGTATTTATTTTCCTGGTCTTTTGCGACTGCTTTGTGGTCTGTGTTTATAGTTAAGTTGGGCACTGCCCTTGCATCTAATATATTTCTCTTTCTGTTATTTCTCGTTAATATAAAATCAATTTGGCTTTTAGTATCTAGATCGTTCCATTTATACCAGGTGTATATTTGTGAGTCTTTGTGTTAATAGAAAGTGTTTGTAGAAAGTGTTTGTTATATAGAGGTCGTGTTGGCTGCATAGCTTATCAGTCTACTTTTGTTATCATTTATCTATATCTATAAAACAAAGTGTATGTGTATATATATGTATGTATGTAAATATGTATGTCCTTTATTTGTTCGCGAACGGCCTATCCGATTGAGATGAAATTTTCTACACGCCTTCCTTTCATTCCAGAGCTGTCAACTGTCATAGTTTTTTTTCTTCTTCCTCCTCCTCCCTCCTCCCCCTCCCAAAATACGTACGTAAATATATGATGATGATGATGAAAGAATCCCCGAACCAAAACGCTAGGGAAAGGGAAGAAAATGACGTGACTACACAGAATCGTCACACGGCAATCATCATCATCAAGTGCCGTGCCGGCTGGCGTAGGCGTTCATGGCTCTCCGTAGATCTCAGTCTTTGGTTTTTTGGATCAACTCTGCTGCTGATATTCCTCCATGCCACGGCAATATCAATAACAATTCATCTTTTTATGTGTAAGGAAGTTATCTACAGTCGTGTAGAAGGGAAGAACTAGACGAGTATGAATTCCGAATGGCGAACTCTCTCCTCCTCTCTTCTTCCTCCCTCTCATCCCTCTCCCGACTCCCTCCTCCTTCTCCCTCTTTCTTCTCCCTCTTCCTCTCCCCTCCTCCTCCATCCTCCTCCCTCCTACTCCATCCGCCTCCTCCCCCTCCTCCCTCATCTTCCCTTCTCCTCCCTCTCCCTCATTATCTCTCCTCCTCCTGCCTCCCTCCTCCTCCTCCTGCCTCCTTCTCCCTCATCATCCTCACTCCTCCTTCTCCCATCTTCTCCCTCTTCCCTCTTCCTCCTCCTCCTACCTCCTCCCTCCTCCTCCCTCTACCTCCTCCTCCTCCCTCCATCCTCCTCCTCTTCTTCCTCCCCCCTTTCCTTCCTCCTCCTCCTCCCTCTACCTCCTCCTCCCCCTACCTCTTTCCTCCTCCCTCCTCTTTCTCTTCCACCTCCCTTTCCTTCCTCCCCTCCTCATTCTCCCTCCTTCCTCTCCCTCCTTACTCCTCCTCCTTCCTTCTTCTCCCTCTGCCTCCTCCCTCCTCCTATCCCCTCCTCCTCCCTCCTCCTCCTTCTCCCTCCTTCTCCCCTCCTCCTCCTACCCTCTTACTCTTTCCCTCCTCCCTCTCCCTCCTCCATCCTCCTCCTCCCTCTCCCTCCTCCTTCCTCCTCCTCCCTCTCCCTCCTCCATCCTCCTCCTACCTCTTCCTCCTCCTTCTTCCTCCTCCTTCCTTCTCCTCCCTCCTCCTCCCTCTTCCTCCTCCTCCTACCTCCTCTCTCCTCCTCCCTCCTCCCTTTTCCTCCCTCCTCCTCCCTCTACATCCTCCCTCCTCCTCTCCACTCTTCCTCCTACCCTCTTCCTCTTCCCCTCCTCCCTATCCCCCCTCCTCCCTTCACATTCCCCCTCCTCCCTCTTCCTCCTCCTCCCTCCTCCTCCTCATCCCTCCTTCTCCCTCCTCCTCCTTCTTCCTCCCTCCTCCCCCTCCTCCTCCCTCTCCTCCTCCTCACTCCTCCTCCTCCTCCTCCCTCTACCTCCTCCCTCCTCCTCCCTCTTCCTCCTCCTCATCCCTCCTCCTCCCTTCTCCTCCTCCCTCCTCCTCCTCCCTCTACCTCCTCCTCCCTTCACATTCCTCCTCCTCCCTTCCTCCTCCTCCCTCCTCCTCCTCATCCCTCCTCCTCCTTCTTCCTCCCTCCTCCTCCCCCTCCTCCTCCCTCTCCTCCTCTTCACTCCTCCCTCCTCCTCCCTCTACCTCCTTCCTCCTCCTCCCTTCACATTCCTCCTCCTCCCTCTTCCTCCTCCCTCCTCCTCCTCCCTCCTCCTCCTCTCTCCTCCTCCCTCCTCCTCATCACTCCTCCTCCCTCCCCCTCCTCCTCCCTCCTCCCCCTCCTCCCTCTCCGCCTCCTCCCTCCTCCTCCTCCCTCTACCTCCTCTCCTCCCTCCTCTTCCCTCTACCTCCTCCCTCCTCCTCCCTTCACATTCCTCCTCCTCCCTCTTCCTCCCTCCTCCTCCTCTCTCCGCCTCCCTCCTCCTCCTCCTCCCCTCCTTCTCCTCCTTCTCCCTCCTCATTCTCCCTCTTCCTCCTCCCTCTTCCTTCTCCCTCCGCCTCCTCCATCCTCCTACTCTCTCCTCCTCCTCCCTCCTCCTCCCTTTTCCTCCCTCTCTTCCTCCTGCTCCCTTCTCCTCCTGCGTTCTCCTCCTCCCTCCTTCTCCCTCCTCCTCCCTCTTCCTCCTCGCCTCCTCCTCCACACTACTCCTCCCTCCTCCTCCTAATCCCTCCTCCTCCCTCCTATTCCTCCCTACTCCTCCTGTCTCCTCCCTCCTCCTCCCCCCTCTTCCCTCCTCCACCTCCCTCTTCCTCCTCCCTCCTCCATTTACCCAAGACAGACAGACAGTCAGACAGATAGTCGGGAACGGGATCTTATATGACTACTTATATAATTTAAATGAGATGCTCTCCACCATGGGATGGGCCGGGTCAGACAGACAGACAGATAGATAGATAGATAGACAGACAGACAGACAGACAGACAGACAGACAGACAGACAGACAGACAGACAGACAGACAGTCGGGAACTTATATGACTACTTATATGAATTAAATGAGATTCTCCCCACAAGGAGTTGGGCGATGCCGGGCCGGGTCAGACAGACAGACAGATAGATAGTCGGAACGGGAACTTATATGACTACTTATATGAATTAAATGAGATTCTCCCCATCAGGGTCTGGGCGAAGACGGGCCGGGTCAGACAGACAGACAGACAGATAGACAGACAGACAGACAGACAGACAGATAGTCGGTAACGGGAACGAGAACTTATATGACTACTTATATGAATTAAATGAGATGCTCACCACCAGGGTCTGGGCGAAGCCGGGCCGGGTCAGCTAGTTTCATTATGTTGGTCTCCAAATACTCCAAGGTGTATTTCTATGCTCGCTCTGTTATGTCCTAGTCTTGCATTGAAGTCTCCCATAACTATGATGTTGTCCTGCTTATCTATTTTACTTATCACGTCATGAATATCTTCGTAGAATTCCTCGCCTTCTTGCTCATTATTGTTTGTATTACATGGTACGTATATTTGTACATATGTTGTAATTGTTTATTCTTTTATTCCCACTATTATGATTCTTTCTGATATATATTTTATGTCTAATATTTTATGTCTACTAAAGGAGACAAGTTCCAATGTGAAAATTATAGAGGGATATCACTACTGTCCATAAGCTATAAGATACTATCCGCAGTATTACTAAATAGACTAAAACCATAATCAGAAGACATATTAGGTGATTACCAGACGGGTGTTAGACAAAACAGATGAACAATAGATCAGATATTTATCTTACGACAAATAGCCGAGAAAAATTGGGAATATAAAAGAGATCTCCATAACATTTTTGTGGATTTTAAAAACGCTTATAATAGTGTCCATAGGAATAGTCTATGGAATGCTATGCAGGAATTTGGAATACCAAGGAAGCTAATCAACATGACCAGACTATGCATGGAAGACACTTATAATATAGTAACATATAAAGGCAGGAAATCAGACCCTTTCCAAATAACTTGAAACAGGGTGATGCACTATCGCCGATACTCTTCAATCTGGCTCTAGAGAAAGTTGTAAGGAAGGTAAAGGATCAATGTGATATTGGAGACACATCCAGACTACTTGGTTATGCAGATGATATATATATTGTAGGGGAAAATTAACAAAAGACATTGGAAATATTGATTCACTTAAAGGGAAAAGCTCAACAGATGGGGCTGGTTATCAACCAAGATAAGACAGAATATATGGTAATTTCAAGAGACGGAACGGCTAATAACTCTGGCCACATACGAATAGATAATATGACCATTAAAAGAACGGAAACATACAAATACCTGGGTACAATCTTCAACTGCTCCAACATAATAAGGGAAGAAATACAAGCACTACAACATCTGCTAAAATCAAATGCGCTATCTCGTAACACCAAGATCACAATATACAAAACACTGATCAGACTAGTTGTGCTGTATGGCTCTGAAACCTGGAGTACATCTAAAGGAGACGAAGCCTTGTTACAAACCTTTGAAAACAAAGTCTTAAGACGCATCTTTGGACCCATTAGGGATACACAAAGTGGAGAGTGGAAAAGAAGAAGCAACAAAGACATTTATGATCTGTTTAAGTCCCCGCTAATCACTGGTATCTTGAAGGCTAATAGACTACAATGGCTGGGACATATAGAAAGAATGGAAGATAATAGGGAAACAAAACTCGCTTACACTCAGGACATAAATGACCGTAGACCCCGAGGTAGACCAAGAAGACGGTGGAGAGATAATATTCATACAGACCTACAAGCACTTGGAATCAGCGACTGGCAAGAGAAGGTCAACCAGAGAGACGAATGGAGACGGCTTGTACCTGCAGCAAAGAACCTCAATGGCTCGGAATGCTGAAGAAGAAAAAGAAGTATTCCTCTTGATAGCCGTGGTTCAATGACTATTCCCACACCGTGTCTTGCTTTTCTTGCTGTTCCACTCCAGAGTAGACAAACGTGTAACTGTAGTGGATTTCCTTGCATTCTTCCCCTTTTATTCTGGTTTCCGCTGTTCCCATCAGTCCAATTTTCCTCTATTCCATTGTTTCTATAAGTTCTTCTTTACTATTAAAACCGCAGACGTTCATTGTGCTTATTTTTTGAATCTCTGATCTATCTCGTAATTCATTAACATTGCCGGTTCTATATCCATTTGGGTCAGTCCGTTTATACTTCTTAGTTTTTCTACGAGCAGTATGAAGATCCCCTGCCGGCTTAATAAGCCAATCGCAGGTTTAGGGCAGAAATCTGACCACAGGGAGTCCATCCCCTATGGCGGGCCATAGCCCCGTTAGCCCATGAACTCGCGTCATGGTTTCCCAGTCTACACCACGGGGAGGTAGGGTTGACTTGTGTAGTCTGCGGGCTATTAATTTTCACTTTTCACCCCTCCTGGAAGATAGCCGATCTGCCAGGCGCAGTCCACATCTTGTAGACCCTGTAGAAGCAATTAAAATGGGACATAAAGAGGGCAGTTACGAATAGATAAAGCTAGGAGTACGACAGGGGTGTGTCTTGTCACCGGATCTCTTCTCCCTATATAGCGAAGTAATAATAAGAGATATCAAAGAGACGCCAGGAATACTAACTGGGGATTATAATATAGATAATATACGCTATGCAGATGACACAGTGTTGATGGCGGATAATGCAACAGACCTACAACAAATGTTGGACATTGTAGTAACAGAGAGCGGTAGGAAAGGATTCTCCTTGAATATCAAGAAAACAGTAACAATGGTGATATCAAAGAAAAAGATGACATCTAAATGTGAAATAGAGATAGAAGGGAATATTCTTCACACGAGTGGATAGTTGTAAATACATAGAGGCATTTAAAACATCAGAAGGAAGATGTACAGAAGAGATTAAGAGCAGAATAGGGCAAGTAAAAGCCGTATTTTAGAAAATGAAGAGTATCTTGTGCAATAAATCATTATGACTGAATGTAAGAAAGAGAATTCTGAAAGCTATATAGAACCAGCGTTGCTGTATGGCAGTGAATCTTGGAATTTAAATAAACAAAGTAAGAAGAAATTAGAAGCAACAGAGATGTGGTTCCTGTGACGAATGCTGCGAATTCCTTGGACTGCCAGAGTAACTAACAATGATTGCCCGAAACAGACTAATGAAACTATAACATCATATACAACAATAAGAAAGAGACAAACAGCGTTCTTCGGTTATGTGATGAGAAGAGAGATATTAGAGAACATCGTGACGACTGGAAAGATCGAGGGGAAGAGAGGCAGGGGCAGACCAAGAGAAATGATGCTGAATGGATTGAGACGGTGGCATGGAGGAATATCATCAGCAGAGTTGATCCAGAACACCAAAGACCGAGATCTGTGGAGAGCCGGAACGCCTACACCAGCTGGCCACTTGATGATGATGATCTATATTATTGACCATGATATGATCAGTCTGGTTTCATGTAATGCTGTCAAAGTAGTTATCTTGTGTGTTTGTAGATATCTTTCTTGTGAATCTAATGTTAGAATTATATACATCTGGCTACATTACTATTGAATGTTTCACGAAAGCGTCCATTATCTATCACATTTCTAAAAGCTATTTTTGGGGTGTGGGGGATGGGGGGGGGGTGGAGGAGAGACTTATTTGACATTGAGCTTAACAAAATTATTACATCACGCCTTGCGTGCCATCGGCTGTCTTTTCCAGCGTGTTAACATCTCTTCCTTCTATTGTTAACATCTCTTCCTTCTATTGTTAATCCGTAACTGCAGGTGGCATGTGTATAAATGTTGTTTTCCAGCGTGTTACTATCCCTTCCTTCTATTGTTAATAAGTGACTGCAGTTGGCATGTGTATAAATGTTGTTTTTTCATTTTCTTTCCGATCTCATTATGCTGAGTTTCTCATTAAAGGCAGAGATTTCAAAATGTAAAATCTATTACAGTGTACCAGATCTATCTTGTTATCAAATACTCAAACGACTCGCAGTAAGTTGACCCGTCACTCTACACATGACTAAAGTAGTTTATTTTCTTGACTTCTGACTGCGTTGACCCGTTCTAAAGACATAATAAAAGCACTTTCTGTTTTCTTGACTTCTCACAGTATGTTGACCCAATACTTCATACATGACTAAAGTAGTTTATTTTCTTCACTACTCACAGCAAGTTGATCCGTTACTCCATACATAACACACACACACACACACACACACACACACACACACACACACACACACATGTTAGGTTTTCTTCACGCATTCATGGCGTAAGAGGCGAATAAGGAGGGTTACCGTAAGTTGGCTACCCCATCGCATAGAAAACTTTAGCTGCAAACTCTAAACAGCCATGAACAACCATACAAGGGGTTAGGCTTGAAATGATTGAGGGCCATTGCTCATTATGAAAGCTGAAAGGCAGAAACAGAAACAACATAACGTTTCGAGTGTCTTTGGTTACATGGAATGGTACAAAAGGCAGCAATGGAACCTAAAAGGTTGAACGTGCCATCTCAAACTGAGAATAAAAATTGCGATGTAAAAGAACATGATTCTTTTTTTTTTTTTTTTAAAGCGGAGGAAAAAAAATAATTGAGAAACTTTGCAGCAGGATACCAAGAACAAATACGGGTAGGTCTTCATGAAATTTAAGTCTTCTAAATCACTTTCTCAACCATAATATACATGAACTCCTAGTGTACAAATTAGGTTTTTACGCGTTAATTTGCACCAGCATTATGTGCAGTCAGTTCGCCGCGTACAAGATACAACTGGCTAATTAATGTGAGACGGGCTTTGGGGGGAAATATTATAAGTATGTGTGATAAAATGGTAACAGGCAGCTTTTGTCAAAAGGGTTGTTTCGTAATGTTCTGATTCAATTCGTTCTCCTTTCGTTCGCTTTAAATATGCCAATAACTGCAATATTGGCTCTTGTATGAATTTAATTGTCCTTTTTAGTTCACACAGTAGCCCATGGAGTTTATCTTCCACCGTTGTTTCTCTAGGCCAGAAGAGTTACCTACAGGGTGTGTTTTTAATGACTGTGCAGTGTTTGAAAATATTGGCGGTCCGAGTTTTGTATTTACCTATTATGTTACATCCGGGCTCCCTGGCGTAGATTTTAACGTCTTTCTCCATAATCCCGTATATTCTCGTGAGTAACGCAGCTGCGCGAGAATCGGCAGCGGTTCGCGCCGCGCAGGTAATTTACGGGGGTATGTGAGCCGGTCCCTCAGAAAGCAATGGCTTTCTACTTACCTAGTACATCAACAGCAGCTGGAAAATGCTGGTTTTGACTGCAACGCCCTTAAGGGATATGCAACAACAAAAAAATTAATGTGACTGAAGTGGCGACACAGAGTAATAGCGCGCGCTCGCGCGCGCGCGCGCGCGCACACACACACACACACACACACACACACACACACACACATCATATCTCACCCACCACCTGTTTTTGTTCCTACGCTTGCAGAAACGATCTACGATGGTAGTAGGGTAATTGGACTGAATGAGTGACGTGTTTTAGAAACATTTTACATGCTGAAGTTTCTAGAAAGATAAGAAGTTTGATTTGGGAAAAAAATATTAGGTCAACAAATAGTGCAAATACCTTGGACTGCTAGAACATTACATACACTTATGAGAAAGAAACAAACAGCATTCTTTGGTCACGCGATGAGAAGAAAGGCAGCGGAGAATGTAGCTGAAAATATCACTTGTAAAGGACTGTACGCCAGAAGAAAACCAAGTATGGCAAGCGAAACACACTTTAGCAAATACCGTGACAAGAGCACAAAAGAAGAAAGAAGAAAGTGAACAAAATAATATTAGACTACAAGCAACCCCACACGACAACAGACTGAGTACAAACTCACAGACTAACGACTTGAGTACGCAACAGAAAAACACTACAAACATGCTTCCAACTAATCAACCAATCATCTAAACAGGCAAAAGTAGGGATATGGAAATTTAAATTAGAAAACAACATCCTCATTAGGGAATACAAAAAAGGCTCAGTGCTCCTTTCACAAACTGTGCTGCCGTTACAACATCGCAGCAATGCGCTGAAATTGGCGCAGGACTCCCCATTTGCAGGACATACGGGGATGGCCAGGATAAGACAGAGATTATGATCTCAGTTCTACTGGCCAGGCTATTCAAAGGACGTGAGGAACCATGTTCGTTCCTGTGAGTTATGCCAACGGACAACCCAAAAGGGTAGACACCCGAAAGCAAAAGTTCAAGAAACGGATCTGGCTTCAAGACCGTTCGAAAAAATAGCCGTCGACATTGTGGGGCCCCTCAACACGACAACGGACCGAGGGAACAGGTACATCCTAACTATGATGAACCTGTGCACAAGGTGGTCATAAGCAATCCCATTAAAGTCAATAACATCCATGACAGCTGAATCTGTCATCGAGGCTGAGAAAGCGAGCCAGTAAGATTCAGCAGGATCATTCATCTGACAGACTTGGTAGAATCATTCATACGAGATCAACAATGAACAGCATGTCGTCCTTGACACATCGCAATGTTTATTGTGGACGATTATCACAGCACTGACGATCACCAGTTCCCGTAAACGTGGGATAACATGTGATGAATATATTTACACTTGCTGACTACTGTTCAGTTACTTCAACAGAAGACAATCGTTCATCTGCCTAATACTGGCTACCACAATGTCTGACTAGCTTAAGGTCACAACTTACGCTTGGCTGCCCTTGACGCCTGGCGGAGAGCATTGCTGGGTCGTCTTCAAATCAGCACACTGCACTAAGCGTTGACTGGCTACACTTGGCCGCACAACTGGACGAACACTTTCACTGTTGTTAAAACATCATTGCACTAACCGTGCTTATCTTCGTTCATCACTTCAACACAAGCTTACGTCCTTCTTTCACATCGACCCTGGCTTGACTCACTGTGGCTGTCCCCGATTCACGAGAATTACCCTAATTAGGTCACGTGATGCACAATCAATCAATCAATCATGTGCCATGCCGGAAAGCGTGGGCGGTCATGACTCGCCATTTCACTCGATCACCAGTGTTGTGGATCAGCTCAGTGTTCCTGTCTCTTCCATGCCATGTGGCCAAGCCATCCAGGTATTTTCCTCTCGGTCTTCCTCTTGGTCTGTTCCCTTCGATCTTGCCAGTTGTCACTAAGTTTTCCAATCTATTTCTTCTCATAACATGTCCAAAAAAATTTGACTGTCTACGTCTAATTTCTCTAATCAGTTTACGATGTTCATTTGTCTCTTGTAGTACTTGGTCATTGGTTTTTCTGTCTGTCCATGGTATTCTTTGCATTTTCCTCAGAAACCACATTTCTGCAGCCATCAGATGCTTTTCAGCTTGACTGTTCATTGTCCAAGTTTCACATCCATACAAAAGAACAGGTTCTATGTATCCCCTCAACACTCTTTTTCTCGTTTCAATTGACATCTTTTTATTGGTCAGAATGTTTTTCATCTTGCTAAAGGCTACTTTCGCCATGGCGATTCTTGTTCTAATCTCTTCAAGGCATCTCCCATCAGATATTATGACTGTTCCGAGATTATTGTACCAATTCACTTGTTGAAGAATATTTCCATTTACTTGTATATTACATTGTGGCACTTCTTTCTTCCTAGTGACGACCATAACCTGAGTCTTTTTACAATTTAATTCTAACCCCAGTTGCTCACTGTGTACAACAACCGCGTCTACTAATTGTTGCAGGTCCTGCGCAGTGTCTGCAATTAATCCTGTATCATCTGCATATCTAAAGTTATTGATGTTTCGTCTTCCAATGCTGATTCCATTTATATCCTCTACATTTCTGAAAATATTTTCACTGTATAGGGAAAAAAGATCTGGAGACATCACACATCCCTGCCTAACACCTCTCTTAATTGGCTGATACTGTCCCACTTCATTATCAATCCTTATTGCAGCTTGTTGTTTCCAATATATGCTTTTTATAAGTCTAATGTCTTTCCCATCAATTTGTAGATCTACAAGCATATCCACCATGTTGACATGTCTAACTCTATTAAAAGCCTTTGTATAGTCAATAAAGCAAAGATGTATATCCTTGTTTACTTCTATAGCACGTTCAATAACTGTTCGCAGCATATACACAGCATTTACTGTACCCTTTCCTTCTACAAACCCGCATTGTTCTTCCCCTATTTCAGGTTGTATCTTCTTCCTCACTCTTTGCATGATAATTCGTAACAAAATCTTTGTGATGTGACTCATTATACTAATTGTTCTATGTTGATCACATTCCAAGGTTCCTGATTTCTTTGGGATTGCAATAAATACAGAGTTACATAATTCAGGAGGTATATCTCCAGTATAATATAATGTGTTCAGCAGTCTGGTGACTTGCTCTAGTCCAAATTCTTCTAAAGCTTTAATCATTTCTGTTGTGATGTTATCTGCACATATGTATATACAAATCATTTTTGAATAGTTTATGTGTCAACGTGGAGCTTATACCGAATTGATTGCAGTTTTGTCGTCTTCAAGATGCACTATGCGTGTTGATGTGTGACCAGATTTCGCCATATACTTTTTGTGGTTTCTTCGTTCGGTAATACTTCCTAAATATAATACAATTGTTGTTAAACGGGCAATTCGCCTTATTTCTTATTGCAGATTGCATTGATGTGGATATTTTTTTTTACCACTTAATTTAATCCAACTCCCCGTTAAAGCTAAGAGAAACTATATAAAACGAATTGCATAAATTTTTCAGTGGCCGGAAAGAAGATGGTGTTTCTGAATAAGACCACAGCGTATGCTATTCTTTCCTTGGTAGAAATTTAAATACTATCTGGTTTAATAAAGAGGCACTATGCTAAAGACATCATAATATATCTAAGACCATTTAGACGGACAGGTTAGAGAAAGAAATATTGCACATATTTCTTTCTTTCTACTTCTTCTTCTTCTTCTTCTTCTTCTTCTTCTTCTTCTTCTTCTTCTTCTTCTTCTTCTTCTTCTTCTTCTTCTTCTTCTTCTTCTTCTTCTTCTTCTTCTTCTTCTTCTTCTTCTTCTTCTTCTTCTTCTACTGCGTTCACCCGGAGTGTGTGTTTTTTCAGACGTAATTGCGGTGTGTTAGGTTATACGCCCTAAGGCAAACACATCCGACTTTAGCGGGCGTTTTTTTGCCTTCCCGGGACATATTTATTGCAGAGCAGACAAATGTGCGTCTGCAATATAGACACTAATCTTTTCGAATAATTTTTGCAGATTGTATCCGCTAAGAATTGTCATACTGTATCCGCTAAGAATGGTCATACATAGCCTGCTCGACTAATTCTCTAATTGAAATTCGAAATTCGTATTTCAGGATCCTCGCCGGTCGGTAACTATGTCTTTCAAATTTTATGTTGTCTAGTACGTCCTCTAATCTCTACTTCCTTCTGCTCCTTCTATGAGCGCCAAACAATACTATGTTTGTTTATTTATTAACTGTCTTAGTGGCCTCAAAGAGTTCCCCCGATTGATTTTCTGTCTAATTCAAAGGTAGCAAACTCAATAAACTACAATTAACACAGAACTTACCTCCCATTGCACAGTTTCCTATCATTGACGGTAGATTTAACCGTATTCACTGCTTTCAGATCACTGAACAAGCAACTAGAAAGTCGCATAGAGGCCCTGGAGTTGTGGATATACAGACAAATATGTCGTAGTTCACGGAAACAAAAACAATAAAATGCAGAGGTTCTAGAAAAACTGGGAATGAAGAAAGAGTTGATGAGAGAAATAAAGAGGAAGCAAGTAAAATATTTCAGCCACGTTAAAAGACATGAAACTCTTATAAAAACCATACCAGAGGGCAAGGTTAAGGGCAAGCTAGCAAGAGGTGGACAGTGATACAAGTGGAAAGATAACATCAAAAGATGGACGAACATCAGCCTGACAGAGTGTACAGTCACGGTGAGAAACAGACAGTGTTGGAGATCCATTGCAGCCAACCTTCATTGTGGAGACGGCACCTGATTGATTGATTGACTGATATCTTTGTTTCTGCTCCAGTTGTGAACTATCATTACAATTTTAGTAATCAACATTTGTCTTTGGCAGAAATGTCTTGTTATACAACAGAGTAGGCGTAACAAGTTCTCTGGTTTATTACAAAGGTTGTTTATTTCTTACTGATGACAATCTGGACACAACATGGCGTCTTCTCTGCTCTGGCTCTAGATGTAAACTAACTCCTAACAACCAACTACGTCACGACTTGAGCATCTCTCCTCCCATTCCATCCCGATGCTCAATCGTGCTGTAGCCTTTTCCCACATAATACCCAACTTCTGCTACACCTTCCTATGTTTTTCTAAAGAATTTTTCCTTTAAAAATTCTTTACTCCCAATCCCCCTACTCTATTCCCTCTCTTTCCTTACCTCCCACAACTCCTCTAATCTTCCCCAAACCAACTCCAACTTAAGTAAATATTCTATTCTTTAACTCTTCTCCCTGTCATATTATCATATAGTAAGCCACTATAACTTCTTCTTCGTTTTTGCCTCTTCATAACATAACACATATCAATAACCATTAAATCTCAACTTTATACAATACATCATACCACATATGGTTACATATGGTTACCTTTTTAAACTAAACACTCCTCCTTCCCTTTCCTTACTTCCCACAACTCCTCTAATCTTCCCCAAACCAACTTTATTTCAAGTAAACCAATCTATTCGTAACTCTTTCCCCTACCATATAGTAATCCACTATATATTTCTGGTTCGTTCTTGGCTCCTCAAAGTTCCTGTACAAAATATACATATCATAAGAATAGCTCGTATAATCGTTATCGTACACTTGACATTATGAAATTCCTCACTCTTTCACAACACAGGACAAACAGAAACAACGTAGTTAGAAAAAGTAAAGAAGGGGTGCGCACCCAGTGAAAAGCATAAAGAATGAATAGTCAACATGATCACATTTACATAAAGCAATGCATAGTCCACACAATCACATTTACCTCCCTTGCCAATAAAAAAAATTTTTGTAAAATAATTTTTTTAAAATACATCTTATGAAATAGATCTTTGTTCTCTATAAATCAAGTTGACATAAGTTTTCTCAACATTTATATATTCAACATTTATATTGCCATTCACAATCTTGTCTATACTTCCGTTACCTCATCTTTTACCACGAGCCAATGTTCATATTCCATGAACATTTTTAATTTAATAAACGCTGGTATTTCACAGCTCCTATATCTTACCCCCTCACATCCCATAATCTGCTTCTTTGTCTACCTACATAATTACTACCGCTTATATGCTGCCATTCACAGTCTCCCTATTAGCCCTCAGTAGTTTTATTAACCACTCATATTTTTTCTTTATTCCAGCCAACACCATAACTACTTAAAAATTAACTTACTTAATTAAATTTATAACCAGGTAACCTAATACACAAAACAACTTAATTAAATTATGAGTTAAGCGAAATAAAATCAAAACAAGACATTATACCCCCCAATTCAATCAACGAAAAACACATTTTAAAATAATATAACATGCATCTTATCAAATCAAAATAAAATTTTCTAGTATTACCTAACACTACCGGTCTCTTTTACGGACCAATAGTTTGTACGCAAAAGTCTAGGAACACAATAAACCTATTCTAAAATCAAATAATAACAATCATATCATAGGAGCAAATCAAGCAAAAAAAAAACATATTATATATGAGGCATTTAAAACTCAGATTCAATAAAACAACTGTCTTCTCGCTAAAGAGAAGGTTTTCAAAACAAATATAATTCACATAGAATTAACTACTTAAAGTGACCAAGCAATATTGTCCTCCTATACGAACCAATGTAACTCATATCTATTCACCCAAGTTACTCCATTGTTTTTATAACCGAGAAACTAAAACAACTCACTGTCAAGTATATATATATATATATATATATATATATATATATATATATATATATATATATATATATATATATATATATATCTGTTATCTACAGACCAATTTCTAACTTAAAACAATATCTGTTCCTTTTACAAAAGTCTTTAAGTAACAATGAGCGTATTATCTACCAACAGAACCTGTAGTTCGACACACCAATTGTTTCTCCTGGATTTGTTCCACATATTCCTATAATTACTTAATCATTACCATTAACCACGGTTTTTCTAGTACCAATAAAAACTTGTCTATTTACTATAGAGTACATAAAATCAACCAGCAATTCCATCACAGAGAGAGAAAAAAAATATATATATATGCCTCACTCGAACCTATATCCATATTAGTTATCTTAATGCTTAACTACTCCTCAAGATCATTTATGAAAAATATCAACAGAAGCCTTTCTCCACTTCCACCGTCTCATATACTTCATCAAGTATCTCTTTCCTTTCTAAACCACGAAACTTATATCTTGCTATCTGCAATATTTTCTATCCATTCACCTCCTACTTTTCCACTTCTTCAATAACTCCAAGTTTCTTTGAATAAGTGCTATCTCCACATCAATATCCTCCTCCCCGTATAACCTATCAGCTTCCTTCCATACTACTATTTGACTCTGACTTCTCATCCATTTCTTCTTCTTCATCTGTATGTCTCTCGCTAGCAGCCGCTAATCTCTTCCGTTCAATATCCCATCTAATTTGTCTATCATTATTTCTTAAGGACCTTTCTAGTAGAGGCATATCTTCACCGCTTGTTGAATACTCTCTAATTCTCCTCTGTCTTTTCACTTCTCTTTCTCTTTGTTTATCCATTCTTCTTTTTGTTGCTTGTCTAGTATTCTTAAATGGAGCACCTATTTCCTCTTCCATAGACTCTATACTATCATAATGAATCTCATTCACATTTCCTTCTTCTATCGTTTTCGGTATTGTCTGTTCTTGAGTATCATCGTAAACTGGAGTTGTTTTTAACTGATTGTGTGCTGGATCTTTTCTAAAAGCTGGGGTTATTATAGTTCCCCTGACGACTCGTTCATCTAAGTATCCGGTGTCTGAATAATAATTATTATTATAATTATCATTTTCCTTCTCATCATCATCTTCTCTTAAGTGTTCCACGTGTGCCCTTGCCACATGTCCCGTTACCTGGTTCTTGATACTATACGATACATTTCCTAGCTTTTCTAAAACGTAATAACCTGGGACCCAACGAGCATCAAACTTAGAGTTCCTTCTATGCTTCTTGTAATAAATTCTATCACCTACTTTAAACTCTTGTAATTTTGTATTCACGTTTTTGTACTTTTTCTGTCTTTCTCTCGCTTTACTTATATTATTCTTTAATCTTACGTGTGCTCTATGCATTTCTTGTATGATGAACTCTTGAAAGTCTTCCCCCATATATTTCCGTCTTGGTTTTAACAGATTATCTATAGGTAGAATTGGTTCTCTCCCGTGTACTAAATAAAATGGTGAAAACACCGTGCTCTCATTTTGATTTGTGCGTATAGCACTAAGCGCTGGTCCTAAGAATAGATCCCAATCTTTTTCATGTTCATCCACAATCTTTGCTATAATATCGTATAATGTTCTATGTTGTCGTTCGTTCTTAGCATTTGAAGAAGGTCTGTAGTATGAGGTCTTTACATGTTTTATATTCAAATCTTTTAATAACTTTTCGAATTTCTTATTCACAAATTCTCTACCATTATCCGTGAGTATAATCTGTGGACAACTAAATCTTGGTACGAACTCCTGTAAAAAAATATTAATGACAGTATCTGCGCTCTTATCTGGGATTGCATAAACTTCCGGCCAAAGACTGTAGACGTCTACTATATGAATTAAATACACGTTTCCTGACAATGTTCTAGGGTGAGGACCCGATATATCTAAACTAATTTTTTTGCATTGGAAACTGAGGAATATCTGTATCTTGTAATGGACATTTAATTGTTTTCATATTCCTTAACCTGCATCTTTCACACGTATCCACATATTTGCAAGCAGATCTAAATAAGTTCGGCCAATAATATTTACTCGTAAGTGCTTTCACTAATTTATCCCGACCGAGATGACCATTCTCATCATGATATGCTTTTAAAACTTCATTTTCCAAATGTGTGGGAATATATTTCCTTAGCTGTTCATTCTTTTCACTCATATAATATAACTGTTCATCTTCTTGTAAAACTAAATAATTCTTCTTATATTTATTCTCCTCCGTTTCTTTTAATTTCTGTTTTATTTGTAATACTTTTGGATCTAATTCTTGTTCTTCTTTCATATTAAACTGTGCTAAATGTGGGTCTTCTGCTCTAGGTTCAGCCTCTTGATCTGATGGTAAACTCTCAAACTCTTCTCTATTTATTATGGCAGAATCTAATATATTTACTTGCCAGTTTCGGTCGTCGATCTCTGGTTCACCTTCATCTTCTGTGTCTCCTGATGACTGTGGGTACGGAATCCTAGACAACAAATCAGCACACGTGTTAATCCTACCTGGTATGTATTCAATTTTTGTATTGTATCCCTGTAGATTCAATGCCCAGGTCTGTATTTTCCTGTTCTGCACTGGAGCTTCTAATAGAGATTTTAAAGGCATATGGTCAGTTCTAATAACAAAATTTGCGTTATGTAAGTAGTAATTTAGCTTCTGTAGAGCGTAGTGTATAGCATACGCTTCTTTCTCAATAGTCGACCATTTTCGTTGAGACCTGCTAAGTCTATGAGACAAGAAATAAATTGGCCTTTCATTTTTAACCCCTGGTATTCCAGACTCTTTTCCTTCACATGGTTGAACCAAACACGCTCCTATAGCACTATCCGAAGCATCTGTATATATTATTAACTGTTTATTCAAATCTGGATGCGTCAATAGTGGTACCACTGTCAAGCTGTTTTTTAAAAACTCGGACGCTTTTTGACACTTATCATCCCACTTAAATCTAGCGTATTTACCCGTTAAATTAGTAATTGGTTCTGCTATCTTTGAAAACCCGGGGATAAAACGCCTATAGTACCCACAAGTTCCAATAAAAGCACGCACTTCTTTCACGTTAGTTGGAGGGGGTAACTCTTTAATAACCTTTATCTTGTCTTGGTCTGGTTTAATTCCGTCTCTATTTATAATATACCCCAAATATTTGGTTTCTGTTTTTAGAAACTGGCACTTACTAAGCTTCAATTTAACATCATGTATTCTTAATCTGTCGAATACTAGTCTGACATGTTTTAAGTGATCGTCCACATCCCCTGCTGTATAGATTAGAATGTCGTCTATATATGCTAATGCAAACTTTTTCATACCCTCTAATACTTCATTTATTAAGAGCATGTAGTGAGATGGGGCCGTACGAACCCCGAATGGCATTCGTAAGAATTCGTAAGAACCCATATGAGTACAGAAAGCACTTTTCTTTTGAGCGTCCTTCGACATCGGAATACACCAGAATCCTGATCTTGCGTCTAGTGTCGTGAAAAATGTAGAACCATTAAGCAACCCCAAAATATCATCAATCACCGGCAGTGGGTACGCTACATTCTTAGTGATTTTGTTCAACGCCCGATAGTCACAGCAGAACCGACTTGAACCATCAGGTTTGGCCACGATTACAACCGGAGATGACTTTGATCTTGTTATTATTCCCGCTTTCAACATGTCTTCTGTTGCTTTTTCGACAATTTCTCTATTTCTTAAAGGAGTTCTATATGGTTTTAATCTAATTGGTGGATGGTCTCCCGTATCTATTTCCATTGTAACTGTTTTTGTCCTTCCCAATTCTAAATCATTAATTGCAAACACATCCTGATTTTCCTTTATAAATTGTTCTAATACTTTCTTATTTTCTGGTGGAGCTTTTAACTGTACCAACAATTCTTGTTCCCTTGTCATTTTGTCTAGTGCATGTATTTGGACTGTATTTCTTCTAAATGGATGGATCAATTCATCCATTTGTGCATTCCCTCTACTTCCGCGTCCGCGTCTGTTATTAATTCTTTCACTAGAAGTGTGTGAATAGTTTGCTCCCGGCCTTTCTACTCTATCTGTTGCCAATATATCACTAATGTTATGTTCTAGTTTAGCTACTACGCATCCTCTGTATAGTTTAATTTCTCTACCTGTGTTGTTAATAACCATCACTGGAAAAGTTAAGTGTTTATCTAACGCTATTATTCCATCCGGAACTTCCAAACCAGGCTCATCAATTACTTCCTGTTGCAATTCAGTGATTCTGACTGTGTGTCCTGCCACATAATATGGGTTTTTCTTCACCTTTGCTTGTATCAAATTAACCGACTGTGGTTTTAACGTCGTGGACATTTTAACTCTAACTAGTGCTGATATATGCATGTCTTCTTCCATATCTACATAGACGTCCTTGAATTTTAATTTGTGTAAATCAAAAAAAAAGTCTTACTCCATTTTTTATTAAAAAATCTCATCCTATCAGCATGTTTCTATTTAATTCTTTCACTACTTGAAAAAGATGTCTTACGTTGACCCCTCCTAACTTAAAATTGATCATTGTTTGTCCAATTACTTGTAAATTCTGTCCTGTAACAGAGTGAAGACTATTATGACTCTTAAATATTCTACAATTTCTCACTATTTTATATAAAAAGCTTTCTTTAATTACACTAACCTGAGCTCCTGAATCAATTAATGTACGAACTCTATATTTTCCTATTTCTATTATACATGAGCTATGATCTGTTTTATTTTCTGTAAACTGTTTGACTTCATCTAGTTGAAAGTATTCTCTACCCGTTCTACTATGCTTGTTATTAACATATTCTTTAAATCTTGGGACCTTATTATTTTCCCTCCTACCACAGGTCCTATTTAATAGGTAGGGCGCCCGTTTCCCTGCGTTCTTGTACCTGTAAAATCTCTGTGTCTATCCTCAACATTCCTATTTAACCTGCTATTGCCATTTCTACTTGGTGTATTCGACTGGACATGCCTATTACCACAAAAACGAGAAACGTGTCCGCGTTGACCACAAACCCAACAGACTATATTTGTGTTATTTGTTTTACCCACTGTCTCACTGGTAGGATATCTCACTTGTCTCCTTTCATCATAAGCACTTCTATTACTACCTTGTAACGTCTGTACGCCTCCTCTCCTATTCCATCCGAACCTTGTTTGTCCTATCTCCATAGGCTCCTCAATTCTATCTTCTCGACTAGTTCCTATTTCTCGTCCTGTTCTCAATCTAAATCTACGTCTCAAATTTTCTTCTTTTATTGCAATATCTACAGCTTGTGACAACCTCTCGGGGTTTTCTCTCATCAACTTAAACTTCAATCCATCGGATTTTATGCCATCTACAAAAATCCCCACTAACATCCTCTCCACCTCTTCTCCTCGTACATTCTGTCCCAAGAATGCCTCTTCAGCCAGGTTAATCAACCTATCACTGAACAATTGTACCGTCTCTCCACTGTTTTGTTTAGACTGTCTCAATACCGAAAACGCAGTTGTGGATCCGTTATTTCCGCGTATTTGTGTGCCAGGTCGTCTTTAAACTGCTCCCATGTCTCATCTACTCTAGCCTCTAATTTTCTTCGGATATGATCTGAAACCGGTTCTGTTGCTGCCTGATAAGCAAGTCTCATTTTTTCTTCATTTGATACAGACACCAAATATGCATATTTCTCTATGGAAGTTATCCACTTTTTAAACTCTCTTGCCTGTCCACTAAACTTAACAATTTCAGTTGCCAATCCTTGTTGTTTCATGACCGTATTAAGTCTATCTATCACTGTTCCCACTCCCGTCAACACTTGTGCCAAGGAATCTTGCTCTGTCATGCTGAAATATTATTGTACAGACTAAATAATCAATTTCACATTTGTAATCAACTAATTTAAGAAATATTACCTTATTTACCTTATACACCAAGTTCAACCAGTTAATAGGCTTACTGATTACCCTACTCTCTGTTCCCGATCCAAGAAAGACGTATTCCTGTATTCCTCCATGTTCGCTGTCAGGTAGAACTCAAACACTAGGAGTCTGTGTTAGTTGGAACCGATCGCGCACTTCAGGTAGTTTCTTCTTTCAAGTGATCCCGCCCTTCAGGTAGTTTCTTCTTCGGATGCCTCAGTAACTTCAACCCCTGGTTGGGTCCCTACCAGACTTGAACCTTCTTTTCACCCGATAACAGGGCACATCAAAGCGACGTCTTGAGAATCGGTATACTTCAGGTAAGCGACAATTTGGGTCCTCTCTTCAGTAGGTCAGCAGCCCAGTCTGCCCCTCCCACTTCCGAGAATTCCCTGGCGATATCGCTACTTTTGCTGAGGTTTTCATTTCTTCTTAATTTTCAAATTAGTTATTGAGTTTATTGTTGAGCGATTGTTTATTCAAAACTCCGAGGTCATGATTCTGCGGCCTTTAATTCGCTCGAGGAAATCTTGACGAGAAGTAGACAACTGCTCTGATAGTAACTTGTTTCTACTTGAATTGATTTATCTTGAAGGTTTCTTTTTCCTCTTATTTCAACTGATCCAGAACAAGATGTGCTCTTTCTCACTCTTTTGCTCAGCTGGCTTTCATATTTCAACTGACAACGACTGCCCGTACATCTAGCAAGTCCGTACAGTGAAGATTCTGGAAATATTTACAGACAACCACCCCTAGCCGGGCTTTTGGTTGCTGTACTTCTCACAAACAACGTAGAGGCCATCTTTCAATTTCGTTGTTGCGTTCAATACATGTTTAAAACCGTGCCGTATTTCTGTCTCTGGGTAATTGGCGTGATCGGAACAAGATCTTCAAAATGTTGTAATTTACTTCGACGTTGGACAGCGTATTGTGATTCCGCAACTCTCCAAGTTCCGATCCTGAGTCGTGGGCACCATTTATGGTTATATAACAGAGTAGGCGTAACAAGTTCTCTGGTTTATTACAAAGGTTGTTTATTTCTTACTGATGACAATCTGGACACAACATGGCGTCTTCTCTGCTCTGGCTCTAGATGTAAACTAACTCCTAACAACCAACTACGTCACGACTTGAGCATCTCTCCTCCCATTCCATCCCGATGCTCAATCGTGCTGTAGCCTTTTCCCACCTAATACCCAACTTCTGCTACACTTGTCTAAATTTGAAAAGAAATAAGTAAACGATAATTTAGGTACTACCGCCAGATGCTGAACATGTTGAGTTCCAACCTGGAGGTTTTCTTTGTTGCACACATATTATGTGTTTCTTCTCGATGATGATAATAGGATAATTTCATAAATGAGTTGGGAGCTGATAAGACATTGGGTAAATTCTGAAAACTACACAGATAAATGCACAAAAAAGACCAGCCCACTACATTGGGAGAAATATATAGGGATAACGGAATGCCCAGGACGACGGACAGGGAGAAAAGGGACGCCATCCTGGTGAGATTTACAGCACAGTCAGATCAGAATGATAGAGAGACAGCGGGGATACAGTTAGAGAGCACCTAGCTGGTGTCATCAGGGACGACAGCTGTGAGGATGTCACACAGGTGGAAGATAAACAAGCAAACCCCATTGCGCCAGGACCTGACGGGGTCAGGAGCGCCCATGTACAAGACATGAGCCTCGAAAGAGAGGCAAGGGCCATGAGTGGTTCAATGGTTATAGTGAAACCCACTCCCTAGAGCAGTGGTTCTCAACCTTTTTTGACACATGCACGCCTTCACCATATGTTCAGAATATCATTCCCCCCTTTCAAATTTCCTCCCTATTAATCTCCCCCCCCCCCTTCCGCCCCAACACAATACACGTAAAATGGAAGCTAAATTTAATAACACATACTAGAACAAGTCTAGATGCCTACATAAAACGTGATTTGCGGGTCTACTTACGCTATAAAACGAATTTCAGAAGAGCGAGAAGTACAGAACAGTGAAGTATGGAGGAAACAAAAACAATATCAAAAAATAGGTTTTTGTATTAACGCGATCTTGAAATTATCTTAATTCCCCCTTCCCCCCCCCCCCCACCTCCACCCTGTAAACCCTAAAATTCCCCCCTGGGGAAATTCTCCACCGGTTGAGAACCACTGCCTTAGAGGATTGGGGAGTTACCTATTAGAGAAACGCACTGAGTCAAATTATGCACACTTTTCTTTTGACGTTTATGAGGGGTTCCAAAGAATACCATTGACAGCCAGAAAGACCAATGAACAAGTCCTTCAAGAAACAAATGAAGATCGTAAACTGATTAGAGACATTAAACGTAGACAGTTACAATTTTTTGGGCATGTTATGAGAAGAAATGATTTGGAGAACTTGGTGACAACTGGTAAGATCGAGGGGAACAGACCAAGGGGAAGACCTAGAAGCAAGTACCTGGATGGCTTGGCCTTGTGCCATGGTCGAGACAGAAACACGGAGCTGATCCACGACTCTGGTGATCGAGTGAGATGGCAGAACATGACCGATCACGCTTACCGGCATGGCACATGATGGATGGATGGAGGGGTTCCATATTAGAGAGTAAACAAAGGCGGAGGCATTGGATCTGGAGGACGCATATAATAGCCAGATATGATTTCTTGATGTTACTCTTATGGAGAAGGGTGTTAGTCCCTGGGAGGTGAATTGGATAGCAGCTACATGGTGCTCTCACAGGGTTGCCCTCCGCCTAGGTTCATGGATCTCGGAGGAGTGCATTATTACTCCGGGTATCCACAGGGATCCGCAATATCGCCTGTGCTATTCAATGTTTAGACAAGCAAGATTGCAAGCAGTGAGGCACCAGGAATTGGAGGGATACTGACATTCGCAGATCATGTCCTTGTGTACTGGCAGAGGAGAAACATCTGATTCTATCAGTGAATGAGTATTATTTAGGACTGTTCACAGTGTCAAAATGTCAGCTGGTGAAACCAGAGTGCATGCAGAATGCAGCTATGCGGGTGAACCTGGGATGCCCAAGGAACATGCCGGCGGTGAGTATGCGATACACCCTTGCTTTACCAACAATTGCGGACAGACTTAAGCCGCTGCATGAAACCCTGGACACAGTTAAGAGCCAAAGGCTGATGAGAAGAAAACCATGGATAACTCAGGCAGAGGATGCAATCAGAGAAGTGTGCATGTTTGACTGAGAGAGGAAAGGAGTGGGTCTGAATGCCCGAGGAAACGTTAGACTGGTGCAGGGACCGGGGCTGCAGGTATTGGCCGGTAGACTGCGCTGAATGGGAGGTGCAACAATTGATTCCCGACAATTCGCGCCAGGATGATGAGATCATCTTCACTGTTGGCTCTGTGCTAAAAGAAAAAGGACGTGAATGGGGATCACAGCGAAGGTTAACCGCCGGTGTTTTGTACAGGAGAGCCTGGTATATGATACCCCAACATCTAGCTGAGATATCACAACTGCGTTCGATTGACTGGAGGACAAACAATGATGTAATGATTGTAACGGACTCACAGAACATGCTGAAAAAAGTTAAGATGGGCATGTTTCGTGAAGAGTGGCATCATCATCGTTAAGTGCCATGCCGACTGGCGTAGGTGTTCATGACTTTCCACAGATCTCGATCTTTGGTTTTCTAGATCAACTCGCTGATGAAATTCCTCCATGCTTTATCTCAATCCATCCAGCATAATTTCTCGTGGTCTGCCTCTGCCTCTCTTCCCCTCGATCTTTCCAGTTGTCACGATGTTCTCCAATGCTTCTCTTCTCATTATATGATCAAAGAAAGCTATTTGAATCTTTCTTGGGACGCAGAAGCACAAGGAATGCGAATCATAACTGGAAGCCTGAAAACAACGCCTATTAATGAACTAGAAAAGATCACTTGTTTACAACCAATGCAGGATAGAAGAGATAGCAGAGCCTAGCAATAAGCAGAAAAATTCAGAATATTGACAGACCACCCTATGTATAACAGATTTAATGGTTTTGGAAAGGGAAGACTGAAGCGTGGTAACTTTGTAGAAACTGCAAAACGAAAGATTAGGGCAGATCCCATACTTAACATATCAACAGTCAAACCCATTTACAATGCCCCAGCTTGGAGACAGCAGCAACTGCCTGAGATGATAGAAAACATTCCTGGTATTGAGAAAAAGAACACTTAGAATGAAACCGAAAGAAGAAAAATAACCATAAACTACATAAAAGAACATTACCCAAGCAGCAATTGGACCCATGCATATACAGATGGATCAGCCAAAAATTCAATAGAAAATGGAGGAGGAGGAATTCTCCTAAATTTAAAAAGTGGAGTGAAAAAAATAGTCAGTGGCAACTGGAAAATTTTCAAGTAACTTCAAAGCGGAGGTAGAGGCTTTGAAAACTGCAGCAGAAATGCTTTTGGTGGAGGAAAATAAAAAGAAGCAAATAGCTATCTTCACAGATGCAAAGTCAGCTGTCTCAATACTGAAGAGCAAAAACAGCACAGAACTAGCTGACCTAAGAGCAGCACTCCATGGTCTAAGCCAGAAATCCAAAAAAGTTGTAATACAGTGGATCCCATCACATTGCAGTATACCTGGAAATGAAGAGGCAGACAGACTAGCAAAAGAGGGCGGACGACTACCACAGCCTGACATAGACATAACCTATAATGAGGCAAAGAGGTTTATAAAAAGCACTTATAGAACCAAATGGGAATCAGAACATCCAGGCCACCTGAAGAATGATGCATATTACAAACTCGACCGAAGAGAACAAGTAGCAATCTTCAGACTCCGCACAGGACATAACAGGCTGAAATACCACTTGTTCAATAAACTAAAGATAGAAGATACCGATGAATGTAATTGTGGAACTGGTAAAATGACAACTAAACATTTGCTGCAAAAGTGCCCAATATATGCAGAACAGAGAAAGATATTTTGGCCCACACCTGCTTCATTTGAGGACAAGCTCTATGGAGATATCAACAAGCTCAAGTTGACTGCGGTTTACTTTAACTACATTCAGGTTGACATTTAGAGGTGCATGAAGAAGTATTTAGACTACCGCACTTCATACCACAGGTATGAAATTGAATATTGCTTGGATAGCAAATCTATTACGTGGAAAGTCCGATTAGAAAGCTCACTGTGTGGATGTCATCTGCAGACTGCATACTTCTGGTTTCCGGAAGAACAGCCTATGGTGAACGGAAAGCCCAAAGTGAGGCTAAGCAGCCATGTGCAGGACGTGACGATTCCTTGGGTGAGCCCAGTACCAGAGCGCTGTGTGTCGGCTCTGCAAGTATGGAAGCCTCCTTGGATGGCGGCGAATGCCCATGGTCTGCCCCTGCCTTCCCTTGAGGGCTGACCAGGATGTCTTTGGCTGTTCTATATGGGCCAGCTGGGATGGGGGATAACACCACAACAGTGAGAGTCAAACGTCCTAAGAAACCCCCGGGAAGGTTAACCCGGTCAACAAATGCCCGCAGAAGTCGGATGTGTCGGCCTAACGGTGCAAGAACGCAGCTCTGCTGTAAACAGGCACAACGCAATCACGTCCGGAAAAAAAAAAAACTCCGGATGAACGCAGAAGAAAAAGAAGAAGGAACATTTTATGTGATATTCACTGGCACGGGAACGGAGCATAATGGGGACGACTCTTTGCTGTGATGTTGGAACCGCGACTAATGACTAATGACTAATTATTGTTGTATATAATGTTCTAGTTTCATTATCCTCTTTTGGACAGCCATATTTAGTTACTTTGGCAGTCCAAGGAATTCGCAACATTCGTCTCAGGAACCACATCTCTATTGCTTCCAATCTCTTCCTAATTTGTTCATTTACATTCCAAGATTCACAGCCATACAGCAAAACATGTTCTATATAGCACTTCAGCATTCTCTTTCTTACATTCAATGATAAGATATTCTTCATTTTTTGAAATTCAGCTTTTACTTGCCCTATTCTGCCCTCAGTCTCTATTGTGCACCTTCCATCTGATGTTATAAATGTCCCTAGGTATTTAAAACTATCCACTTGGTTAAGAATTTTGCCTTCGATTTCTATTTCACATTTTGGTGTCACTAATTTCTTTCATATCACCATTGTTACTCTTTTTTAATATTCAATTCATTTTTACTGTTTTCTTGATATTGAATTAAAAAAACAAAAACAAAGATAGAAAGCATCTGTTGGATCTTTTCCCTAGGACATACTGGTGAAGTGGAAACAAGCAAGCGGATAGATTGGCAGGATCTGCACCGGTGGTTAGTGTTATGGTTTACGATAAGACGGGTATGGTCAGAGCCCTATGGGATCATGTGTATAGCGTTGATGAACTGATAAATCATCATAGCCTGGAAAGAATCGAACGGCGGGTTATGGCCAGAGGATGTAGCCGATAATAAGCTTACTTTTAGGTATCCTAATAGGCGTACCACAAGGAGGTTGGCGGGAACTGGATATGGAGCTGATAAAACATATTTTAAAATCACACATGGGAAAAGTCAGACCTATGAAGGAATCCAATATCACGTCCTGGTCTTCAGCTGCAAGGTCAAATATGCATACATTAAACAGACTGCAAAATCAAGCAATGCTAATTTCAAAGGGAAACATGCGATCTGCGAAAATTAGTCATGTGGAAAATAGAGCATAATTAGAATTAATACAGGAGAGACGTGTAATAAAGTAGGCATCTTGGAACACGCTGAAAAGAACAATAAACTAATGAACCCTTCGATGCACCAAAGAACAAACAGCCTTTGAGTAAATGAACTCAACATTTATACATATAAAAATCTGAACTAATATGTTCAAATGTAACACGTATCAGACAACAAATATTGTTTTGTAATTATTGCAACACAAACTGCATCTGTGATGGAGAGACTTTAACACCCGCATCAAAAATACACCGTCAGAACAAAACAGATTTTTACCGAAACGTTCTCAATAGTAACCGCCCTGAAACAACTCGAGCTGGAAGGCTAAAAGTCTTCTTCCTTGAAAACTTGGCCAAATGTTTCGACAAATGCACCATTTCAAAGGAATACTAACCTACTCCAACACACCGGATAGAGAGGGCAGCGGGGGGGGGGGGGGGGGGGACAGATCGACTCGCAACGTTGGGTGGATATCTATAAGAAAACGATTTAAAACAGCATATCAAACTACAAAAACGTCATTAATACCTATTTCAGTGTAAAATGGACAGAAGATCAAACGAAACACGTGAACAATGATGCTGATCAATTAAAAGGTAAGATCGGAGCACAACTCTCTGATCATTAACAAGACACCGCAGATTGACAGGCCATCTATCTATGTCATGGTTTCTAGATTGATTCATCAGACCTTAAATCTTCTCTTTCTTCGTCGTATGCCTTCAGATGTCAACATGAATACATTCAAAGAAAACAGCGTCAACCAGAGCTTATTGACATCTTCATAGAGTTGGCTTTCTCTGTTCTGCATATGCTGGACACTTCTGCGACAAATGTTCAGGAAATCAAACTTGGCCAAATGGGGCAAATTAGAGTGTCTAGTTGGTCATGCGTCGAAGAATACTTGTTCCTGTAGCGAGGCGCTGTCGTCATTTGGTGGTGACAGGTTCGAATCCCGGTCGGTAACTATAGCTTTCAAATTGTATGTTGTCTAGTGCGTCCTCTAGTCTCTACTTCCTTCTTCTCCTTCTGTGAGCACCAAACAATACTATGTGTGTTTATTTATGTTACTGCGACAAATGTTCAGCTGTTATTTCACCAGTTCCACAGCTACATTCACCATTACTCCTGTCTTTAGTTCATTAAACAAGTGATATTTCAGTCTGTTGTGTGCTGCGTGCACTCTGAAGATCAGTCAAGTTTGTATTCTATTTGATATTTTCGTTGGCTCGCTTTGAACCTAAGCGTGGTCCGCACATGTGTCACTACGTGTTACTACTAACTATTAGTGCCCTGGACTGATTTTTGCGTGTGGATTAGCTTTCTCTATTACCAGTGTCCCCGGCCATCAAGCGAACCCACTCCGACTTCAGAGGTACAAGTCAAGGACGAGAAGTCAACATTTAAATCCAACTGTATAGGGATTGAACCCGATACCTCGGCACCAAAACACCAGAAGTTTAAGAGCTCTGATCTATTATTTCACGGTAACCTCCGGTGAAGTTTGTACCATGCATCATCTTTCTTGTTGAGTGCCCATTTGGTTCTGTCATTGTCTCTTCCGTATCAGGTGGAGGTTATCTTCCACTTCCCTTTACCAATTTGTCAGCCTCTTCATTTCCAGGTATGTTGCAATGTGAGAGAATCCATTGAATCACAACCCTCTAGGATTTCTGACATAGTCCATGGAATGTTGCACTCAGTTCAGCTAGCTCAGCACTGTGTCTGCTCTTCAGTATTGAAACAACAGACTTCACATCCCAACCCCAGCGAGATAAGATGCATGAGAAGAGCTGTCAACATAACTATCCGAGATCCAGTAAGAAATGATGTTATCAGACAGACGGTGGGATAAATACTGATCAACATCTAGTGCCACATATATTGAAAGGCAGAAGATCAAATGGTTCGACCATCTCGTTAGAATGCAACACCATCAGTTACCGGCTCTTACGCCACATCAAAGACGATTTGAATTTGATCATTGATACAAGAACAAGAGGACGCCCGAGAAGAAAATGGATTGACATCAAAGACATTGTCTGAGTGTACAGTCAAACGGAATGGCACAACACAGTGCCGACCTATCGGGCGCTGAAACGTCACTTATCCTCCACACGGCTTGGCGGCAGCAGTGGAAAATTATGATTGTGGCTTCACATCTGTACCGGCAGCTATGTTTTTCTTTTTTTCTTTATTTATATTATATCGACGGTGTTTTTGTTGCAGTTTTCAAGGCCTATATTTCTGTTTTGATGTTACTTGAGATTTTTCCAGTTACCACTAACTTTTTCCCCCAACTTTTTTTTTCTTGTTTTCTCCAGGAGAATCTCCCACCTCCATTTTCTGGTGAATTGTTATCTGATTCGTAAAAATATGCATGGAACCAGGCGCTGCTTGGATACTGTTTTTTCTTCAATGCAGTTTATGGCTGTTTTTCTTCTTTCTGTTCCATTCTGTATGTTCCTTTTCTCAATATCTGGAAGTCTTTATTTATTTTTTTCTGCTGTGTCCAGCCTGAATCTAAAACTCTTGTACGTTGACTGGAGTCTTTAATGTGGAGCTCAGGGCGAGAACGAGGAAATAGAAGAAGAAAGCAGGAGGCTTACTAAGAATGAAATAACTGATGAACCATTACTGCATAAAAGTGGACAGACGTCCATTACCATGGTGATGTCATCCATGTGAAGAAACACAATCAATGCAGAGAAACTGAATAAACATAAATCGATGTCAGGCGTCACACACATTCGATTCCAATACATTCACATCATTTAGTGTTTCTGCCGTCTAGTTTGGCTTCTGTGTCTACTTCTTCCCTTTATCTTTCATCGATAAATACTACTTCTTATGCATTTATTGATATGCAACGTCCATAATTAATAATTTCGCATCTAGTGATTAAAAGTGCGAATGAACCAATAACTAGCGGACACGAGTGTAATCTATTTATAGACACTTGACCTAAATCTGACGTAAACAGTATAAACCCACCATTTTGTTTGCACGTCACTGAAAGTTTGACTCAAGTCGGCGACAGGGATAACCACACAAACTGGAGGGCAAAATGAGATCCTTGCTCCTAACAGGGCTCAGCTTAGTTCTCACAGCTGCTGTTATTGGCAATGCATATTACCAGAAGCAGCAGTTCTACCCGTCTGTTGTGTACATCACAAAATCGAATCCGTCCATGGCTGTAGGTATAGATAGAATTACAAAGTTAACAACACGTAGACTAGAGAGACAGTGAGACTATATTTAGTATTTACTAATACAAGATTATAAAATATATTCATAATATTGCGCAGTAATAAATAACACTAATTTATTGTCTACCATTGACATCGCTTTATTTTACTATTTAATTATCATGTACAGACTGCACACTGAATACTACTGCATCAGAAATTGAAACATGATATTCCATTATTCCATCATAAGTTTGTATTTTGGAGCTGGATGGATGTGGAAGATGTGACCCCGTTTTATGGTTATCAGTACTGTAACTTAGCCCATATTGCCAGTTAAAACACAAATTATGAGCCAGCACAATTGGATAGAGTTAAACAGACCAAAGATGCAGCAAAAGAGGTAAATGCATTGACAGGATCCGTGAACCAGATGTGATCATTATCTCTCCACCTCAAAGTGCTGGCTCTGGAAGCAGGCTGCAGCACCAGTCTGCTCAAAAGAGTTGTCATCTAAGAGAGAAAGCAAATTCGATGCTGAAATAGATCATGTCAACTGAAAGGTGCATATATAGCTTTGATGGTCTGAGATGATGACAACACTACCAGAGTTCTTATCAGGATGAACACAAGAGGAAGAAATAAGAGGACAGGATTAAGAAATGATCAAATATAGGTTCTCATTGAAGTCTGCATTAGTTGTGAATGGTGATATTATTACTGTTTTAGTGAATTTAATTTCTGGAAAATTCATTAACATTGTATAAAAGATTAAAGAACAACAAATCTTTGACTCAACTCGTACAGAAACTGTTTCTACGCTTGGAGACGTATCGGGTACATGGTGCTAGCCCCACATGTGTGGAGACCAGTCAGCCCTGGGCGGGTCATGTGATCAGTGTCACAGCCATAGATGGATCATGTGATCAGTGTCACAGCACTGGGCGGGTCATGTGATCAGTGTCACAGCACTGGGCGGGTCATGTGATCAGTGTCACAGCACAGATCGGGTCATGTGATCAGTGTCACAGCACTGGGCGGGTCATGTGATCAGTGTCACAGCACTGGGCGGGTCATGTGATCAGTGTCACAGCACAGATCGGGTCATGTGATCAGTGTCACAGCCATAGACGGATCATGTGATCAGTGTCACAGCACTGGGCGGGTCATGTGATCAGTGTCACAGCACTGGGCGGGTCATGTGATCAGCGTCACAGCCATAGACGGATCATGTGATCAGTGTCAGAGCACAGGGCGTGTCATGTGATCAGTGTCACAGCACTGGGCGGGTCATGTGATCAGTGTCACACTTGCTACCTTTACTTCCCAGGACATCCTCAGGGTGGAACCAGCAGCCCAGGTCCATGAGTAAACATCCCTGCCTTGATGTGGGGGGGGGGGGGGGGTTCAATCAAGACCCACACACATATGTCAAGGATCTAATTGTTTCTGATAATGTGATAACATAAACAAATAGCTAATGGTGTTTTATGGGAACAAGAACTACGAGAGTAAGTTAATAAGTAAGTCACAAATGGCTGTAGAAAAATAACTAAGTATGACAACAACTTGAAACCAGTTTAATTTTATACATACATTGTCCCTTTATTTCTCAACATAATTTTCACCAACATTGACGCACTTATCTCATCGTTTTATCAGTCCTCCCAAACCAGCTGCATAGAACTGCATGCTTTGTTTTCATTTACCGGCCATCCCATAGAACTGTGTGACTTACTTATTGACTCACCTGCATAACTTTTTCTACCCAGTTATGCACCACTTTACAGGATAAACATTTGTCAGCATAAACACTGACAACTCACCTTGGCGGGAGACATTTCGCAAATGATGCCGAAGTTGAATGTGAAGTGAAAACGTGGTTTAGGAAACAGAGCACGCAGTTCTACGCAGCCAGTTTGGGAGGACTGATTGATTGATTGATTGATTTAGGAACCGACATCACAGCAATCGGGGCATTCCCACAAGCGCTCCGTCCCCATCCTCAGAAGCCAGCGAAGAGTTCCAACCCCAATAGTACCAGTAGCAATCTGATTATATGTGCTTCTCGCTTTTCCTCTAAGCGTCGAGCATCGGTCAGATCCCCTTGTCACTCCTCGCTGTCGCATTCTTGCCAGACCATGGTGATCCATTTGCTCCTCCGAGGTGTACACGTGCTCCCACAAGGCCGCAACCACGTCTGCCTTATCATGCATCAATAGTCCACCAAGTTTTGCAGAGCCAGCCAATCTGTCTGCTTATTCATTCCCCAGCACACCAGCATGCCCCAGAGAAAAGATCCAGACGATGCTTGCAACCCGTGACTTCCAAAGCGAAGCAAGCCACTCTGCACAAAGCTTGCTTGTCCTCACCCTACTCAGCATGCTTTCTGAGTCAGTTACAATCACAATGTGTGTGTGTATCGTATTCTCCATCCATCGGAAAGCTGCACTGACTGCCTCCACCTCCATTCTTAAGCTAGATGTTGTGGTATCATATGCCAGGCTCTCCTGCACCAAACGTCGACCATTAGCCTTTGCCAAGAACCCCCAGGCACTTCTACTACATCTCAACACCGAACCATCTGTGTAGATAATCACATCACCCGGGCGAGCATTATCCTGAATTAGTTGCTGGATTTCCACTTCCGTGGCCCCTGCTGGCCACTCCCTGCACTCCCGGCTCAATGTGATTATAACTCTGCACAAGTCTAACTGCTTCGCTGGCACTCTGACCCACTCCTCTCCTCGCCTAATGTTCTCCAAGGGGCACACCTGTCTGATCATATCCTCCACCTGAACCATCCATGATTTCCCTCTTATGAGTCGCTGGTCCTTAACTGCGTCCAGCGCCTCATGCAACGGGTGATCTGTGTCAGCAACTACTCTGAGGTATGCCTTCGCCTGCATCACCTTGAGCCTGCCAGCAACAGTCGGCAAACCAAGGATGTACCACATACACACCACTGGGGTGTCTCTGGTGCATCCCAGAATGACCCGCATAGCCTTGTTCTGTATGCGCTCCAATATCACCAGTTGACTCTTTGAGACAGTGAGCAGTCCTAGTCCATAATCAGTCACTGAGAGGATCAAGTGCTGGTATAGTTTGAAAAGCATTCTCTGCTCTATGTCCATTGCAGCCATGGGTTTTAAGTGCGTTGAGTCCCTTTTGAGATCTTGTCACAACCGTCTCCACATGATCCTTGGACAGGCTCCTGTCAAATGTGATTCCCAGATACTTCAGTTTGTTCTCTCTGTTGACGCTTCCACCATCTATCGTGAAGCTTGGAACATTGGGAGGACTGATAAAATGATGGGATAAGTGCATCAATGTTGGTGGAAATTATGTTGAGAAATAAAGCGACAATGTATGTATAAAAGTAAACTGGTTTCAAGTTGTTATCATAGTTAGTTATTTTTCTACAGCCATTTGTGACTTACTTATTAACTTACCCTCGTATAAGTAATGAGTTTATACATTGCTATAAAGATGCCTGTACTAATACAACTTGGACCATTAAGGACAAATTGCAGTATCTAAATATGCAGTTAAGAATTGAGTGAGTAGGAGTTAAAGATATGTGAATAATTATACCTTGACTGAAAACAAAATGCACATTTTTATTGCTCATTTTCTGTTTATTTTTTATTTTTCCTTTCATGTACCATATTTGTCTTTTACTTCGATTTAATTGGCACCTTTCCATTTTGACAGACAATAGTTTGTTACATTGTGCTTCAAAACGGCATAACTACAACCCATGGCGGTAGGGAATGTGATTAGAATAGTTTGCACTGTGCATGTTAGTCCACAATAGATGCATGTGAACACATGACCATTTTCACCATCTTACGTCTCATACGCTCAGTGTGTGACTATCTGCAATTGTTAATCACCTTTGTCTTTATTCCGTTTCTAATCTTTGTCCTCTATCATCAAGCGATGCTACAGGCATTCAGGGATAAACTTCTCTCGCACCACACAAAAAGATTTGTCAGTCGTACGAGAGGAATTGATTACACATTTTATTGCCACTGGCTCTTACAATACATAAATGCACAAAACTGTCTCTAATGAATCACACATGAATACATAGAACTTCCTATCTCTAGTCGTCCCTAGCCCTACTGCTAAATCTATCTATTCACTTAAAGAAAGACGCATCGACTCTAAGCGTGTGTCCGCTACGAAGTCCGTCCCCTGTCTGCTCATTCTCCGCGTCCTGATTACACAGCACGCGGAGGGTCTTCATGCGCACTTCGGCTTTTGCGTGCTACATCATTCCACACGCTTAGAGTAGTAAGCCTACTCTTGAGTTCTATTCCAAGTTCTTGGTGTCTATCACGTTGAGGTGATTACACCGTGACCAGAGTGCTTACCCTCTGGTTGACACTTACGTGTCTCATGAGAGAACCGTTGATAGTTCTCCTCCCTATCTACTCCCTACACCTACCCTGCCCTCTTGTTGGGGCACTGGGTTACCTCTAATCTACTTGAGGTAGACCACTCATTCAGGGTGGTCTTCCCTCCTATGTATTCTAGTCTTTGACACACACCCTCCCCTCCTGTGTTGCGTTACAAATTTTGACTCATGGTTGTGGCGCAAGAGGTTTCTAAAAATTAGTGTGTCTAATTTTTGTCAAAGACTACTGATAATTTGGTTCTGGGTAACTCAACAGACCTCTACTGACTAATGTCACAATGTAGTATTACTTTACTTGGCTACTGGTGATCGCCACAAACTTGTCTGGTTGGCGTGAGCCCTCTTCTCAATCGCAATATTATATTTATTAGAGGTTTGTCTGAACCGGACCATTGCCTTATAAGACCTGCCCTCAAATAGCAAATTAACTCACTACCCATACAAAGTTGACTTTCTTAGGATCAACACACGAATTGCTTCATGTCCCCCATATAATATTAAGCAACCCTTGCACAAGCTGTGTGCGACAGGCTTTACCTATCTCGCTTCCGCGTGTAAAGTATTTTTCACTGTTAAGTTAGTGTTTCGCAGTCCACTGTTGTGTTGTCTACTGTGTCCCCTGACCCGGAGTTATCTCCCCTTGTTCCAAAAAATGTATGCACTTTACATGTTTGTTTTCCTGGTTGTTTGCGTGTTTAGATGTAATTAATAATGTAATTAACCTTCTACCATGTGTGTCTGTCTATAATTTGTATGTAAGTCAGTTTTCAAGTGCCATAATCCGGTTAAATGTGGCCACAAATAAGTGTATAACACTAATTCGTGACTACGTTTCCGTCTTATGAGACTTAAAATACTTTCCCTAAGGTCTAATGTAATTATGGCTAACACAAAACTACACACAACACATTCGAGACAGCATATTTCAACACTGAAGCAAACGCTTGACGCAGACAAATAATAAAAATCGCGTTGAGCGCTGGTTGTCTTTACTCTCCCTTTTATATTTCCCATTTTCTCTCACTTTCATACTTCTTGTCACACATCTTTTATTATCTCATTTATTTTTAAAGAAAAATTATTAAAAACTTGAAGTGACACTGTACAAGTTTGGCTCAGTTTGAAAAGAGTTGAGCTTAATGACTGTGCGTAAATTACTGCACGAGTCATGTATTTACAAAATATTTACATGGATGAAATAGGGTTGATAGTTTGTACCCTCATAATACTAAACACTACATTCTACTGAAATACTAATACTAATTCTATAAATATATATATTCTAATTTGTTGCGCAGAATTAGACTGATTTAAGGGAAGTAATGTAACTAAAAAAAAAAAATGAAAAAAAAAAATGAAAATGACAATAATGTGAGATGAGTTGTATGATTCTAAAATGAGTAATGTGAATTTTGAATGATAAACAAAATTATAAATAATGGGTTATTTAAAAAGAAGAATGTTTTAATGTCTAAATGAAAAAATATGATTGATAATTTTACTATACATGGTGTAAATGATGTATGTTCAAATGTATAATCCTATAAGGTATAAACTACTTTTAATCCTAAATGATGAGATTGTTAAAGTGTTCATCAAGATGGAATGAAATCAAGTGAAATGAAATGAACTAACTGGTACTGTTTCTATCTTAACTTTTTATCCTCGTCTTTAATTAGCTATTATTAAATTTAAAGTTACTATCCTAAGTAAATGGGTAAATTAGTGATTTATCTAAACTACAAAAAAAAATGTATCATATTACCTAATTCTATTCTAAATCTATATTAAAGTAACTAATCTAACTATAATTTCTCACTGTATTAAAAACATGTTATAATACATATCACAATAGCTAAATGTATATACATGGTATTTAACTACCTCAGGTTAGTGGTTGCCATAAAGTTCAGAAATTGATTTTGTTGGCACAGTTCACAGTTACACACTTGTCCTGGGTATATTAAATAGACTACACAGTCATACTAGTGTCTTATGGGTATTCTTCCACTCGTAGAGTCCGCTGGTGTCGTAGACATGTATATTCGTGTCTGTTATTTACGCATTGTTCTGACACTGTTCTTCCCTGATTAACACAGGTGATTCACCGGAACACAAATGGAGCATAGTAAGTAACGAGCTGTCTATGTACACACGGTGATTCACTTGTTCTTGGAGCACAGTTCTTATTCTGCTGTCTATGGACACATGGTGATTCACTGTTATTAGCACACAGTCCTGATCATGATGTCTATGTATTACATAGGATATTTTACACAGGATATTTTAAGTGTACTAAATTACATTATCTTAGACTACATTTCATGTGGAGTATCAGGTATTTCTACCTCAGATGGTCGACTAAGGGTATCAGCAAGAATGTTGTCCCTACCCTTAATATGCTCTATACTAAAAGTATAATTTTGTAAGATTAACGACCACCTGTAGATGCGGTCATTGCGATGCACCCCACTTTGTATGACCGTGATTGGGGAGTTGTCGGTCTGTACGACGAAGTGATTACCCGCTAGAAATCGATGTAACTTCCTTATTGAATAGATGACACTTAGGGCTTCCAACTCTGATATGGAATATCTGGACTCAGCAGGTGTGATCTTGCGGCTCACATAGCAAATTGGATGGAAGATGCCATCGTAAAACTGGCCTAGTACTCCAGCGATGGAGATCGTGCTGGCATCTGTCCTAAGATAATAAACGAGCCTAGGATAAGGCAAACGCAGAATTGGTACATTACTAAATAGGAGTTTCAATTTTGACAATGCAGAAATTAATAATGCATCTTTGACATCTAATTTTACCGATGCTTTCAAAACATTAGAAAATACACTCGTGATTTCGGCTACGTTCGGTATGAACTTACTATAATAATTTACTAAACCCAAAAGGCTCCTGACCTGCTTCTTTGTTGTAGGCATGGTCAGGTTCATAATTTTAGTAACAATTCTATTGTCAGTTTTTAGTTGTCCTTGTGAAATGACATGGCCCAAAAAATCAATTTCTTGTAGGCCCAGTTCAACTTTGCTAGGTTTGACAGTGAGACCGAAGAGTCGCAACCTATCGAAGACATGTCAGAGTTCCAGTAAGTGTGTTGTCCAGTCATCTGTATGGACACAAATATCATCTATATACGTCACTGTATTCGTCACTCCATGTAATAAATCTCTAGTTAGGCGTACGAAAGTGGCAGGAGCGTTACGAAGTCCGAAAGGAAGAAACCGCCACTCGTAGAGACCTAAAGGTGTTGAGAATGCAGTAAGATGGATGGATTGAGTCTGCATAGGGACCTGCCAATATCCCTTAGTAAGGTCTAATTTAGAGAAGATTTTGGAGGTGGACATATCAAGGATAAGATCTTTGCAGGAAGGAATTGGTTCTGCGTCGATCTTAGTGACATTGTTGAGTTTTCTATAGTCCACACAGAGACGAATTGTGGAGTCCTTTTTCTTCACCAAGATGATTGGAAAGGAGTACCCAGATGTAGATTTCTGGATGATTCCACTAGCTTCTAAATTAAGAATTTCCTTATTTAGACTTTCTCTGTAGCTAAGTGGGATAGAGTACGGCCTGCATTTGATAGGCTTAGAGTCCGAAAGAAGGATGGAGTGCTCGATCCTGTCCATCCTACCTGGAATGTCGGAAAATATGTCCTTATACTCCGTCACTAATGCTAATGTCTGTCGTCGTTGCTCTTCTGTTAGTCCCGGTTCTAACCGTATACAATCTAATGTCGCAGTCTTGTCTACAATTGGAACAGGTAGTTCCATCCCGTCGTCGTCTACCTGATTCAGTACGGTGGTGGTGCTAAGTGCGTTTTCTGTATGCTCACTAAGTGTATGCATATCGTCGTCCTTGCCAGTCTCGCTAACTAGTGTAGTTGCGTTATGTATGTCTGTCGTCTCATCAATAGGTGTGGGTGCATTATGTTCGTCTGTCTCCAGTTCTGTCTCTTGTCGTGAAAAGTAGGGTTTCAACATGTTGATATGAAATATCTTTAAGTGTCCGTTTATCGATATTTCATAATCGACATCTGAAATATTTCGTACCACTTTGAATGGCCCTTGCCATGAGGTCAATAATAAATTACGTTTGTCTGGGAGTAAAAGCAGTATGTCTTGATCTAGTTCAAGATTAATAGTCCTAGCACCTCTATTTGCGTATTGGCGGTAGATTTGACCCTTCCTCTCCAAAGCTGCCTTGGCTATCATACACGCTTTCATAATTTTATCGCGTGTTTCTGTTACCATCTCATAAGGTGTTTTAGGGGTTGGAATTTCAATCGCATTAGTTACTAACTGATGGTAAATTGTTAGGGGTCCACGTGGGTTAGCCCCGTATACTAACTCAAAAGGTGAGAAACCCGTGCTTGAATGGGGAATCTCCCGATAGGCGAACAGCACTGTTGGCAACAGTGTATCCCAATCAGATGGGTTTTCTGCTGTCACCTTAGCCAGCATATGTTTTAGGTCTCCGTTAATCTTCTCTACGATTCCATTGCTGGCTGGATGATAAGCTGTTGTAAAATGCTGTTTAATTCCTAACATTTTTGTAAGGGCTTGCGTTGCAGCCGATATGAATTGGGTTCCACGGTCGGATAAGATGGTACGTGGAAATCCGAATCGTGAGAACAAATGTCAAAATATATTGGCAATATCTTTGGAGGTGATGTATTTTAAAGCTACCGCCTCAACCCACCTTGAACATAGGTCTACTAGCGTTAAGATGAAGCGATTTCCTTTGCTGGACACCTGGTTCAGGGGTCCAACAATATCCACCGCCACACTCTCGAATGGTCTAGAGGCCAGTGTTGAAGGTTGTACTTCAGCTGTAGGATGTTTACCCTTACGTACTAGTTGTTGACAGACATTACATGAACGACAGAATAATTTCATGTCATTACAAAAACCCGGCCATTAAAAATGAGCCTGAATTCTGGCCCTGGTTTTGTCGTATGCAAGGTGACCAGCAAACGGTGACTCATGTGCAATCTTTAGCACAGTTTGGTGGTGTTGTACAGGTAACACCGTTTGCTGAATCTCATGGTTGTTGGTTGTATAATAACGAGTAAGAATCCCATTATTAAGCCTAAAGAACCATGATGCGTTTTTTGTTACTTTAGCTTTTTCTTTTAACAGTTTTAGAAACGGAGACACACTCGGATCAGCTTTTTGCTGGTCTATAAACTTCTGTCTGGTGGTATCATCCATCCTAGTTGGTGATAGCAACAGTAGTCTTTCCTCCTGTAGTGTGTCTTGGTGTTTAATAGTATCTGCTCTGGTTGTTGCATTTGCTGCATTTAATTTTTCCCATGCAGCTATTTCTTTGTTAGTGCAATGCTTCAATTGGGGTAAGCATCCCAAAATTAAATCAGTACAAGGGTTATCTAAAATAGCACATGTAAAGGTACCAGAAAGGAAAGGAGTGTTTATACGGGCTCTTGCCAACGGGTAAATTTCGATATTACCCGAAAAGGTTCAGCATTTAACTGAGTCTCCTGTATAATCATTTGGGTTCACAAATTCCTTTCTAAGACCGATAAGAGTGCTTCCACTGTCAAGTAAACATTGGCATGGTATTTCATTGACCAGTGCATTGTGGAACACCAAATTGCCTCTGGAGGCTAATGCTGCATTTGCACTCTCAGTGGAGAATGGCACTGTGTGTCCACATTCTAATTTTCCGTCTGCATGAAATTGGTGACATCGCTCACAACTGTCAAAGCTTAAAATATCGTTTACACAACAAACATCTTCAGATTGGTTAAAAGGTAATTCATTCTCGACCTCGCACTCAGTCTCACTCCCACTATCAGAAGATGTATCAATTAACATTGCACTGTTGGCCTTCATTCTTTGACGGCCTAGGCATTTACTGTAATAATGCCCGTAGCTAGCACAGAAAAAACATTTAACCGCACGCCTGTATGCATTTCTCTTGTTTTGTTGTTTCTTAATGACCATCTCAAGATGTGTCGGATAGTTCGGTGATTTATCACACATAGCGTAAGTATCATGAAAAAGTTGGCAATACATACATTTAGGCAATTTTCGATCTTTCTTGTCGACTCTATGAAATGGTTTTTTATTGCTACGATAACTTTTAGGTTGGTCCTTAACAAAAGAGACTATTTCAGAGTCGATGTTTGATGTTTTAAAAACTTCCCTATTCGAGGAAAAATATGCGGAGCCTTTCTTCTCGAATTGTTGTATTGTTTCGATGTCTGACTGCTGAAGGAACTTAGCGAAAGGAGTTGGGACTGTGGATATAACTTTATCCATGACTATTAAACTTTTAAGTTTTTCAAAGTCCTTTCCTATTTTTGCTGCATTAAGCCATCTATTCAGCACACTTTGGACATTCGAGACATAATCGATGAAGGTCTCACTTGGTTTTGGTTTTAAGTTAGAAAATTGGACTTGATACCCAGGGGCATCAAGTAAAAAATGTTGCATTACCCTATCGTGAATGTACTGATAGTTAGATCTAAGATCAGTTGGTATTGATTCAATAACTTTAAGGGGCTCCCCACTGAGGTTTTTCATGTAGATCATGGCCCACATATCGATTGGTACTTGATGGTATTTAAGCTGATATTCGACATTTTCTGTCCAAGCTGATATGGAATCTTCTTTACAGAATGGCTTAATAATATGTTTTTATTTATTAAGTTTATTCTCTTCTTGCTGACTCTTTAGTTTTGTAGCGGAGATCTCTAAGTGTGAATCTACTTCCATACCTTTCATCTTTAACTGTGTCTCTGATTCAATGTGTATTTGTTTTTCTTTCACTCTTGCCATTTCATCTATCTCTCTTTGCTTCAACTCTCTCTCCTGATCTAATTGTTTTTGCTTTAATTCTAATTCTTTTTGTTTAGTTTCTTCAGCTAATTGTGCCATCTCTTTTTGGTGTTGTCTCTCTCATGCACGTTCATCTCTATCAGCATCTTTTGCTTCCCTAAATTTTTGATCAGCATATTGCTCTAATTCCTTTCCGGTGTATCCTAATTCCTTGCCTGCTTGTATGCAATCAGCTAAAGTTGACATGGTGTTAGATAATTAGCTAGAGTTGACAGGCAGTTCGTTATTTACTCAGGTATATTCGATATGTTAAGATTTTAAATGCCTTTGTATAAAAAATACTATTAGTTTATACCCTGAAAAAGAGATGCATTATTAATCATATTGCATTCACAAATAATTTGGGTATACTCATCTTAACAATCAGGAACAATCAGGTACAATCGTTTGGCACCTCGACACACACCTTGCGTTACTCCTCTAAACAGCTCTTGTTATATCTGTTTTATTAGAGCATCAATAATTAACCATTTGCAAACGACATATGAATTTAGACATTTGTTTGAAATTTACAATTACATGCCCCCGGACAACACAGTGTGGTATGGTTGATAGTGACTGTCACTGTCCTGTCTTCGTTCTAATATCTTCTGCTTTCCTTAACTAACTGCTGTTTAATCTATGATAGTACTGTGCAGACCGAATCCTATTTGCATAAAGAAAGTAGTGCCATCGTGACGGTAGAAAATAGAATATGTCCACAAATAAATAAATAAATGCTTTAAAATAAATATAAAGGAAATAATAATGTTCAAATTATTAAATATATTCAATAAATAGCTTGTATAAACAAATAATACTCAATATAATTCAAAGATTCAGGCGAGCAGCGGCTTGGCGATTTGTAAACAATCCGTCGCTGATTGCCAATGGCGTGGGACAGCTGTGGGTCAACCGTGACACGTCACAGGCGCAGCGCTATTCTTAGATTGAAAAATCAATATTGTCGCCGGTTCATTTCTTAGTGTATTGCTCCGCCGTGAATCATGTTTCATAAATACTCATAAATAAACAAATAATTGTAGAAATAAATGATACAAAACTATAATAATAATACTTACAAATCAGAAGGAAACATGTTCATAAAGCACAAAACATTTAAATAAGTATAAATAAATGGTAATCGGTCACGATGGGCACAGTTCGCATCATGTTCTAGTCTGCACACGCCATTTTACACTAACACAAATTAAACCTTGTGATTAACTGACAGTAAAGCTATTTTAGAGCTGTGGCTGAGTGTTTTCGCTTGACCAAATGTCCAAGCTACACTTCTGACACCACTTTTATCCTAGCCTGTCATCAAGCGATGCTACAGGCATTCAGGGATAAACTTCTCTCGCACCACACAAAAAGATTTGTCAGTCGTACGAGAGGAATTGATTACACATTTTATTGCCACTGGCTCTTACAATACATAAATGCACAAAACTGTCTCTAATGAATCACACATGAATACACAGAACTTCCTATCTCTAGTCGTCCCTAGCCCTACTGCTAAATCTATCTATTCACTTAAAGAAAGACGCATCGACTCTAAGCGATGTGTCCGCTACGAAGTCCGTCCCCTGTCTGCTCATTTTCCGCGTCCTGATTACACAGCACGCGGAGGGTCTTCATGCGCACTTCGGCTTTTGCGTGCTACATCATTCCACACGCTTAGAGTAGTAAGCCTACTCTTGAGTTCTATTCCAAGTTCTTGGTGTCTATCACGTTGCGGTGATTACACCGTGACCAGAGTGCTTACCCTCTGGTTGACACTTACGTGTCTCATGAGAGAACCGTTGATAGTTCTCCTCCCTATCTACTCCCTACACCTACCCTGCCCTCTTGTTGGGGCACTGGGTTACCTCTAATCTACTTGAGGTAGACCACTCATTCAGGGTGGTCTTCCCTCCTATGTATTCTAGTCTTTGACATCCTCAATGCAACACGTTTGGCAGCAACTTGCTTCTAATGTGCATTATCAATGCCTGTATCAATCATGTCCCGCTTACACACATCTTTGTATCGTAGTAGAGGCCAACCCCAAGATTTCTTACCCATCTGTAATTCACCAAAAAGATGTCCTTTGGTATTCTACCATCATCCATCCTCTTAACATGTCCTATTCATCTAAGTCTACGAAGAGTGAACATGGAACAAACCGTCACACAACCTGATCTATGTGTGATTTTTACTTCCATGCTTGCTTGCTTGTGTTCGCTGGCTGTGAACTCCAGCATGAAGTCCTGTATGTCGGATGAATACATCCTGTTGTCCAACATCAATACTTCCATAATCTTGTTTATTTTTGGTTCACTTCCTAGCAGTGATTTATCATATTAAATCTGGAAAAGTTTGTGATCTTTCATTACCATTTATACCAGTTGGCCTGTAATATAGGCCTTACCACTTTCATATCGAACAGAGTGGCTTCACTTTATTATTGTATACACTACATGTTTCACAGTTATTCCAAAGGTTTTACTTCAGATTGCATCAATTTTCTGATCCCCTCCATTCTCATTGTTAGCTGAGTATTAGTTCACATTCAGAATACATTTGCCTTCCTCTGTGCAAAGTACATTTTGAAGTCACCACCCTGTCATTCACCGCACCACCTATCACCCACACTGAGCTAGTGTGCATCCCATTTTATCTGTTTCTGTCGGAGGATGAGAAATCCATTGGAGAACTTGGTGACAACTGGCAAGATTGAAGGGAGGAGACCAAAGGGAAGACCAAGAAGTAAATACCTGGATGGCTTGGCCACATGTTATGGTCGAGACAGAAACACAGAGCTGATCCATGGCTCTGGTGATCGAGTGAGATGGCAAAACATGACCGCCCACGCTTATCGGCATGGCACATGATGGATGAATGGATTGAGACCTAAATTTGACAGATATGTCAAATTCTAGGATGTACACCTTTCCTACCATACAGGGTGTACACCTTTCCTACCATGCAGGGTGTATACCTTTCCTACCATACAGGGTGTACACCTTTCCTACCATACAGGATGTACACCTATTCATACCATACAAGGTGTACACCTTTCCTACCATACAGGGTGTATACCTTTCCTACCATACAGGGTGTACACCTTTCCTACCATACAGGGTGTACACCTTTCCTACCATACAGGGTGTACACCTTTCCTACCATACAGGGTGTACACCTTTACAGAATGTACACTGTTCCTGCCATACAGGGTGTACACCGTTCCTGCCATACAGGGTGTACACCTTTCCTACCATACAGGGTGTACACCTTTCCTACCATAGCATAGATATCCAGTAGCACTTTGTCATAATATAACATATATAGTATAAAGGTCACATAAGAAATCAGGCAGTCAATCCAAAATCTTTGATTTGTACATTAAAACATCTCTTAGTCAAACCTTTCTTCTGGTAAACAGTGTACCCTCTCATACCTACAGAAAAATAGATTGGGGGGAACAACATAGTAATATCTACTAATAAAGGTGTTGCAGCAGTTGTTTGAAGAAAAGATCTTTATATCCATGAGGGCAACACTAAACTTCAGGATACAATTTTTTAAGCACCCACAATAACACTTGCAGTTTGATTATGTGTCCATCTGGCCTTTGTTCAGAGTCCTGAGTGTTGGCCAGATCCTCTGGTCACTGCCTGCAGCACTGTTCTCTCCAGGCCATGATGGTCTATCTGTTCTTCTGCACTATACACTCCATCCCTTATCATTCACCAGTACCCCACCAAGTGATGCAGACCCAGCACATCTGTCCACCTGCTAGTTTCCCACCACATCGGCATGTCTTGGGGAAAAGATCCAACAGATGCTTCCTACTTTTGATTGTTGGATTTAACCCACTCCACACAAAGCATGTCTGTCTTCACTTTTCTCAGCATTCTTGATAAGACTGTTAATATTACAACAAGTGTGTCCCATTTGTCCTGTTGCCAGCTGAACGCCGTAGTGACTGCCTCCACCTCCATTCTCAGACTAGATGTTGTGGTATCATATGCCAGGCTCTCCTGCTCCAAACACCAGCCACCACCTTTTGCCATGAACCCTCAAGCACTTCTTATCACAGAGTCACCCATGTAGATGATTACATCACCTGAGTGTGAATTGTTGTGAATCAGTTGTTGCACCTCCTACTCAGCACAGACTGCCGGCCAATCCCTGCATTCCCGGTCCAATGTGATTCTGACTCACTTCTCTCCTAACATACTCAAGCATACACACTTCTCTGATTGTGTCCTCTCCTAACATACTCAAGCATACACACTTCTCTGATTGTGTCCTCTCCTAACATACTCAAGCATACACACTTCTCTGATTATGTCCCCTGCCTGAGCCATCCATGATTTTCCTCTGATCAGCCTGTGGCCTTTAATTGTGTCCAAGGCTTCCATGTCTGCAGCCACTTGGAGATATATTTTAACCTGCAGCACATTGAGGCTGTCTGCAGTTGTGGGTAAAGCTAGGATGTATCACATACATAATACTGGAGTGTCCCTTGTGCATTCCAGTATTACCTGCATAGCTTCATTTTGTATGGCTCTAGTTTCATCAGCTGACTCTTTGACACTATGAGCAGTCCCAATCCATACTCAGTTACTGAGAGAATCAGATTTTGACTGAGTATGAACAACATTCTTTGCTACATTTTCATTGCTGCCACAATCTTCAGCACACAGAATCCCTTCTTAGATCTCATAACAGCTCCTTCCACATGATTCCTGAATGACAGGTTTCTGTCATTTCCAGTTTATTTCTTCTCATAATGTGCCCAACAAATCTTCACCACATTTCCACTGCCATTTGATGTTACTCTTTGTTGTCCATGTTTCAAATCCATATAACAGTACTGGTTCTATATAGCACCAATTTATTTATTGCAGATGACAGCGTTTTATTGGTTAGTATGTTTTCCATCTTGTAAAAGGCAACCTTTGCCATAGTGATTCTTGTTGTAATCTCCACAAAACAGCATCCGTCAGATGTTGTGACTCTTTCGAGATAGTTGTATCGATTCACTTGTTTAAGAATTTTCACCATTTACTTGGATGTTACATTATGATATTTCTTTCTTCTTAGAGACATCTCTGTTGTCTTATAATTGAATATGAACCCAAATTTTTCACTTGTATGATAACCACATCTACTAAATTCTGCAGATCATGTTCGTTGTCTGCAATAAATACTATACCATCTGCATATTATTTATGTTATGTCCTTCGAGGGTAAATTCCTCTCATGTCCTCTACATTTCTCATATTTTCACAATATGGTGGGTGGGGTGGAAGGGGGGGGGGGGAATATGGAGACATGCATCCTTGTTGCACACCTCTCTTGAAAGATTATGATATTGACCTACTTCATTATCAGTTATTTTGGCAGCTTGTTGTGTTCAATATATGTTTTTTTATGTCTAATATCTTGCTGATCAATTTGTAAATCATTTTGAATTGTCTTACTTTATTGAAAATCTTTTCCAGTTCTTTAGATAGTATTTTTAATCTATTGATAGCAATCTTCTTATTCTACTTCTTGTCTGTCTTCTCTATCCCTGCTCTTCCTCCCCTTTTCTTCTTTTATTCCTTCCTTGAAGCTTAAACCCTCAACCTTCTTATGTTAAGCCATAATAATCTTTGTTGTCTCTTGTCCCTTGTTGTCACTTTTCCCACTTATCTGTCACTGATTGGGTTCTCTGTGTGTGTATTTTTAAGAGTCCTTTTTATGTTGTTTCCTTTGGGGATTCCAGAAGAAGAGATTAGTAGTTATGCAGTTAATTGATTTTCTCAGTGTGTGCAATTTTCTGTTTTGTAATCAGTCAATGTCCAAGCTGTTGTATAAAACTATGCTTCCTTCTATAATGTACTGATTCACTGCATAGAAGTCTCTAAGTGTTTCTCCAATATCATTCATTTCTCAGAGTCAGTTTTTTCACAATGTTTTTGCAACCCTTGGTGTCCAATAATTTCATAGCATTCAAGTTAAATTAGGTAGGTCAGTGATCCAGATTCCTGTTGACTTTCTCTTAAAGGAAGACAGCAAAATATGTATGTGGAAAGCTTAAGTAGCTAGGCAACAAGCAGTAATATAAGCACCATTAACCTCATTAAAATATCATATGACCAATATGAATTGAAGAGTTGTTATCACCCATGTTTGCTCCAGATACATAACGCAGGCTTTTTGCACACATTCTGTGCCATATTCTCAGCTTCTTCGTCTGTGTAAGTCATTCTTGGGTAATTTTGAATACATGAGTCAGGTTCCTTGAATCTTGTTTACTAAGGGTCTATTTCCACAGAAGCCCTCAAGGAATGTTGTTCAGGAAAAAATCTCAGCTAAATTATATGACACTTCTGAAAGCCCCTCTTTGGTAGAGGGGTTTGAGCCTTCCAGTGATCCCAAAAGCTATGCCAACGGTAGCGCAAGATACTGCCAGGGTCTTCCATGTCGAACAGGCTAAGGGATAGGAACCAGATGAGCAGGGACACAAACCTGCAGCCTGTAGGTAGGCTAGGGACAACCAAAGGCTAGGGAAAGCAAACCCGAAAAATGCTAGTGGTAGCCCAAGATATGTGTGTATGTACATACATACTAAAATACATGTGCACATACATTCATAACTTGAGTAATATCAGTCTATCCCAGCAAAAAAAAAAAAGGTGCTGAAGATGGAGGCAGCCAGCCAGGAAGTGTACCACAGCAATCAGGATGTCATACTAATATGTGACGGGAAAATGTCTATAATTGCAAAATGATAAGGTGCTCATCCTGTTATGGACCCCTAGCTGTACCGAGCCCTGTGCCTTGATAGGGTCCGACCACAGTAACTGGAGGTTCATCTCAGATGACTTGTGGAGCTAAGGGACATGAGAATAAAGCATATGGCCATATCAGACAAAGAATGAAAATAATTCACTGGAATGTGGAGGAGGGTAGTAGTTATAATATTGAGCTAGAAAAAATCTTGAATGGAGAATAAATCATATGATGCGGATCTACATCTGATCAATTACTACTGTCCAAGCGACTTCCCCAGGCACTAGATACAATCCAAACAAAACAAAAAATAATTGCGTGTGTAAATTTTAATAGCTACTAACAGAGCTGAGCTATGATCTCATGGACCATAGAGGAGAGAGACTTGAAGACTAGCGGGATGAGAATAGATATATCTCGATTAACAAGCCACCCGACCCACCTCCTATCATGGCATACCACAACTATACTTGACCTGGTTTTTCATTCATCAAACCTGGATTGGAATATTGTAGCAATTGTTAGGAAACAACTCTGTGGCAGTAACCATTGGCCAGTCTTTCTAACTGTAGAAAATGAGCTTGTAAGTGAAAGTAGCACTCTCTTAAGGTGGAACTACAGAAAACAGACTGGACAATGTATAAACATTGCACCAGCATACTGGTTAGAAATATGAACACAGATAAAGACATCAATAAAGTAGAGACCAAACCCAGCCAAGAGCACCACAACAAATCAATCAATCATGTGCCATGCCGGAAAGCGTGGGCGGTCATGACTCGCCATTTCACTCGATCACCAGCGTCGTGGATCAGCTCAGTGTTCCTGTCTCGTCCATGCCATGTGGTCAAGCTATCCAGGTATTTTCCTCTCTGTCTTCCTCTTGGTCTGTTCCCTTCGATCTTGCCAGTTGTCACTAAGTTCTCCAATCCATTTCTTCTCATAACATGTCCAAAAAATTTTGACACTCTACGTCTAATTTCTCTAATTAATTTACGATTTTCATTTGTCTCCTGTAGTACTTGGTCATTGGTTTTTCTGTATGTCCATGGTATTCTTTGCATTTTCCTCAGAAATCACATTTCTGCAGCCATCAGATGTTTTTGAGCTTGACTGCACATTGTCCAAGTTTCACATCCATACAAAAGAACAGGCTCTATGTATCCCCTCAACACTCTTTTTCTCATTTCAATTGACATCTTTTTATTGGTCAGAATGTTTTTCATCTTGCTAAAGGCTACTTTCGCCATGGTGATTCTTGTTCTAATCTCTTCAAGGCATCTCCCATCAGATGTTATGACTGTTCCGAGATAATTGTACCGATTCACTTGTTTGAGAATATTCCCATTTACTTGTATATTACATTGTGGTACTTCGTTATTCCTAGTGACGACCATAACTTGTGTCTTTTTACAATTTAATTCCAACCCCAGCTGCTCACTGTGTACAACAACTGTGTCTGCTAATTGTTGTAGATCTTCCTCTACACTATCTTCACTGGATTCTCCTGTTGGGGCATATACTTGAAAAATATTTATGCTAAAAGGTCTGCCACTTAATTTAACTAGTAGAACTCTGTCCGACACGGCCCAATATCCTTGAAGAGATTTTGATGTTTTCTGGTCCAAAATAATAGCCACTCCTCTTTGTCGGTCTTCACCTCCAGAATAAATGATCTTAAAATCTTCATCTATCTTGATGCCTGCTCCTGTCCATCTTGTTTCGCACATCCCTAGAATATTAATTTTTTTCTCTTTTAATTTCTTGTTTTATGTTCTCTAATTTTTGTCGTCGTTTAATGTCCTAACGTTCCATGTTGCTAATTTTAACGTCTCTGTCCTTGTCTTGCGATGACCAGTCTTTAGGCGAATCATAATGTACTAGGCACTTTTAAAGAGGTAGTTTGCCATTGTTTTCCTCTATGGCAGTAACCGTACTGGTCATTTGACCTCAGCCATTGACTCGAGATAGCTCCTCTGCCTGCCGTCGTGAAACTTGAGATCATAACCAACCAATATCTGTCGGCTGCCCTCAAAATTTCATCCACCACCTGCCTTCCGTGGCAACAAATGCCAGCATGCAAAGATAAAATTTCAAAGGGCCAAGTTGCAGGCTAGAAAAGTTGACAAGAAAACGAGTCCCTGAACTTTGAAAGAGACGCAAGGAAGTTGTGGAAGCTGGTAAAACAAATTAACGATGAGGGTACTGGGAGAAAATCTAAGATTACACTGCATAAAGATGGAAACATCATAACTGGAAAACAAGCAGCTGACAATTTTGCAGACTCATTTGCTCAAGACATTGAGATTAGCACAGAGAAAAAACAAGAGATTCAAGAGAAACAACAACATAAAAGATAGAATGAACTAGCACATGATGTCCTGAAGATAGAGGCAGCCAGCCAGGAGGTGTACCACAGAGACACTAGAGGCACCTATCAAACACTCAGTGAGTTGGAGCTAGCAATATCAAAGCTGAAAGTGAGACATCAGTAGTAGATAACAGTATATCCAATGAAATGATCAAGAACCTAGGAACAAAGGCCAAAACAAAGCTACTGTAGATCCTCAATAACTGCTTGACCTTAGGCATAGCTCCACAAACCAGAAGAGAAGTAGTCGTGGTACATCTTTTAAAACCAAGTAAAGATGGTTCCATTGCCTCCAGCTACAGACCAGTTAGCCTCACCAGCTGTCTCTGCAAAACAGTGGAGCGCATCATCAATCACAGACTGCAGTGGTACATTGAAAGTGAAAACGTTCTTATGCCACAGCAGGCAGGATTTAGGCAGTGTTATTCTATGGAAGACCAGACAATCTACCTCTCTAAAGAAATTGAGGACACATTCCAAGATAAGAAACTGGTGTTTGTGGCATGTAAAGATCTAAAGAAAGCGTTTGACAAAGTCTGGAAAGAAGGTCTGATGAAGAAACTGAAAAACTGTAAAGTGAATGAAAGAATGTACAAATGAGTGAAAGCATACTTGCACAACAGAAGAGCCCGAATACAGATAGATGGAACAAAAGCAAGAAAGTTCTGCTGCATCGTGGTGTCCCCCAACATGGAGTCCTGTCCCCCACAATATCCTAATCTTTATCAATGACCTTGTTGCCGAACTACCACAAGGAATTAAAGTGGTAATGTACGCCTATGATCTGTCCTATGGAGCATAAATTAACTGCATCAGTGGCCAGCAGATTTCTACAAAGTTAGGTATGCGTTAGCAGCATGGGCAAATAGATGGTGTGCCAGCATAAACACTGACAAGTGCAGCACCACTCTCTTTACCCTCTCCCCTAAGCTAAAGGCACATCCACATAAAAGGAATACTTTCAGTATAAGAATTTGTAATTTGTAACATTTTCTTGTTTTCTTGAAATGCCATGTTCCTGTTATTTATTCATGGAGTTTTGCCAGAACTCATTTCAAAGCTTTCTTTATACCTTGACGGAGACATAAAGGAAAAGGGAGAATGCATATCTAGAACCATAATATAAATTTATTTGTGATGAACTAAAATGGTACTTTTGTTTCCTTGACAACTTAGGTGATGTACGTACAAGCTCTTGTGTTTGTTGTTCTAGTGGGTAAAATGTTGCGAGCGATATTCTTTGGCCAGTTGAGGGCTGCTGAAATGGAGGTTTGTGGATGTTTTAGATGTTTTATTAGTATTAGTGTATCATAATGTCAATGCTAGCATTAATAATATTTCACATGAGGTTTATATATCATCTATATAATGAATTATACAGCACGCTGAAGATACGATTAAAAGACCATATCACCATAAATAGAAAACAGATGTTTGTTTGATACTAAATGTAAACATATATATATATTTATATATATATATATATATATATATATATATATATATATATATATATATATATATATTGTGGTGCCACAGCCACTAGACCTTGAAGTAGACACTTCATAAATAAGATAACATGACAAATACATTTCACAAAATGCTCAGTCATCATACATTATGACACTCAATTGTTCAGTCACATTAGAAACTGAAAAACCTCATTGAGACTAAAATTATATGTTATAAAACTGTCATTACTGCCTGTAATACCTTGTGATGTTGGACAAAGAGGTCTTGAGCCTTAGGAATTAAGCCCCCTCCGGGAGAAAAAAAACCACATTACCAAGAACTTGAATTGAGTCTCCCGAACAAAAGCCCAGCATCTAAGCACTCGGCCAGACTTGTTATAATTTTATGTTAAAACGAAATATGAAGAATAGAGATGGGTTAAAGGCCAGAGGTTCTATATCATTGCATCGGGTTCTATCCCATAGGGCTCTGTCTTCTTTCCACAGAATGGCCCACCGGAATTGTGGCACAGAGCACAAACTCCATGGCTCCAGTGATGACTCCTAAGGGTCTCTGAAAAAACTGCATTTGTAAACTGAATGGCGGATTCTGAAAACAAACCCACAACCTTTGACCACTTGGCCATGGAGACCCTCATGTCTGTAGAGAGTGATAGTAGTATAATGTCCACCGTGGAGCAAACACAAAGGGGGGGGGGAGAGGGTTTCCTTGATCATCATCACAAGAGTGATAGTAGTATAATGTCCACCGTGGAGCAAGCACAAAGGGGAGAGAGGGTTTCCTTGATCATCATCACAAGAGTGATAGTAGTATAATGTCCACTGTGGAGCAAGCACAAAGGGGGGAGAGGGTTTCCTTGATCATCATCACAAGAGTGATAGTAGTATAATGTCCACCGTGGAGCAAGCACAAAGGGGAGAGAGGGTTTCCTTGATCATCATCACAAGAGTGATAGTAGTATAATGTCCACCGTGGAGCAAGCACAAAGGGGAGAGAGGGTTTCCTTGATCATCATCACAAGTGTGATAGTAGTATAATGTCCACCGTGGAGCAAGCACAAAGGGAGGAGAGGGTTTCCTTGATCATCATCACAAGAGTGATAGTAGTATAATGTCCACCGTGGAGCAAGCACAAAGGGGAGAGAGGGTTTCCTTGATCATCATCACAAGAGTGATAGTAGTATAATGTCCACCGTGGAGCAAGCACAAAGGGGAGAGAGGGTTTCCTTGATCATCATCACAAGTGTGATAGTAGTATAATGTCCACCGTGGAGCAAGCACAAAGGGGGGAGAGGGTTTCCTTGATCATCATCACAAGAGTGATAGTAGTATAATGTCCACCGTGGAGCAAGCACAAAGGGGGGGGGGGAGAGGGTTTCCTTGATCATCATCACAAGAGTGATAGTAGTATAATGTCCACCGTGGAGCAAGCACAAAGGGGGGGGGGGAGAGGGTTTCCTTGATCATCATCACAAGAGTGATAGTAGTATAATGTCCACCGTGGAGCAAACACAAAAAGGGGGGGGGGGGTCCTTGATCATCATCACAAGAGTGATAGTAGTATAATGCCCACCGTGGAGCAAGCACAAAGGGGGGGGGGGGGGGTTTCTTGATCATCATCACAAGAGTGATAGTAGTATAATGCCCACCATGGAGCAAGCACAAAGGGGGGAGAGGGTTTCCTTGATCATCATCACAAGAGTGATAGTAGTATAATGTCCACCGTGGAGCAAGCACAAAGGGGAGAGAGGGTTTCCTTGATCATCATCACAAGAGTGATAGTAGTATAATGTCCACCGTAGAGCAAACACAAAGGGGAGCAAGAGGGTTTCCTTGATCATCATCACAAGAGTGATAGTAGTATAATGTCCACCGTGGAGCAAGCACAAAGGGGGGGGGGAGAGGGTTTCCTTGATCATCATCACAACAGTGATAGTAGTATAATGTCCACCGTGGAGCAAGCACACAGGGGAGAGAGGGTTTCCTTGATCATCATCACAAGAGTGATAGTAGTATAATGCCCACCATGGAGCAAGCACAAAGGGGGGAGAGGGTTTCCTTGATCATCATCACAAGAGTGATAGTAGTATAATGTCCACCGTGGAGCAAGCACAAAGGGGAGAGAGGGTTTCCTTGATCATCATCACAAGAGTGATAGTAGTATAATGTCCACCGTAGAGCAAACACAAAGGGGAGCAAGAGGGTTTCCTTGATCATCATCACAAGAGTGATAGTAGTATAATGTCCACCGTGGAGCAAGCACAAAGGGGAGAGAGGGTTTCCTTGATCATCATCACAAGAGTGATAGTAGTATAATGTCCACCATGGAGCAAGCACAAAGGGGGGGGGGAGAGGGTTTCCTTGATCATCATCACAAGAGTGATAGTAGTATAATGTCCACCGTGGAGCAAGCACAAAGGTGAGAGAGGGTTTCCTTGATCATCATCACAAGAGTGATAGTAGTATAATGTCCACCGTGGAGCAAGCACAAAGGGGGGGGGGGAGATGGTTTCCTTGATCATCATCACAAGAGTGATAGTAGTATAATGTCCACCGTGGAGCAAGCACAAAGGGGGGGGGGGTTTCCTTGATCATTATCACAAGAGTGATAGTAGTATAATGTCCACCGTGGAGCAAGCACAAAGGGGGGGGGGGAGAGGGTTTCCTTGATCATCATCACAAGAGTGATAGTAGTATAATGTCCACCGTGGAGCAAGCACAAAGGGGAGAGAGGGTTTCCTTGATCATCATCACAAGAGTGATAGTAGTATAATGTCCACCGTGGAGCAAGCACAAAGGGGAGAGAGGGTTTCCTTGATCATCATCACAAGAGTGATAGTAGTATAATGTCCACCGTAGAGCAAACACAAAGGGGAGCAAGAGGGTTTCCTTGATCATCATCACAAGAGTGATAGTAGTATAATGTCCACCGTGGAGCAAGCACAAAGGGGAGAGAGGGTTTCCTTGATCATCATGACAAGAGTGATAGTAGTATAATGTCCACCATGGAGCAAGCACAAAGGGGGGGGGGGAGAGGGTTTCCTTGATCATCATCACAAGAGTGATAGTAGTATAATGTCCACCGTGGAGCAAGCACAAAGGGGGGAGAGGGTTTCCTTGATCATTATCACAAGAGTGATAGTAGTATAATGTCCACCGTGGAGCAAGCACAAAGGGGGGGGGGGAGAGGGTTTCCTTGATCATCATCACAAGAGTGATAGTAGTATAATGCCCACCGTGGAGCAAGCACAAAGGGGGGGGGGGGGTTTCTTGATCATCATCACAAGAGTGATAGTAGTATAATGTCCACCGTGGAGCAAGCACAAAGGGAAGAGAGGGTTTCCTTGATCATCATCACAAGAGTAATAGTAGTATAATGTCCACCGTGGAGCAAGCACAAAGGGAAGAGAGTGGTTTCTTGACCATCATCACAAGAGTGATAGTAGTATAATGTCCAACGTGGAGCAAGCACAAAAGGGGGGGGGGGAGAGGGTTTCCTTGATCATCATCACAAGAGTGATAGTAGTATAATGTCCACTGTGGAGCAAACACAAGGGGGGGGGAGGGTTTCCTTGATCATCATCACAAGAGTGATAGTAGTATAATGTCCACCGTGGAGCAAGCACAAAAGGGGGGGGGGGAGAGGGTTTCCTTGATCATCATCACAAGAGTGATAGTAGTATAATGTCCACAGTGGAGCAAGCACAAGGGGGGGGGGGAGAGAGGGTTTCCTTGATCATCATCACAAGAGTGATAGTAGTATAATGTCCACCGTGGAGCAAGCACAAAGGGGAGAGAGGGTTTCCTTGATCATCATCACAAGAGTGATAGTAGTATAATGTCCACCGTGGAGCAAGCACAAAAGGGGGGGGGGGGGAGAGAGGGTTTCCTTGATCATCATCACAAGAGTGATAGTAGTATAATGTCCACTGTGGAGCAAGCACAAAAGGGGGGGGGGGGAGAGGGTTTCCTTGATCATCATCGCAAGAGTGATAGTAGTATAATGTCCACCGTAGAGCAAACACAAAGTGGGGGGGGGGGGGAGAGGGTTTCCTTGATCATCATCACAAGAGTGCTAGTAGTATAATGTCCACCGTGGAGCAAGCACAAAGGGGAGAGAGGGTTTCCTTGATCATCATCACAAGAGTGATAGTAGTATAATGTCCACCATGGAGCAAGCACAAAAGGGGGGGGGGAGAGGGTTTCCTTGATCATCATCACAAGAGTGATAGTAGTATAATGTCCACCGTGGAGCAAGCACAAAGGTGAGAGAGGGTTTCCTTGATCATCATCACAAGAGTGATAGTAGTATAATGTCCACCGTGGAGCAAGCACAAAGGGGGGGGGGGGAGAGGGTTTCCTTGATCATCATCACAAGAGTGATAGTAGTATAATGTCCACCGTGGAGCAAGCACAAAGGGGGGGGGGAGGGTTTCCTTGATCATTATCACAAGAGTGATAGTAGTATAATGTCCACCGTGGAGCAAGCACAAAGGGGGGGGGGGGGAGAGAGGGTTTCCTTGATCATCATCACAAGAGTGATAGTAGTATAATGTCCACCGTGGAGCAAGCACAAAGGGGAGAGAGGGTTTCCTTGATCATCATCACAAGAGTGATAGTAGTATAATGTCCACCGTGGAGCAAGCACAAAGGGGAGAGAGGGTTTCCTTGATCATCATCACAAGAGTGATAGTAGTATAATGTCCACCGTAGAGCAAACACAAAGGGGAGCAAGAGGGTTTCCTTGATCATCATCACAAGAGTGATAGTAGTATAATGTCCACCGTGGAGCAAGCACAAAGGGGAGAGAGGGTTTCCTTGATCATCATGACAAGAGTGATAGTAGTATAATGTCCACCATGGAGTAAGCACAAAGGGGGGGGGGGAGAGAGGGTTTCCTTGATCATCATCACAAGAGTGATAGTAGTATAATGTCCACCGTGGAGCAAGCACAAAGGGGGGAGAGGGTTTCCTTGATCATCATCACAAGAGTGATAGTAGTATAATGTCCACCGTGGAGCAAGCACAAAGGGGGGGGGGAGAGAGGGTTTCCTTGATCATCATCACAAGAGTGATAGTAGTATAATGCCCACCGTGGAGCAAGCACAAAGGGGGGGGGGGGGGGGGGAGGTTCTTGATCATCATCACAAGAGTGATAGTAGTATAATGCCCACCATGGAGCAAGCACAAAGGGGGGAGAGGGTTTCCTTGATCATCATCACAAGAGTGATAGTAGTATAATGTCCACCGTGGAGCAAGCACAAAGTGGGGCGAGGGTTTCCTTGATCATCATCACAAGAGTGATAGTAGTATAATGTCCACCGTGGAGCAAGCACAAAGGGGAGAGAGGGTTTCCTTGATCATCATCACAAGAGTGATAGTAGTATAATGTCCACCGTGGAGCAAGCACAAAGGTGAGAGAGGGTTTCCTTGATCATCATCACAAGAGTGATAGTAGTATAATGTCCACTGTGGAGCAAGCACAAAGGGGAGAGAGGGTTTCCTTGATCATCATCACAAGAGTGATAGTAGTATAATGTCCACCGTGGAGCAAGCACAAAGGGGGGGGGGGGGAGAGGGTTTCCTTGATCATCATCACAAGAGTGATAGTAGTATAATGTCCACCGTGGAGCAAGCACAAAGGGAAGAGAGGGTTTCCTTGATCATCATCACAAGAGTGATAGTAGTATAATGCCCACCGTGGAGCAAGCACAAAGGGGGGGGGGGGACGGGGTTTCCTTGATCATCATCACAAGAGTGATAGTAGTATAATGTCCACCGTGGAGCAAGCACACAAGGGGGGGGGGGAGGAGAGAGGGTTTCCTTGATCATCATCACAAGAGTGATAGTAGTATAATGTCCACCGTGGAGCAAGCACAAAGGGGGGGGGGGGAGAGGGTTTCCTTGATCATCATCACAGGAGTGATAGTAGTATAATGTCCACCGTGGAGCAAGCACAAAGGGAAGAGAGGGTTTCCTTGATCATCATCACAAGAGTGATAGTAGTATAATGTCCACCGTGGAGCAAACACAAAGGGAGGGGGGGGGGTTCCTTGATCATCATCACAAGAGTGATAGTAGTATAATGCCCACCGTGGAGCAAGCACAAAGGGGGGGGGGGGGACGGGGTTTCCTTGATCATCATCACAAGAGTGATAGTAGTATAATGTCCACCGTGGAGCAAACACAAAGGGAGGGGGGGGGGGTTCCTTGATCATCATCACAAGAGTGATAGTAGTATAATGCCCACCGTGGAGCAAGCACAAAGGGGGGGGGGGACGGGGTTTCCTTGATCATCATCACAAGAGTGATAGTAGTATAATGTCCACCGTGGAGCAAGCACAAAGGGAAGAGAGGGTTTCCTTGATCATCATCACAAGAGTGATAGTAGTATAATGTCCACCGTGGAGCAAGCACAAATGGAAGAGAGTGGTTTCTTGACCATCATCACAAGAGTGATAGTAGTATAATGTCCACCGTGGAGCAAGCACACAAGGGGGGGGGGGAGAGGGTTTCCTTGATCATCATCACAAGAGTGATAGTAGTATAATGTCCACCGTGGAGCAAGCACAAAGTGGGGGGGGGGGAGAGGGTTTCCTTGATCATCATCACAAGAGTGATAGTAGTATAATGTCCACCGTGGAGCAAACACAAAGGGGGGGGGGGGGAGAGGGTTTCCTTGATCATCATCACAAGAGTGATAGTATAATGTCCAGCGTGGAGCAAGCACAAAAGGGGGGGGGGGGGAGAGGGTTTCCTTGATCATCATCACAAGAGTGATAGTAGTATAATGTCCACCGTGGAGCAAGCACAAAGGGGGGGGGGGAGAGAGGGTTTCCTTGATCATCATCACAAGAGTGATAGTAGTATAATGTCCACCATGGAGCAAGCACAAAGGGGAGAGAGGGTTTCCTTGATCATCATCACAAGAGTGATAGTAGTATAATGTCCACCGTGGAGCAAGCACAAAAGGGGGGGGGGAGAGGGTTTCCTTGATCATCATCACAAGAGTGATAGTAGTATAATGTCCACCGTGGAGCAAGCACAAAGTGGGGCGAGGGTTTCCTTGATCATCATCACAAGAGTGATAGTAGTATAATGTCCACCGTGGAGCAAACACAAAGGGGGGGGGGGTTCCTTGATCATCATCACAAGAGTGATAGTAGTATAATGTCCAACGTGGAGCAAGCACAAAGGTGAGAGAGGGTTTCCTTGATCATCATCACAAGAGTGATAGTAGTATAATGTCCACTGTGGAGCAAGCACAAGGGGGGGGGGGGGGGGGGGAGAGGGTTTCCTTGATCATCATCACAAGAGTGATAGTATAATGTCCACCGTGGAGCAAACACAAAGGGGGGGGGGGGGGGTTCCTTGATCATCATCACAAGAGTGATAGTAGTATAATGCCCACCGTGGAGCAAGCACAAAAGGGGGGGGGGAGAGGGTTTCCTTGATCATCATCACAAGAGTGATAGTAGTATAATGTCCACCTTGGAGCAAGCACAAAGGGGGTAGAGGGTTTCCTTGATCATCATCACAAGAGTGATAGTAGTATAATGTCCACCGTGGAGCAAGCACAAAGTGGGTAGAGGGTTTCCTTGATCATCATCACAAGAGTGATAGTAGTATAATGTCCACCGTGGAGCAAGCACAAAGGGGTGGGGGGGGGGGGAGAGGATTTCCTTGATCATCATCACAAGAGTGATAGTAGTATAATGTCCAACGTGGAGCAAGCACAAAGGTGGAAGGGAGTTTCCCTGATCATCATCACAAGAGTGATAGTAGTATAATGTCCAACGTGGAGCAAGCACAAAGGTGGAAGGGAGTTTCCCTGATCATCATCACAAGAGTGATAGTAGTATAATGTCCAACGTGGAGCAAGCACAAAGGTGGAAGGGAGTTTCCCTGATCATCATAACAAGTCACACTTCTAAGAATATGTTTTCCTCTTTAACTACTTTACACTTAGTGGACGGGCTGACATGTGTAATGACTTCCAGGTGTCCTTCTCCCATTGTGCATCTGAACCCTGTCTGCCAGCTTCTTGACATGTAGTAGAGAGGTTTATATATGAGAGTGTGTTTGTTCATCTTGTCAGACAAAACTATAGTTTACATATGTTTACTGTCCACATTTTCAGCATCTCATAGAGCGCTCCTGGTATGCAGTTACAGAAACATGCCTTGCATTTACAGTGTTCAGAGATGACTTCAGTCCCCGCTTTGTCGCTCTCTTTACACTGCTTTTGTTTCTGAAGTGCTTCCATTGGTTGGCTGAGGATAGGATTGATTATGTAAGTAGTATTAATATCATTATTTAACTGTTTGTCCTGAGTTGGATATTTTTGTGTGACATTTCTTCTTCTGTATTCTCCTTTTAAAAGGTCATAGCTATATCTAGTTGTGAGCCTCCCTAACTCAGTGCTAAGTGTCTAACTTTGGCATATATTTCCATCTTTCCTTGAGCAGAATGTTTTCCCCCTAACAATATCTCCAGGACAACAGCCTGTTCTGCTGTATGACAATGAATCTTGAAACATGAATGAAAAATTGGGAGAAGCTTAGAGGCCATGGTTTCTGGGACGAATAGTGTGAGTATCTTGGATGGCCAGAGTAACTAACAATGATTGCCTGGAAGAGACTACTGAAGTAGAACATTTTACATAACTGTAAGACAGGGAAAAACAGTGGTTTTTGTGTGTCTTATATAATGAAAATAGAGATATTGGAAAGATCAACAACAGCAGAGGCAGAACAAGAGAATTGATGCCTTAAATGGTGGCAAATTGGAATATCTTCAGTAGAATTGATCCAAAACACTAAGGACCAAGTGTGGGGAAACATGAATGCCTTTGCCACTTTCGATGAAACATGATGACAGTCATGGACAGCATGGTGGCCGACTGTTCGTATTTTCTGATTGCTGAGTTGTATTTGTGTGTGTGTGTATGTGCTTGCTTTTGATCTCAAGTGTAGTCCATACACGTGCTACTTTTTCTAACACACTGGACTGATTTTTGCGTATAGATTAGCTTTCTCTAATATCAGTGTCCCTGGCCATCAGGCAAATCTACTCCGACTTCTGAGGTACTTATAATTTATGTCCCCAAGTTAAGAAAGGGAAGTCAACATTTTAGTCCCACTGACCGGTGTAGAAGTTGAACCTGCTACCTCGGCATCAGCACACCGGAAGTTTAAGAGCATGTGCTCTTATCCATTTGGCCATGTTGATCTCCTGACTGCTGATTGATGGTAAATATTTGCAACTGGCACACTGGATGTCTGGTCTGTCACCCTTATCCAAGGAAGCAAGGTGATTACTGGGAATTATACCCAAGTTGCCAGCAACCAATGGTTCTGGTAAATATTTGCAGCCTTGTGCTGAGAGCGACCCAGTGATTTGTCATACAGACACTGAAATATGGTATTGTCCCTAGTGTGACGTGTGGTGATTGCCTTATCATGGACATTTGTGAAGTGTGCACCACTTCAAATATGCTTTGTGTGTTTTGTTACAGATGGAGAGAAGTCCTGCCATTTCTTGGTTGTTTCATTTTCGAGCATTGTGTAAGTATATACATGAAGACAAGTCTACACATTGTTTGTACAATTCAATTATTACAGCTTTACACACAAAGAACAAACATATCAGTATTACAATAACCAGTAAATACCAAGATAAGTATATTCAAAGCACCAAAAAGAAAACACACTAGTTGGTACATATTTGTAACAAGAATAAAATGACAAAATGTTTATGGAGAGAAGTGAGTAATTTAACAAACAGATAAATGTAGACAGTCAACATTTGTTCTTTCTCTTTAAATATGATTAATTTAAATGATGCAATTAGGGATCCAGTTTGGCACCTGCAGGAGAAACAGTGATAGAGGATGGAGTTGCGTAGATAACCAGCTGACCACAAAATCTATAGATAGCTCTCCTCTTCAACCTGGCAGTCATGGCTAGATACTTGCCTGTTGGCTCGGTGGTCATGGCTTCAGCCTGGCAGTCATGGCTAGATACTTGCCTGTTGGCTCTGTAGTCATGGCTTCAACCTGGCAGTCATGGCTAGATACTTGCCTGTTGGCTCTGTGGTCATGGCCTCAACATGGCTGTCATGGCTAGATACTTGCCTGTTGGCTCAGTGGTCATGGCTTCAACATGGCTGTCATGGCTAGATACTTGCCTGTTGGCTCGGTGGTCATGGCTTCAACCTGGCAGTCATGGCTAGGTACTTGCCTGTTGGCTCGGTGATCATGGCTTCAATATGGCTGTCATGGCTAGATACTTGCCTGTTGGCTCCGTGGTCATGGCTTCAACCTGGCAGTCATGGCTAGATACTTGCCTGTTGGCTCTGTGGTCATGGCTTCAATATGGCTGTCATGGCTAGATACTTGCCTGTTAGCTCGGTGGTCATGGCTTCAACATGGCTGTCATGGCTAGATACTTGCCTGTTGGCTCAGTGGTCATGGCTTCAACCTGGCAGTCATGGCTAGATACTTGCCTGTTGGCTCAGTGGTCATGGCTTCAATATGGCTGTCATGGCTAGATACTTGCCTGTTGGCTCTGTGGTCATGGCTTCAACATGGCTGTCATGGCTAGATACTTGCCTGTTGGCTCAGTGGTCATGGCTTCATCCTGGCAGTCATGGCTAGATACTTGCCTGTTGGCTCGGTGATCATGGCTTCAATATGGCTGTCATGGCTAGATACTTGCCTGTTGGCTCAGTGATCATGGCTTCAATATGGCTGTCATGGCTAGATACTTGCCTGTTGGCTCTGTGGTCATGGCTTCAATATGGCTGTCATGGCTAGATACTTGCCTGTTGGCTCTGTGGTCATGGCTTCAACATGGCTGTCATGGCTAGATACTTGCCTTTTGGCTCTGTGGTCATGGCTTCAACCTGGCTGTCATGGCTAGATTCTTGCCTGTTGGCTCTGTGGTCATGGCTTCAACCTGCCAGTCATGGCTAGATACTTGCCTGTTGGCTCAGTGATCATGGCTTCAATATGGCTGTCATGACTAGATACTTGCCTGTTGGCTCAGTGGTCATGGCTTCATCCTGGCAGTCATGGCTAGATACTTGCCTGTTGGCTCAGTGATCATGGCTTCAATATGGCTGTCATGGCTAGATACTTGCCTGTTGGCTCTGTGGTCATGGCTTCAATATGGCTGTCATGGCTAGATACTTGCCTGTTAGCTCGGTGGTCATGGCTTCAACATGGCTGTCATGGCTAGATACTTGCCTGTTGGCTCTGTGGTCATGGCTTCAATATGGCTGTCATGGCTAGATACTTGCCTGTTAGCTCGGTGGTCATGGCTTCAATATGGCTGTCATGGCTAGATACTTGCCTGTTGGCTCTGTGGTCATGGCTTCAATATGGCTGTCATGGCTAGATACTTGCCTGTTAGCTCGGTGGTCATGGCTTCAACATGGCTGTCATGGCTAGATACTTGCCTGTTGGCTCAGTGGTCATGGCTTCATCCTGGCAGTCATGGCTAGATACTTGCCTGTTGGCTCAGTGATCATGGCTTCAATATGGCTGTCATGGCTAGATACTTGCCTGTTGGCTCTGTGGTCATGGCTTCAATATGGCTGTCATGGCTAGATACTTGCCTGTTAGCTCGGTGGTCATGGCTTCAACATGGCTGTCATGGCTAGATACTTGCCTGTTGGCTCAGTGATCATGGCTTCAATATGGCTGTCATGGCTAGATACTTGCCTGTTGGCTCTGTGGTCATGGCTTCAACCTGGCAGTCATGGCTAGATACTTGCCTGTTGGCTCTGTGGTCATGGCTTCAACATGGCTGTCATGGCTAGATACTTGCCTGTTGGCTCCGTGGTCATGGCTTCAATATGGCTGTCATGGCTAGATACTTGCCTGTTGGCTCAGTGGTCATGGCTTCAATATGGCTGTCATGGCTAGATACTTGCCTGTTGGCTCAGTGGTCATGGCTTCAATATGGCTGTCATGGCTAGATACTTGCCTGTTGGCGCAGTGGTCATGGCTTCAATATGGCTGTCATGGCTAGATACTTGCCTGTTGGCTCTGTGGTCATGGCTTCAACATGGCTGTCATGGCTAGATACTTGCCTGTTAGCTCGGTGATCATGGCTTCAACATGGCTGTCATGGCTAGATACTTGCCTGTTGGCTCAGTGATCATGGCTTCAATATGGCTGTCATGGCTAGATACTTGCCTGTTGGCTCAGTGGTCATGGCTTCAATATGGCTGTCATGGCTAGATACTTGCCTGTTGGCTCAGAGGTCATGGCTTCAATATGGCTGTCATGGCTAGATACTTGCCTGTTGGCTCAGAGGTCATGGCTTCAATATGGCTGTCATGGCTAGATACTTGCCTGTTGGCTCAGTGGTCATGGCTTCTATATGGCTGTCATGGCTAGATACTTGCCTGTTGGCTCTGTGGTCATGGCTGTCATGGCTAGATACTTGCCTTTTGGCTCGGTGGTCATGGGTTTGATCTGTATTGGGGTGGATTCGGGGGGCTGCGTGGTCTCGAGGTATGGTGTCCGCCTCGAGTGCTGGAGGTCCCGGGTTCATGCCCCGGTGAGGACCAGGATTTTTGTCACATGGACTTCTAGTAATAAAATTTCCCCTGGTCTCTGGGTAGTGAGATCAGACGCCCGTGTGTATTGTTGCGCACGTAAAAAATCCCTTGGCATTTGGAAATTAAAAAAGAGTAACCTAACGGCGCTGCCTGGGCAAAATTTTGAGTTAAAAATCTACCCGGTGCTATGGAGTTCGTGCACTGAGCTGAGTTTCTCCAGACTGAGGTTTGAGTTAGGAGGAGAACGGAGCACTTATGGGTTACACCCGTGTGCCGTGATGTTGATCCATCGACTAAACTAAACTGGGGTGGATTCCAATTTGTTTAATTGACGTTGGCTTCCAGATCAGCCCTGACCGCAGTGTGTACCAGGACATGTCTTGGGAAGTCAAGGCAGCCGGCATGGTACTGACCACATCCCCCATATCCCAGTACACTTCAGTTTGTACGAGGGACCTGTACTTGTTTACTAAATCTTGCAGCTGAGCCTCTTGCTCTGTATATTTTGTTCATATTGTGACTTTGTTCATTATGTCTGTATATTTTGTTCATGTTGTGACTTTGTTCATTATGTCTGTATATTTTGTTCATGTTGTGACTTTGTTCATGATGTCTGTATATTTTGTTCATGTTGTGACTTTGTTCATGATGTCTGTATATTTTGTTCATGTTGTGACTTTGTTCATGATGTCTGTATATTTTGTTCATGTTGTGACTTTGTTCATTATGTCTGTATATTTTGTTCATGTTGTGACTTTGTTCATTATGTCTGTATATTTTGTTCATGTTGTGACTTTGTTCATTATGTCTGTATATTTTGTTCATGTTGTGACTCCTCAGCTCTGATGTTTGTGCTGGGCTTGTTGGATATCTTGTTTGTGAGACATGCATTTGAATCAACCATGACGAAAGGTCCGTCTGTTCAGCTGGTCTTTGGGTTTGAGGTAACCTTCACTTGATGTTTTGTTTTTGTTTAACTCCCAAATTAATGATGAAATTAAGTAGTGGTAATGAATACTGAAGACAACACATGCTGTGACTATTTTGTATATCATTATCATTTGTAATATCATCAAATGGCAAACCAGAGGACGAGAAGGAAAATAGATGCAATAAAGCAAACAAACTCATTGGACAAATGACACCAATACTAAAGAACAAATATATGTCAATAGTTATCACTCTGGATGCTCTTATAAGTTAAACCCAGAGATTTATTAGAAATTATATACATACAGAAGAATGTTTGAATGTTCATTTTCTTCATCATTAGGCATCATATGGCAAATGTGGACCACAAACCATTGTCCATATGGGGGTAGACATTAAAAGTAAATAGATTACCTTCATCACTTTGAAGCTTTATCGGGAACATGACACAATAGTTGCAGTTTGCAGAATAGTGATTTCTGTGGCAATTTACCATGAAGAGTTTACAAACACAGGTATTACAGAAACATGAAGTGTAAATATAGCACATGTGGCAGTTCATGGCTGCTTTTTGGCAAGAATTAATTCTAAGCCTTCTGTTTTCATGTATGTACGCATCTCTTTTGTTTTGATGTATGCACACATCTCTTAATGCTAATTGATTTGTAAATATTTTTTATTGACAGTATGAGATCTTGTTTACCGTGGTGCTGATGACGTTCATCAAGTATGTTCTACACACAATAGACTTACGAAGTCAGAACCCGTGGGACAACAAAGCCGTGTATCTCCTCTACTCTGAACTTGTTATGGGTTTGTATATACATTGTTTGAAAAAGACTTAATTAAGACTTTCACTATTAATTTGTGTACAATTGTTTGAACTGGTTCCGTACACAAATGGCCACAATTATTTATCTTTCAGTGTTTGTGCACAATTGTTTGAACTGATTCCGTACAATAATGGCCACAATTATTTATCTTTCGGAGGTCAGCATGGCCGATGGATAAGGACACATGTTCTTAAACATCCGGTGTGCTGATACCGAGGTAAGGGGTTCAACCCCTACACCGGACAGTTGAACTAAATATGTTGACCTCTTGTCTTTGACTTGGGGACGTAAATTACAAGTACCTCTGAAGTCAGAGAGTGTTCACCTGATGGCGAGGGACACTGTGAATATGGAAAGCTAATCCACATGCAAAATTCAGTCTAGTACTACTGGAAGTAGTGTGTATGGACTACGCTTGAGTTCAAAGCGAGCGAGCTCCAAAAAAAAAAATTATATTTCAATATTAGTACAGTTGTTTGATTACACGTGAAACTAAATGGAATTCATGATACAACACAGCTCCAACTATCATTCATGATATAACAGATTGTGTATCACACCCATAAATTCAGCGCTCATTTATTTGACATTCACTATAAAATTAAGCTTAAGGATTAGTCAAGAATAGTGTATTCTCTACCAAACTAAAGGCAAATGGATGTACACTGTTGTGGAATATTTTAATGTTTAGTTGGTGTTTCTGTCAGAGAAATATGTGCATGCTAAAAAGAAAATCTGGAAAAAAATGTCTCACTTATCCAAGGTCTTTGATGAAATATTTTTTATTGCAACCTGATCTGAGCTCTGTATTTTTTAGTTAATCTATTTATAAACACAGCACAATTCAAAGAAAAATGACTGGACAGATAATTTCTTAAATGTTCACATATTTATAATAGATTGCACGATTTATTGCCTGACATATTTCACTGCATCTCATCAGGTGCATACGGCAGAATTCACACAACATAAAGTGAAATGATTAGATAAATCCTTCAACTGAAATATACAAGTTTGCACAGTAATGTCAATTGTCCACCACAGTAATTTTAAACAGACTAACATGTCTTTCTGTTTGCCCAAGGCTGGCTTATGTAGGTTAATCATTATGGCTTCTGCAAACTTTAACAAGCGACTATTTTGTGTGTTGAACAACACAGGAAGGCACTGTCTCTCTCAATCACATGGTCTCTCTCTGGCATATGCCTCGCGATCGATGAAGCGGGGATGTTCTTATGTGTCGGCCTACCTAGGCTCACATCACCTGTATGTAGTATCTTGTTAATCCAGTTAGGGTGTGTTCAGAAACCCTGCTGTGTAACTGTCACTCTGTGCTGTCAGTGTAGGTAGATTCGCACCTGCATGTAAATTGGTAAATACAGTTAGATTTGGCGTACAAAGTGATAGGTTCTTTAACTGCTGGGGTGGGAATAGGTGTGGTTCTGTACCTAATAACTGGAGTTTCAGCACAGAATGTTAGGCCAACTGCTGTGCTGAGCCAGTCCTGTAGACGTTGCATTATGTCATTCCTTCGAAAGGTTAGATGGATAAATACCTTGAGTTTAGGGACTGGTTTTGGTTTGGGCTGTTGGCAGTGGCGCTTTATAAATCCTGTGGAGTACCAATTCAAGTTTAAGGCATTCTTCAGAGTTTCAAATTTCTCTGTAAGTGTGTCCTGGGTGCATATCTTCCTAGCACAGTCAAACGGTCCGTACTAAACCTCGTTTGTACTGGACAGGTTGAAACTCTGAAAATGTCAGTATTGGCCAGTCCATGTTTCTTTGTGGTACAACTCAGAAAGCATGTTGAGTAAGGTGAGGACAGGCATGCTTCGTGCAGAGTGGCTTGCTTTGCTTCGGAGGTCACGGGTGGCAAGCATCGCCTAGATCTTTTCTCCAGGGTATGCCGGTGTGCTGGGGAATGAACAGGTGGACAGATTGGCTAGCTCTGCAAAACTTGATGGAGTATTGGTGCATGACAAGGCAGATCTCGTTGCGGCCTTGTGGGAGCACGTGTACACCTCGGAGGAGCAAATGAGGCAGTGAGGAGTGACGGTCGCTCAGAGGAAAGGCAAGACGGACATATAATCGGATTGCTACTGGTACTATTGGTGTTGGAACTCTTCGCTGGCTGCTGAGGATGGGGACGGAGCGCCTATGGTAATGCCCCAAATGCTGTGATGTCGGTTCCTAGATCAGTCAATCAATCTTTGCGGTACACCGATCTTTGAATTGTGCTGTCTGCTCTACGTCTCGTTAGAATATCTAGAAACGGCAACGCTTCATTGTATTCATGTTCCATAGATAGAGAGATGTTTTTATGTGCCGTTCATTATGGCCTGGAACGACATTGCTTGCAGCTCGTCTGTGGTGATAATTAGTATATCGTCCACATACCGATGGTAGAAGACCAAGTTTTTCATGTCTGAGGATCTCTTTTCTTCTAAATGTGCCATGAAGATGTTCGCAAGAATAGGACCAAGAGACTCCCCATGGCCACTCCGTCATTTTGGCGGTATGACTTTTTCAGAAAATTGAATTGTATGTTGGCGGTACGTAGTAATAATAGCCTCTCCAGAATAGAAGTTGGTATGCCTAGTTTTAGTTGTTTTTCTTTATTGCATTCACTTATTATTTTCACTGTCTCATCTAATGCAACGTTGGTGAATATGGATGCTATGTGTTTATGTCCATTTATGCTTAGTACGGACCCTGTTTGACAGTGCTAGGAAGATATGCACCCAGGACACACTTACAGATGAATTTGAAAATCTGAAGAATGCCTTAAACCTGAATGGGTACTCCACAGGATTTATAAAGCGTGGCGCCAACAGCCCAAGCCAAAATCAGTCCCTAAACTCAAGGTATTTATCTATCTAACCTTTCGAGGGGATGACGTAATGCAACGTCTACAGGACCGGTCTACAGGACCGGTTCATCACAGCAGTCAGTGGAACATTCTGTGCTGCAACTCCAGTTATTAGGTACAGAACCACACCTATTCCCACCCCAGCAGTTAAAGAACCTATCGCTTTGTACTCCAAATCTAATTGTATTTACCAATTTACATGCAGGTGCGAGTCTCCCTACATCGACATCGACAGAACAGAGCGACAGTTACACAGCAGGGTTGCTGAACACATTCCTAACTTTGATTAACAAGATACTAGACACAGGCGATGTGAGCCTAGGTAGGCCGACACATAAGAACATCCCCGCTTCATCGATCGCAAGGCATCTGCCGGAGAGTGGCCATGTGATTTAGAGAGACAGTGTCTTCCGTGTGTAGTTCAACACACAAAATAGTCGCTTGTTAAAGTTTGCAGAAGCCATAATGATTAACCTACATAAGCCAGCCTTGTGCAAACAAAAAGACATGTTAGTCAGTTTAAGATTACCGTGGTAGACAATTGACATTACTGTGCGAACATGTGTATATTTCAGCTTGAAGGATTTATCTAATCTTTTGTTGTGTGAATTCTGCAGTATGTACCTGACGAGATGCAGCGAAATATGCCAGGCAATAAGTCATGCAATCTATTGTTTGTGTCTTCGTTATTCAAATTCACTATGGCAAAACATTGTTTTGAATTTCTGAAACATATTTATAAGGCTGAGGAAATGTCAACCTGTAGTACTGACATTGTTAAGCCCAAGAAATAAACAAACTATGCAAATGAATCATAACATCTTGCCAGGAATAAATTACCTAGCATTGTAAATGTGATTCTTGCAAATGTGGTTTTATTTATTTTCTACATTTTTCTTTGTTAGTCTGCTACACAGGTATAAGAAGGAAAAACGTCCCATTTTGCTTATTCCAACTTACCTTTGTTAAAACATTTAAAGTGTATTTAAACCAAATGACCACTAAAGTCACTTTCAGCAACTACTCTGACATCTAATAGTGTGTAGTATACACAACAAATACATGATCACAATTTATTCATAGTAAACTAATCCTGTTTGCTGAATTTTGATCACTGTATCAGTTTCAGCAGACAACTGAAACAAGGCATAGGTTTTCCTGTTTACTTCCGTTCTAGGTTTAAAGTTTGGTAATATGTAAACATGGACTGAGAAATAGCAAGAAAACAAACTAGAATCTAAAATTGGATTTTGTAGTGAAATTAAATGGCCAGTGAATCTGATACAAGATGTTCAAAATGGAATCAATTTGGTCGTCTGTATCAATCTCGGAAGCAGTTGTTAATCAACACTTTAATACTGATATCAGTAGTATGATACTTTGATGTACACATTATGTTTGTAAGTCTGTGTTGCTAGTAAGTTTTCTTAATCGACACATTCTTTAGAGATATATTATTTTAAAAAATATAAACATGAAAATGTGAAATGGCGTATAGAAAAAAAAATACTCTGAATGGAAGCTATGAAAGTGGCAATCATGTGCTGAAACAATGTAGCTCACAGAATAAGGTGCAAGAGCTCGTATGTGATATCCTGAACATAGGTACAAGGATTTGACAAGGCAACAGGTCTTCTTGAAGACACTTCTTAACAACTGTTGGCATATATAACTAGAGGAAATGAAAAAATGTAGCAGCAGAAGAAACTAACAAATGTGAAAGTAACAGCAAAGTTGTTCTTGATAACAACTCTTAATAAGAGTTTGTGAATAATTATTTCAACAAAAATTGTTTTTGTAATCATTAATTTGATGCATTAATTTGATTATTGTATGGTAATCCTATGTTTTTGTGTTGCTGACCAGGCTTGATTCGTGTGGTGTTGTATGTGGCCTTTGTGTTCATCATGATCAAAGTTCATACATTCCCGTTGTTTGCTATTCGACCAATGTACCTTACAGTCAGGTAGGTGTGCATGTGTTTTTAGTTTCTTTTAGCTCTCACACTTTTTGTTGTCTTGATTTTGTGTTTGTATATTGGGTATAGTCATCGCAAGTTATCTGTCGCTGAGTGTACATGTCTAAAAAGAGCAGAGCAGTGCTTACCTCAGAGTTAACGCAAACATTATTTTAAATTCTGCATACAATCTCATAGCTCTTAGCCATATGAGCGGCTTATGGAGTTTATGAGTTAAAGCTTATTATTATTGTGCAACATCGTACGGAATACTGATGGATGCCTCGAGCCTGTGATGTGGTTTGCTCAAATAATGAACTTACAAACTTTAATACGTACAGATACACATTTGTTTGCTCATTCATTTTGTGTTAGTTTCTGGGATTTATGTGACTCGTCAGATTGTCTGTGCATTCCAATTTTAAAAATTCACCGGGGCTCTCAAGTCGACCCAGCCAAATATGTGCACCAGGAAATAGATGAGGAAATCAAGGTGGCTGGCTGGCTACTGACCACATCATACAGTGAGTGCCAGCTGGTCTGTACAAATATGGGTGTAACACCATGTTCCAGCTGATCTGTGCAAATATAGGTGTAACACCATGTGCCAGCTGATCTGTACAAATATGGCTGTAACACCATGTGCCAGCTGGTCTGTACAAATATGGCTGTAACACCATGTGCCAGCTGATCTGTACAAATATGGGTGTAACACCATGTGCCAGCTGGTCTGTACAAATATGGCTGTAACACCATGTGCCAGCTGGTCTGTACAAATATGGCTGTAACACCATGTGCCAGCTGGTCTGTACAAATATGGCTGTAACACCATGTGCCAGCTGATCTGTACAAATATGGCTGTAACACCATGTGCCAGCTGGTCTGTACAAATATGGCTGTAACACCATGTGCCAGCTGATCTGTACAAATATGGGTGTAACACCATGTGCCAGCTGGTCTGTACAAATATGGCTGTAACACCATGTGCCAGCTGATTTGTACAAATATGGCTGTAACACCATGTGCCAGCTGATTTGTACAAATATGGGTGTAACACCATGTGCCAGCTGATTTGTACAAATATGGGTGTAACACCATGTGCCAGCTGATTTGTACAAATATGGCTGTAACACCATGTGCCAAATACACCCTAAGGTGTGTAAAAGGGTCCTTTATGTATTTGGTTACTTAACATTGTCTTCCCTTTTTTTACAGTTATAACACTGTCTTCCATTTCTATAGTCATTGTAACATTGTCTTCCATTTCTGTAGCCATCATAACATTGTCTTCCCTTTCTATAGCCATCACACCATTGTCTCCCCTTTCTATAGCCATCATAACATTGTCTTCTCTTTCTATAGCCATCATAACATTGTCTTCTCTTTCTATAGCCATCATAACATTGTCTTTCCTTTCTATAGCCATCATAACATTGTCTTCTCTTTCTATACCAATCATAACATTGTCTTCCCTTTCTATAGCCATCATAACATTGTCTTCCCTTTCTATAGCCATCACAACATTGTCTTTCCTTTCTATTGCCATCATACCATTGTCTTCCTAGCTATCGTACCATTGTCTTCTCATTCTATAGCCATCATAACATTTTTTTTCCTTTCTATAGCCATCATAACATTGTCTTCCTTTTCTATAGCCATCATAACATTGTCTTCCTTTTCTATAGCCATCATAACATTGTCTTTCCTTTCTATAGCCATCGTACCATTGTCTTCCCTTTCTATAGCCATCATAACATTGTCTTTCCTTTCTATAGCCATCATAACATTGTCTTCCCTTTCTATAGCCATCATAACATTGTCTTCCTTTTCTATAGCCATCATAACATTGTCTTTCCTTTCTATAGCCATCGTACCATTGTCTTCCCTTTCTATAGCCATCATAACATTGTCTTTCCTTTCTATAGCCATCATAACATTGTCTTCCTTTTCTATAGCCATCATAACATTGTCTTCCTTTTCTATAGCCTTCATAACATTGTCTTTCCTTTCTATAGCCATCGTACCATTGTCTTCCCTTTCTATAGCCATCATAACATTGTCTTTCCTTTCTATAGCCATCATACCATTGTCTTCCTAGCTATCGTACCATTGTCTTCTCATTCTATAGCCATCATAACATTGTCTTCTCGTTCTATAGCCATCATAACATTGTCTTCCCTTTCTATAGCCATCATAACATTGTCTTCCCTTTCTATAGCCATCACAGCATTGTCTTCATTTTGTAGCCATCATAACATTGTCTTCCCTTTCTATAGCCATCATAACATTGTCTTCTCTTTCTATAGCCATCATAACATTGTCTTCCCTGTCTATAGTCATATTTTATCATGTTATTTCTGTTCTAATATTGAAATGGTTTATTTTACAATAACTTCATTTAGAATCAATAAACAACATTTGCATTGTTTGGAGAAAAAAGATAATAAAATAGAATGATAAGAACTATCGCACATTCCTTTGACAGGGCATTCCAGAAAACTGCTCAGGATGTTGTACTATCCAGACGAGCTATTCGCAATATGAACACACTGTAAGTGCTCTTAAGTTACTTATTTTTTTCTAAATAATGTTTCTTGTCTTTCAGTTTCTACATTTTCCATATTGTTTGGTGAAGTTTTATAGATCCAGTTTTCTTTCCATACATTTCTGTGGCTTTTGTTTGTGTCGGATTTCCCCAGTTCTCCAGAAACATTAGAAATCTGATTTTCTTGACTATCATTCTGTTTGTTGTTATTAGTGGTGTCATCTTCGTTGTGCTACTTGTGTGTCATAGTTGGTTTGAAGGATTACACTGAGGAATTACTGAGATAATTTTCCTTCAAGGTTCTTATAGAAACTTGTGATTTTGCTACTGATAATTCCAATACATATTGATAGTTCTGATCTGATCAGTCGCCGTGAAATAATATTGCATGTTATACATATGGGGTTTTCACTAGAATTCCTGTTATCAAAGCCATCAGTAGTGTTTTAGTGTTACAGTGCCAAACAAAGTATGGCATGTTTGCTTGTGTAAAACACAATCTTGGGATAAATAATGTGGTAGTTTTCCTTTGATTTCCGCATCGACATGGCCCTGGACTATGTCCTCAGCTTTTTGCAACCTTTTATGTTGCTAGGGTAAATTAGCACTCTAGCTAAAAGCAAAGAGCCTCCAAGAGATGTCGACTTATTCCAGCAGATATTCTGTCTCTAGAGTTGTGTATACCAAACAATGGTGTATTTCTTGTTCTTTGTAACTTGGATTTTCAGCTGGGATTTTCCCCATCTTCTGGAGTTAAGTTAGTTGCATATCCTTTTACAGGATGTCACAGTCAACCCCAGCAATTCTTAGCTGTTTGTGATTTCTTAGCAAGTTTACGTTCAGTAGTATGCCATTGCTTTCTGAATGACTGGCACTTATACCAGTGTATGAAAACCAGCGCAGGGCAGTCTGCTTCCAAATTACCCGCAGCTGTGTTCCAAACGCAGTATGCAGGATTGCAGACAGTGTTCGTGAACCCTTTGGCTATCATCTTCTGGAAGTACCTTCTTGTACTTGTCATAACTTTGTACACACATACACACAGTTTGTTTTTGATGTATCAAGGCCACTGTTGTCTCTATGGATTCAATCATGAAGGATAGTTGGAGCTGGGTTATATCATGGAGGATAGTTGGAGCTGGGTTATATCATGAAGGATAGTTGGAGCTGGGTTATATCATGGAGGATAGTTGGAGCTGGGTTATATCATGGAGGATAGTTGGAGCTGGGTTATATCATGGAGGATAGTTGGAGCTGGGTTATATCATGGAGGATGGTTGGAGCTGGGTTATATCATGGAGGATAGTTGGAGCTGGGTTATATCATGGAGGATAGTTGGAGCTGGGTTATATCATGGAGGATGGTTGGAGCTGGGTTATATCATGGAGGATAGTTGGAGCTGGGTTATATCATGGAGGATAGTTGGAGCTGGGTTATATCATGGAGGATAGTTGGAGCTGGGTTATATCATGGAGGATGGTTGGAGCTGGGTTATATCATGGAGGATAGTTGGAGCTGGGTTATATCATGGAGGATGGTTGGAGCTGGCTTATGTCATGAAGGATAGTTGGAGCTGGGTTATATCATGGAGGATATTTGGAGCTGGGTTATATCATGGAGGATAGTTGGAGCTGGGTTATGCCATGTAGGATAGTTGGAGCTAGGTTATATCATGGAGGATAGTTGGAGCTGGGTTATATCATGGAGGATAGTTGGAGCTGGGTTATGTCATGGAGGATATTTGGAGCTGGCTTATGCAATGAAGGATAGTTGGAGCTGGGTTATGTCATGGAGGATATTTGGAGCTGGCTTATGCCATGAAGGATATTTGGAGCTGGCTTATGCCATGAAGGATAGTTGGAGCTGGGTTATGTCATGGAGGATAGTTGGAGCTGGGCTATATCATGGAGGATATTTGGAGCTGGGTTATGTCATGGAGGATAGTTGGAGTTGGGGTATATCATGGAGGATAGTTGGAGCTGGGTTATATCATGGAGGATAGTTGGATCTGGGTTATGTCATGGAGGATAGTTGGAGCTAGGTTATGTCATGGAGGATAGTTGGAGCTGGGTTATGTCATGGAGGATAGTTGGAGCTGGGTTATGTCATGAAGGATAGTTGGAGCTGGGTTATATCATGGAGGATAGTTGGAGCTGGGTTATGTCATAAAGGATAGTTGGAGCTGGGTTATATCATGGAGGATAGTTGGAGCTGGGTTATGTCATGGAGGATAGTTGGAGCTGGGTTATGTCATGAAGGATAGTTGGAGCTGGGTTATATCATGAAGGATAGTTGGAGCTGGCTTATGTCATGGAGGATAGTTGGAGCTGGCTTATGTCATGGAGGATAGTTGGAGCTGGCTTATATCATAAAGGATAGTTGGAGCTGGATTATATCATGGAGGATAGTTGGAGCTGGGTTATATCATGAAGGATAGTTGGAGCTGGGTTATGTCATGAAGGATAGTTGGAGCTGGGTTATGTCATGGAGGATCGTTGGAGCTGGGTTATATCATGGAGGATAGTTGGAGCTGGGTTATATCATGGAGGATAGTTGGAGCTGGGTTATATCATGGAGGATAGTTGGAGCTAGGTTATATCATGGAGGATAGTTGGAGCTGGGTTATATCATGAAGGATAGTTGGAGCTGGGTTATATCATGAAGGATAGTTGGAGCTGGGTTATATCATGGAGGATAGTTGGAGCTGGATTATATCATGAAGGATAGTTGGAGCTGGGTTATATCATGAAGGATAGTTGGAGCTGGGTTATATCATGAAGGATAGTTGGAGATAGGTTATATCATGGAGGATAGTTGGAGCTGGGTTATATCATGAAGGATAGTTGGAGCTAGGTTCTATCATGGAGGATAGTTGGAGCTGGGTTATATCATGGAAGATAGTTGGAGCTGGGTTATATCATGAAGGATAGTTGGAGCTAGGTTATATCATGGAGGATAGTTGGAGCTGGGTTATATCATGGAGGATAGTTGGAGCTAGGTTATATCATGAAGGATAGTTGGAGCTGGGTTATATCATGGAGGATAGTTGGAGCTGGGTTATATCATGAAGGATAGTTGGAGCTAGGTTATGTCATGGAGGATAGTTGGAGCTGGGTTATATCATGGAGGATAGTTGGAGCTGGGTTATGTCATGGAGGATAGTTGGAGCTGGGTTATATCATGAAGGATAGTTGGAGCTGGGTTATATCATGAAGGATAGTTGGAGCTAGGTTATGTCATGGAGGATAGTTGGAGCTGGGTTATATCATGAAGGATAGTTGGAGCTGGGTTATGTCATGAAGGATAGTTGGAGCTGGGTTATATCATGGAGGATAGTTGGAGCTGGGTTATGTCATGGAGGATAGTTGGAGCTGGGTTATGTCATGGAGGATAGTTGGAGCTGGGTTATGTCATGGAGGATAGTTGGAGCTGGGTTATGTCATGGAGGATAGTTGGAGCTGGGTTATGTCATGGAGGATAGTTGGAGCTGGGTTATATCATGGAGGATAGTTGGCGCTGGGTTATGTCATGGAATGGAGGATGGTTGGAGCTGGGTTATATCATGGAGGATAGTTGGAGCTGGGTTATATCATGGAGGATAACTGCAGCTGTGTTATACTATGGAATACAGAAGTTTTGTTATACTATGAATAATTGGAGCTGGGTTACACCATGAACAATAAGACAGAACTGAGTTATATTATGAAAAATAGCTGGATCTGTGTTATACCATAACATATAATTGGAACTGAGCTATATCATGAAGAATAACTTGAGCTGGATTTTGTTATCAAGGATTTTGTTTGAAATGTTGAAATGTGGTTTCTCATTCTTCTACAGATATCCAGATGCTACGCCAGAAGAACTTAGTGCTGGAGACAATGTATGTATCATATGCAGAGAGGAAATGACCACAGGATGCAAAAAACTGCCTTGTAATCATATCTTTCACACCAGCTGTCTGCGGTCATGGTTCCAGCGCCAGCAGTCTTGCCCTACTTGCAGACTGGAGGTCTTACGCATGCCCAGGCCAGCAGCAGCAGCAGCTGCAGCACCAACACCCCAACCACAGCCACAACAAGCACCTCCAGACCAAGTGCCAAATCCACTTCAGAATAGTAAGTCAGTCAAGTGCCATCTCCACAGTCCAGTTTGGCAGTCAATCTCCAGCATTTTCTGTTTGTCTGTTTTGTTGCATATTCTGATAGCCTGCTGGGTGTCCAACTGTTGATGTTATCTTCCCTATGGTTTTATCTTGCAAAAGCCTGCATTGCCATGGTGATTTTTGTTTTAATCCCTTCAAGGCATCTTCCGCCTGATGACTTGTTTCTTTTTGTTTTATTTCTTTCAGCTCTTTTCAGCTCTCTCTTCATTCTAGTTTCTCTAGGACATCTACATTTATTTGTTTTTGTTTCCATGAAATATAGACCTACTCTTCTGTATATCCACATTTCTAGGGCCTCGATTTGACACTCTAATCATTGTTATATGTTCATTGTATTATTATATGTTCATATATAGTTCATTGTTAACTTTTCTAAACGATACATTTTATGTGTGTGCATGTTTGTATGTGAAAGAGCAAATGTGTGTGGTGGGGGGTGTAAATTCTAAATATCATTTCCATGTTTTGTTTTGGCAATTTTTATTTCTTTTTGTTTCAATTTCTGTTTCGCTTCTAGCATCAATTGTTATTAGATGTTTAGGAAAGTAAAAACATATTACTTGTTCTAGTATGCTTTGATATTTATTATTGGAATCCCCTTTGCATTGCTAATTGTCATAGTTTTTTGTGTGTGTGTTAACCTATAATTCACATCCAATATGTAATATATTTATTTACTACATAAGGTCCTATAAATGATTATTTTTTTTAAACATATTTTTACTGTCTTGTTCATCGTAAAAATCTAAATTAATTCAATTTGTTCTTTGCATATTTCAGTGCAAGGCATGTTTGGTGGTTTTCCTTTTCAGTGGCCACCTAATGTGGGTGGCCAGGCTGCTCCTAATTTCATGTGGCAGCCACCACAGCAACAACAAGAACAACAGCCTGCAGCAACAACAACAGCAGCAGCAACAACAACCACACAGGCACAGAATCAGCCAGGTAATTTTCAGAACTTGATGTTATAAACTGATATTTGTTATACTTGCAACATGTTGTGTGCGAGGTTAATATCCGTTAATGTCAGAGTGAGGATAACATGTTTTACACTTATTGGTATCTCCCCCAAAAAGAAAACACCTGCACAGTTCGCGGCGACTGCACTATTCAGGCGGCCTTAATTCTCAGGATTAAGACCCCCCCCCCCTTCCCCGTCCTACACCGTTAGGTCCTACAGGCAAGAGATGACAGGTATCTCCCCTATAAGAATTCGGCATTGAAGAAGATTGGTTTTTAAGAGTAATACGATTGAAGAACATTAAGTATTTTGGACATGTAAAGAGACAGTCATGTCTGAAAAATATAACTAAGGAGGGAGGCATACAGAGAAAGTGGAGAAGAGGACCACATCATAGATGGATTCAAGATGGGATATTTAATTCACACATGACAGCAATAGAGGCGCAGCATCTGATAGAGAGGAATGCTGAAAGACAGTTATTGTGGACATGTTCTGCATCAGACAAACCACTAGATGATGATTGTGCTGATTGAAGTTCCATAGTGTACAATGTACAATTCTTGATTTCATTGGAATACAAGTCCAAGACATGTGGATAAGTAGAGAAGAATAAGTCACTTCCCATTGAAGCAGATACAAAGATCCAAACATGTGGATATAGAGAAGAATAAGCCTCTTCTCATTGAAACAAATCAATCAATCAATCATGTGCCATGCCGGAAAGCGTGGGCGGTCATGACTCGCCATTTCACTTCATCACCAGCGTCGTAGATCAGCTCAGTGTTCCTGTCTCGTCCATGCCATGTGGCCAAGCCATCCAGGTATTTTACTCTCGGTCTTCCTCTTGGTCTGTTCCCTTCGATCTTGCCAGTTGTCACTAAGTTCTCATCCATTTCTTCTCATAACATGTCCAAAAAATTTTGACTGTCTACGTCTAATTTCTCTAATCAATTTACGATTTTCATTTGTCTCCTGTAGTACTTGGTCATTGCTTTTTCTGTCTGTCCATGGTATTCTTTGTATTTTCCTCAGAAACCACATTTCTGCAGCCATCAGATGTTTTTCAGCTTGACTGCACATTGTCCAAGTTTCACATCCATACAAAAGAACAGGCTCTATGTATCCCCTCAACACTCTTTTTCTCGTTTCAATTGACATCTTTTTATTGTTCAGAATGTTTTTTCATCTTGCTAAAGGTTACTTTCGCCATGGCGATTCTTGTTTTAATCTCTTCAAGGCATCTCCCATTAGATGTTATGACTGTTCCGAGATAATTGTACCGATTCACTTGTTGAAGAATATTCCCATTTACTTGTATAATTACATTGTGGTACTTCGTTATTCCTAGTGACGACCATAACTTGTGTCTTCTTACAATTTAATTCCAACCCCAGCTGCTCACTGTGTACAACAACTACTAATTGTTGTAGATCTTGTGCATTTCTGCAATCAATACTGTATCATCTGCATATCTAATGTTATTGATGTTTTGTCCTCCAATGCTGATTCCATTTATATCTTCTACATTCCTGAAAATATTTTCACTGTATAGGGAAAAAAGATCTGGAGACATTACACATCGCTGCGTAACACCTCTCTTAATAGGTTGATATTTTCCCACTTCATTATCAATCCTTATTGCAGCTTGTTGTTTCCAATACATGTTTTTTATAAGTCTAATGTCTTTCCCATCATTTAGTAGGTCTGCAAGCATATCTACCATGTTGACATGTCTAACTCTATCAAAAGCCTTTGTGTAGTCAATAAAGCAAAGGTGTATATCCTTGTTTATTTCTATAGCACGTTCAATAACTGTTCGCAGCATATACACAGTATTTACTGTACCCTTTCCTTCTACAAACCCACATTGTTCTTCCCCTATTTCAGATTGTATTTTCTTCCTCACTCTTTGCATGATAATTCGTAGCAAAATCTTTGTGATGTGACTCATTATACTAATTGTTCTACGTTGATCACATTCCAAGGTTTCTGATTTCTTAGGGATTGCAATAAATACAGAGTTACATAATTCAGAAGGTATATCTCCAGTATCATATAATGTATTCAGCAGTCTGGTGACTTGATCTAGTCCAAATTCTTCTAAAGCTTTAATCAGAGATCCAAAAATGTGGATATAAGAAGAATAAGTCACTTCTCATTGAAACGATATAGAGATCCAAAAATGGGATATAAAGTTGAATTAAGTCACTTCCTATTGAAACAGATATAGAGATTTTAAAAAATGTGGCTGTAAAGAAGAATTAAGTCACTTCCCATTGAAACAGATATAGAGATTTTTTTTAATGTGGCTGTAAAGAAGAATTAAGTCACTTCCCATTGAAAGAGATATAGAGATTTAAAAAATGTGGCTGTAAAGAAGAATTAAGTCACTTCCCATTGAAACAGATATAGAGATTTTAAAAAATGTGGCTGTAAAGAAGAATTAAGTCACTTCCCATTGAAACAGATATAGAGATTTTAAAAATGTGGCTGTAAAGAAGAATTAAGTCACTTCCCATTGAAACAGATATAGAGATTTTTTTTTAATGTGGCTGTAAAGAAGAATTAAGTCACTTCCCATTGAAACAGATATAGAGATTTTAAAAAATGTGGCTGTAAAGAAGAATTAAGTCACTTCCCATTGAAACAGATATAGAGATTTTAAAAAATGTGGCTGTAAAGAAGAATTAAGTCACTTCCCATTGAAACAGATATAGAGATTTTAAAAATGTGGCTGTAAAGAAGAATTAAGTCACTTCCCATTGAAACAGATATAGAGATAAAAAAAATGTGGCTGTAAAGAAGAATTAAGTCACTTCCCATTGAAACAGATATAGAGATTTAAAAAATGTGGCTGTAAAGAAGAATTAAGTCACTTCCTATTGAAACAGATATAGAGATAAAAAAAATGTGGCTGTAAAGAAGTGTAACAGTGCCGGGCTTCTCTTCAGTACACTGACTTCTGTACTTCAAGGTCTTCAGGGGTTCCATTCAAAACTGCGTTGTTATGATTCAAAGTCTAGCCGTACAGCACGATCGTATAGGGTTCTGAGTCGTTAGACTCGTTCAAATCTTCCAACTTCCATCAACTTTCGAATAACATGGAAAGCTTCCACTTAAGACTGTGATGATGGTTAATAAATCTTTTATTCATCCATTGCTGAACAGATAAGTTCAAGACATGATATTCTCTACAAATTATGACAATGTCTTATGTCTTACAATAGCACGCCCGACCTTGGAAGGTGGGAACGCGATCTGATTCAAATCATGACATGGCCTAACAAACATTACAACATTAAAACTCTCTATTCATTATCATATTCAACCTACCCAACCATTCTACTCTCTACTCTTGATGTTGTTAATTGAGAGAGACTTCAGTCATACGAGCTGATTGTTTTAGTGGCTTCATTTACACGTCTGCTCCCCAGTTGAACTTGGTCACCAATGTTTACGTTGTTCTCTTGTTGTTAGCTTCTGTTGCTACCCCAAACTTTCTGACGTACTAATTTCTTGGTGCATTCTCGTGCCCCTTTTTCTCTTCTAGTTTACTTTCCCAATTTATACTTGTGTATCACTGTTCTATTCTCTCCTATTAACTCTCCCCCTACCTCTATACTGTTACAGAAGAATTAAGTCACTTCCCATTGAAACAGATATAGCGATAAAAAAAATTTGGCTGTAAAGAAGAATTAAGTCACTTCCCATTGAAAGAGATGTAAAGAAATATAGAAATCCTCGAGAAGATGGACATGAACAAAGAGCTAATGGAAGAAAAAAAGAAAGAAAAAGAGGCAGATCACCTTAGAACAATAAATAAATATGATATGACAATTTGTTTTATTCTTACTACAAATAAATGTCTCAGGCAGGGGAGGAAGAGGTGGGCCGTCACAGAAATGAAAAGATGGTTAAATGAACAGCAGCAGCTCCCCCGATGTGTCTCCACCTTGCCGTGGTGGGGGAGCTTGCGTGTCCCATACCCCATCTGCTTGCAGATGGATGAAAACTACATATCGGACAGCTTATGGGTTAGGGACCAGACTAAGAGAGACGCAACCTGCTGCTCTGCAGGTAGACTGAGGATAGCAGTCAATAGACTAAATCAGGTACACGAAGGCAGAAGACCTTGGTCCGGACAAAACTCTAAGGCTCCCTGTCGAGGGCTCTGGCTGAACGCCTCTAAGTCCTCGGATCTGAGAGCCAGGCCGATACCCACCTACCGAAAAATAGAGGTTAGATACTGAGCAAGCTACATGCTCAGGTCTGATACATGTTCGAAGGCTCTCAGCTGGGGGATATGAGGGATTCCCGGATGAGAGGGCCTGGCCGTTTCTCGTTCACTGCTGCACGAAGGTAAGGTGCTGAGCCGGCAGCACATGTAGCCTACCTTGTGAGTGAGTATAAAATGTCAGAAAAGTGCCCCAGTCGAAGGAAATGGTTACGAAAACTCTGTATCTAACTCATAGAGAGTGTAGACAAAAGTGGATGAACGTCTCAATGTCGCAAAATGGAACGCACGGTGTGGTCCGAAGTCAAAAGCAAAAGCTTACCGAGTGGATGTCGCCCGCAGTTTGACCGCTACTGGTGTGTGCTTGAGCGATCAGTGGCAAGCGAGATGCCCAACGCATGGAAGTGAGGAACTAAAGCAGCCATGTGCAGGACGTGGCAACTCCTCGGGTGAGCACAGTCTCAGAGCAATATGTGCCGGCTCTGCAATTATGGAAGCCTCCTTGGATAGCGAGGGAATGCCCATGGTCTGCCCCTGCCTTCCCTTGAGGGCCGACCGCGATATCGTTGATCGTCCTATCTTGACCAGCTGAGATGTGGGCGACATCACAACAGTCTAACATGCCTCAAAACCAGAGGAAGGCGAACCTCATTAAAAAATGCCCGCCGGAAGTCGGAAGTGTCGTCCTACGGGTGGCAAACTAAAAATTGACACTACGCAATTACGTCCGAGTGAAATGTCTCGTCTGAATGTCTCTCGTGCTAGGAACAGCTCTGACTACCTAGTTTCCGAATGCCGCACTTTTTCGGAACAGCTCTGACTAGGTAGTTTTCCGAATGTCTGTCATGCCTGAAACAGCTCTGACGGGCGCAACGACAAGCACATGTCCGAAAACTCGCTGAGTGGATACCGTCTGCAAACCTGTCTGTTTTGTGCGGGAATGGCCCGGGGCAAACGAAATGACCAATATATTGAAGTGAGGATTTAAAGCAGCCATGAGCAGGACGTGACGATTCCCTCGGTAAACCCAGCACCAGGGCGCTATGTGTCGGCCCTGCAACTATGGAAGCAACCTTGGATGGCGGAAAATGCAATGGACTGTCCCTTCCTTCCTTTGAGGGAAGACCGTTGTCTTCGACCGTTCCAACTTGGTCAGCTGGGTTGTAGATGGCACCACAAAAGTGAGAGTCTCCCAGGAATGCTACCTGGTCAAAAAAGCGCGCTGTAGTCGGATGTGTTGGCCTACGGGTTTCGGCCGAAGGGCGCATAACACCGCAATCACATCTGAAAAAACACTCCGGATGAACGAAAAGAAGAAGAAGAAGAACAGCAGCAGTGTGTCATGGTGTACTATCAGAAATACAAAATGTGCTGGAGATACATTGCAGCCGACTTTCATTGTGGAGATGCCACTGGATTTATTGATAACGTTTTTTTTTAAAAAATAGTGTTATTTAAATGTTGTCTCTGAATTGTAACATGTTTATACATGAAACATTCATAGACACATTTATCAATTTACTGAAGTTGAAGTCAGTTTTCTCATCCTGGACAGGATTTTTTCTGCAAATTGTTATAAATATTGACACCTTACAATGAAACTGCTAGATTCTATTGTATCTGTAAAAATATATGATATTTTCTTGTTGGGGGAAAAAGAAAATTCTAACCTGCACAGTTCGCGGCGACTGCACTAGCCAAGCGGCCTTAATTCCTCAGGCTCAAAGATCCCTCTGCCATACACTGCAATGTACTATGTTGACAGTAAATGACAGTTCCAACAGTTTAACTTAAAGGGACACCACTTGATGATTCTCCTCCTCTGTGCTTTGTATTTGTTCGCATTTACCTTCCCTTGTTGTTGTTGTCACTGTAAAATGAATTCACGCATGTTCTGTTTGAATTATTTGCAGTCTCAACAGCAGCTGGCAGCTCAGGAGGGTCAACAGTGACGGCTGCAGCCGCTCCACCATTTACAAATCCTTTTATGTCCCCTGTGCCTCCAATGATGCCCTTTATGCCCCCTATGTTTGTTCCATTTGGTGAGTATATTGGGTAGATTTTGATAGAGTATTTTCCTAGTCTACATTCAATGAGACACTGTTGTCAGATTCCTGTGAATTAACATAAATTCATTATGTATGGGCATAAGCACACTTTATGACAGCAATTAATCTTCTTGCCTCTTTATTTAATACAATATCAGCATTGCAGATATTCATTATTGATGTCTATCTTGTGATTGCCTTCATGCATTTATTGTTAGTAAGTTGTTTATCATTGGATTGAATGATTGCCAGTGTAGTCTGTTTTCAAAGAGCTGTTGTTGGTCCCCAGATCTGTGTTCAGTGTACAGTCTCTGAGCTAAACAAGACAATGCATTCAAAACTTAATTGTAAAAATAAAACTTGTTCTGTAAATAGATATTGTTCAACAGAATGTTTGTTATTATAATTGTTGATCCTAGTGCAGATAAGTTGAGCAGCTCAGATCATTTTGATTTCTGCTCTCTCATGTGGAAGGTAGTATTCGTCCTTTTCTTCTTTATCCAAATCCAAGAGAGATACTTGTGTCAGTTTTCATGGTCACTTCTGGGACTCTTATTGCTCCCTAGTTTTCCTGTTGCTGCCTTCAGTTCTGGTTGACTTAAAGGATCATCAAAAGCAACTGTAACTTCTTCTTCTTTGTGATTTCAGTACGATTCATAATTCACAATTTCCAGTGGAAATCTGTCAGTTTTGAAAGAATATTTGGAGAACAGCAGGGAGACGAAAGCTGATGGTACACATTGTTATGTTGATGTGGAAGTTACAACATGGAACCTGACAGCTGAGTGCAGCACATCATGAACACATCATTTGTGTGGCAGCAGCGGCCATTGCTTGGACTTGAATGCTAGCATTGACACACAGTTGTTTTTGTTCTGATGTTCACACAATAGTGCTGCCAGCAGGGTCAGACAGTCAGTGGTCAGTCCAGGACCCGTTGACCTGCCTTAAGTCGCTCTGGGCATGTGGTGCTAGACTCATGTTGTAGATCAACCAGCACTGGGTGGCTGATGTGGTTGGTATCTCACCGGCAGCCTTCTCTTCCCATGACATTTCCTGGTACACGTATTAGGCTGGGTACTTCTGGGAGCCTAGGTCAGTTTTTAACAATTCAAATCCAACTTGATGCGGATGGGACATATGACCCCCGGCCAGCGCCTGGCCACTGTGCTATCAGGGCTTCCATGTTAAACATGGACGCCATCTAATCACAAGAGTGGCAACTCATTATTTCTGAAATGACATACTTGAGAACAGTTGGTAACATCACTAGAAGAGACACAAATAGATATGATATAAATAGAAATATAGGTACCATGCCCTGTGTGTTGAATGTATAGAGACGACAAGTCAAGTTCCTGTGTCGGTGAATTCTAACCAGCTACCACTTTGTGTCAACATCCAAAGCAGCACTGGATGTAGAGTTAGAGGAAGATCAAGAATCAGATGGATAGATTCTTTCAAGAATATACTACGCAAACACAGACTAGACACGGTGCAAGTGAGCAGTTTGACTGAAAATCAAAAACTTAAGCATTTAACTGCTATAATCACATTTGATTGGGAGTGCAAGGATTGGCCAGCAGGCTGTACAGAGGAGTTGCAATTGGTTCAGGAAAATGTGCGTCCAGGCAACATAATCTCCCATGGGAATGGCTATGTGCTAAAGGGGAAATAGAAATAACTGGTGGTTTGTAGTGAAGGGTTAATGGAGTGTTTAGTGCAGGAAAGCCTGGCATATGATACCACAGCATTCAGCATTCCCCTGGCTGGAGGACAACAGCACACACATGTCGTGATTGTAACAGACTCACAGAGTATGCTGCAAGAGTGAAGACACGGAATGGTATGCATCAGTTTACAAATCAATGGTAGGGAGCATTGGTTGGATCTGTTCTCTAGGGCATGCTGGCGTGTTGGGACTCTTCACTAGGCCGATTGGCTGGGTCTGCACCGCTGGCTGCATGATAAGGCAGTTGAGGTCAGGACCCTTTGGGACCATGTGACTAGTGTGGACGAACAGATCTATTATCATGGCTTGGAGAGACTGGTGCAGCAGGGAGTGACCAACAGATCTGGCTGACACTCAGAACTTTGAGGAACAGATCTATTATCATGGCTTGGAGAGACTGGTGCAGCAGGGAGTGACCAACAGATCTGGCTGACACTCAGAACCCTGAGGAACAGATCTATTATCATGGCTTGGAGAGACTGGTGCAGCAGGGAGTGACCAACAGATCTGGCTGACACTCAGAACCCTGAGGAAAAGCCTGGTGGACACATAATCAGACCCGACCCCCCCCCCCCCCCCCCCCCCCCAACTGATACCATTAGTATTGGGACTCTACGCTGGTTGATGGTGATGGAGTAGATGGGAATGTCACGAATGCTGTGATTTCAGTCCTTAACTCAACTCAACCCACCCCTTCATTAAATCACAAATATGGGCCAAAAGTCTTCACTCATTTTGGGTATAGATAATGGAATAGTTCACACAGCCTCACCCTTGTGATAATGATCTTTCAGTGTGTTTGCAAATGATTGTTTTTGTATGTTTGTAGGATTTCCTCCACCACCGATACCTACAACTGGCCTGAATGAGGATGAGCTTCGAGTCATGGAGGGAATTGAGAGGTCAAACATAGAGGCTCGCATTCAGTGGTTGAGAGACATCCAGGCCCTGTTGGATGGAGCCATGGTGCTAATTAACCAATACAACAATGTTGCTAGTCACATAGGGTAATCTTCTAACATGTTTGTATTTTCCTTGTTTTGTAGTTTTCATTTTTGAGGATGAACTGTATGAGCATTGCTTCTTCATCAGATCAGATTTATAATCTTGATTGATTGAATTCATGGGCTGTCTTCATCGCATTGTGAAACCATCCATTAGTGCACTGATCTTCCCCTCTGGACCACATTTGGAGCATCTTGGCTCAGTGCATGAACCATATAGCATACCTGTTCATGTGTGCTGTAAGTTTTGCCAGGGAAGATGCCTATTTTTATGATTTCTAACTACTGAAGAATTTTATGCTGACATAGGACTTCCTATTTTTTGCCCTTGTCCAAGACATCTTGGCATGCAGCCATCCACTAATCAGCATTAGGCAGGAAGTATGACATTGGATCCCTCTGATAAACTGTCCTCAACACGATGAAATCCCAGCACTGTTCAAGTCTGCCTTGACCTCTGAAGGTCATGGGCTATGCTCTGATGATTTTATTAATGCCTAACTTACGAGACCTGAAGTCGGAATAGAAAGTAGTAACTTCTCTCTCACCTGGCATATGTGATACAGGACAGGGGGTTGAATGCCACATTTCACAGAACTCATCTATAGAAAGTATTATTTGTTATTATGTTTTCCACATATAAGTCACAGATCTGCATGCATGATGGGTTGGTACAATTTTCTGGAAAATAATACTTTCAGTAGAAGGAACGCTGAAGTAAGTCTGGATTGATAACTTGCTGGCAACTAGTCATCTTGTCAGATGATAGTTTGCTTAGTTTGCTACATTGTGCTTCAAAAAAGGCATAATAACTACAACCCATGGTGGTAGCGAATGTGACTGATCAGACCAATTCACATTGTAAATGTTCATCCACAATGGATGCATGTGAACACATATCCACCATCTGACGTCTCACACACTCGGTGTGTGACCTATCTGCAATCATTTTCTCCTTTGTCTTTATTCCATTTTTGATGTTTGCCCTCCATGCAACACGATCAGCGGCTACTTGCTCCAAGGTGCATTATCAATGCCTGTATCAATCATGTCCCATTTACACACATCTTTGTATCGTAGTAGAGGCTGACCCCATGATCTTTTACTCATCTGTAATTCACCAAAAAAAGATGTCTTTTGGTATTCTACCATCATCCATCCTCGTAATGTATCCTGTCCATCTAAGTCTACGAAGACTGAGCATGAAACAAATTGTCACACAACCAGATCTTTCCAATACTTCAGTATTTGTGATTTTGTCTGGCCATTTAATACCAAGTATTCTTTGCAGACACCACATATGAAAGCTGTTTAAATGTTTCTCTTGATGTGAGTAAGTTGCCCAGGCTAACTTATCACCTTACAGAACTTCCAGAATCAGTACCTAGAATATTGCAGGGTGGAAGTCTGGAGTGTTAATGATCATCTGAAAGACAACAGAGTTAATCTGGCATGAGGAAGCCGAATGCTTATTTAAAAGTGGTTTCATTATAGAGGAATCATTGTGTTGTGACAAAAGTATATAGGGCTGTGCACATTAGCATGACAAGGAAAGACTACAGACCAGACTGACTGACTCATGAGATTAAACGGTCAACAGCCCTGTTTCTATGCCATCTTGGTCTGCTGGTGTTATACTGCCAGCTGTACTGTATATTGTCTACTGTATAATGTTTGGACAAAAGACAGGCAAGGGCGGCTGCACCATGCTGTACCACCATACATGCCAGAACATTTCTTGGTAGTCATTTTGTTTAGGTTGGGTCGACCAGAGACAAGTGTAGCCTTGAAAAATCCATGCCTTGAAGGAGTTTTGAACTTGGGGCAACAAGTACACACGTCACTATACTACTGCGGCTTTGTCCAGCTCATGTTAATTTATTTGTTGTAAGAGTAACTGGTGTACAAGCAGTTGTTTCCTTCTTTACAGAGAGACACATGTTTTTATCATGTTTTCAAATCTTATTAAGGAAGACACAGATGCTGAGAAAGATGAATGTTTGTTCTATTTCTTTATCATAACAGAGTAACAAGTGTTAACACAGCAAGAGTACAGCCCCCCTGCCCAGCTCCAACCTCACAGGCTTCGTCGGAGCCCACATCAAGCAATACAACACAGCAGACGTCTGCCACCTGGTGGCCGGAGGGCTCAGGAGCACGCCCCAAGTACACGTCTACAGTATCTAAGCCTGAAACTACCAACTCTGTCAAGGAGAGGAGGAGCAGCAGTAACACATCAGATGTAGAAGAAGGTATGTCTGCAGTCTTATTGTGTGTGTTATATTTGTATGGTAGAAGTTCTTCTTGCTGGCTTCATAATCAAGTGCTTTGTCTACTGGTGGGGGTGATCAAGCTGTCCACATCTTGTATGTCCAAACAGAATGTTTCAATTCAAGTGCTGATATTTTCCATGCCATAATGAAAGGCTGTCAATAATTTCTTACTGCCTTCTTCTTTCTCTGGTTCCTTAAACCTTTCCAGTTGTAACAGTTTATTCCAGTTGGTCTATTTTTTTTATAATTTTGCCAAAAATGACTGTGCATCTTTCAAAATATTTTGATTACTTATTTTGGCTGTCCAAGATATTTTATCTTTCTTCTGTAAAACCACATTTCTGTGACTTCAAGAGACTTTTTCCCCTGTTTCTAATTGTCCATGATTCACAGTCACATAACAAAATGAGTTCTTCGTAACATGGACACATTCTTGTCCTATTTCCACTGATAGAGACTTATTTCATAAATGTTATTTATTTTATAAAGTACAATTAATTCAATTATTGTATGTCCAATTCTGTTCTTTATTTCTGTGTACATGCCCTACCTGATGTTATCCATGTACCTAAATACTTGAATTTCTGTACTTCCTCTGAATTAATACTATTGACTTTAATTACACATTTCAGTATGATCCATTTCTTTGATATCATTACTTTTGCCTAATTATTCAAGTCTTCTTTAATTCCCACATTCTACAACAACTGTATCTATAATTTGCTGTAGTTTCTTCTGTTTGTTGCTATTAAGACTGTGATAAGCATAACATGGGTCATTAATATTATGCTCACCATATATCTCTTTATGTGCTCACTGTATCACAAAAGCAAATGAGGAGACGGTACACATTCTTGTCTGATACCATTCTTCATGTGCCTAAATGGTTGTCAATTTTTATATCTACTATTTACTACCAGTATATGTTTTCCCCTCTTCTGCCTTGCAAAGTCTTTTTCTTTTTGTTTAGACAAAGACTAGTGGAGTTCACAAACTGTGAGAGATCAAGAAGAAACCACTCTTGTATCTATCCCTTGTGAATCATGCTTTTCCAAATGTGCATCTTGTTACTGACATGAATTGGGGTTCCCATGGAATCATCTCATCTGGCAGGAAACATAATGCCTGAACATTAAGCAGCTGCATGCAAGTTAGTTAAATGTTAAAAACAGCTTCAGTGTTGGAAGATGGAATGCCAGGACACCAAATGGTAAGCTGGAAAACATTAGAATGAAATGGATACTCACTGCATAACAAAGAGAATTTTCAGGGCAGTACACATCCATGTCTGACATTCTTTCTTCCTTTATGTGCTGAAATGTTCCTAAATGGTTGTTATTCTTTTATCTGCATGTTTGCTGCCAATATATGTTGTTTATTATTATTATGAGATCATTGTCATTAGTGTTTAATTCTTCTAGTAGTTTGATTATTTCCACATGTGTCACTCTGGCAAATACTTTTGTGTCATCTTTGAAACATAAATACAGATGTCTTTACTTCGTTTCTTTGTAATATTGTCCTCATAATGTATAAAGCATTGCTAGTGCTGGTAGTAGCCTGCCTCTTGAATATTGTAAGACTGCAATTTGCCACACTGACAGAGAATTCATAGAGAGAAAAGGTGATTGAAAATAAGGTTTAATAAGACACAGATGGACTCAGGTGTGATATGACTTCATCAACAGAACTTGGGCCATGTGGAGGGACAAGATCCTGAAGTCACTGTTATCATTGGGACATTAGTGACGGTACAGTTAATAGATTCTGCCTAAAATATTTGTGGGAATTAGGTGACGTCTCCCAGGCATCTGCTGCCAAATCCTCTAACAGATAGTCCATGTTATTATCAAATCCCCCTAAAGACAGGCATGTTATTACATTAACCTGGGCTCTCAAGTCGAGTCAGCCCAAAGATGGAGGACCAGGACATGTTCTCGGAGATCAAGGCAACCAGTGTGACATTAGCCACTTCAGCCATCCAGTGTAGGCTGGTCTACACATCAGCCATCCAGTGTAGGCTGGTCTACACATCAGCCATCCAGTGTAGGCTGGTCTACACATCAGCCATCCAGTGTAGGCTGGTTTACACATCAGCCATCCAGTGTAGGCTGGTCTACACATCAGCCATCCAGTGTAGGCTGGTCTACACATCAGCCATCCAGTGTAGGCTGGTCTACACATCAGCCATCCAGTGTAGGCTGGTCTACACATCAGCCATCCAGTGTAGGCTGGTCTACACATCAGCCATCCAGTGTAGGCAGGTCTACACATCAGCCATCCAGTGTAATCTGGTCTACACATCAGGGGCTAGCACATATGTCCAACACGCCTCCTGCAGTGAACAGAGATCCGTGACTGGGTTTATTGTGTAGAACGTGTTTGTTGTGTAATGATATCTTCAGAGAACTACAGGAGCTGGGGTGTATTGTTAGATTGTGCACTTGCTTGTGTTAACATAGACAAGAATCCGTGCCTTAAGTTAATTCTTTCTCTTTTGTTTTAGAAAAGCCATTAGAAGGTGCTACAGGGATCACATTGCCACAAGAAGAGCCCATTCCTGAATGGGAAAATTCAAGAGAGGGCAAGAATGGGGATGAAATGCATGAAGTTCGCAAGCGCCGACTTCAACATTTTTCACAGCAGAACAACAACGGCACTACCCAGGCATCAGTTTCGCTCCCTAATGGTGATAATGACAGTAGCAATGTTGACAATAGAGGGAGCGATAAGAGAGACAAATGTTAGCTACTTTTGAAATCAGTATATTTATTTGTTTTACAGTGTATTTGCTGAGAGTTGCCATGTGTGTTGTTTTGTAACAGAATTCATGATGTGGTGAATTTAGCAATGCTTATGTGGTTATGTGTTGTAATCTCAAAGAATGGATGTACGATTTGTTGTCCTGGAGTTGCCATTTTGTTTTTAAATAGAGCAAGTTAATTTGTTGACTGTGTGATGTTTTCTAAATTGATGACTCGTGTAGAACTTGTGTTGCATTTACTCCTTAGATAATGTCTTTGGCTTGCCAGTACAAAGCCTTATTCTGTTTGTTCATGTTCTGATTACAAACTGCTTTTGTTACTCAGAATTAACCACTGTAGTATGACCTACATTGTTGGGAGTGTTTCTGTGATAATTGATTGCAAGACATGCATTGCTGACATGCCCAGACGCAAGGTGTGGTGTGTGTGTGTCTGTGCTGGGGAAAGATGTGGCTGGCCATGTGGTCACTCTCTAGCTGCATGCTACAGACTGGTGTCTCATCACTCACTTCACGTCTGTGTTCGCATCACATCTGTGTTCGCATCACGTCTGTGTTCGCATCAGCTGGGTTTGTGACCAGGCTTGTAGATCTGAAACAGTAAGTGGCTTGACTATTGGCCAAGTTGCACACATGTGACTTGGCTCCACAAAAAGGTTGAAAGAGCAGTACAGATACAAACTGGTCACTGCACTTGAAAAAGTGGTGACAGAATATGTGGTGTCACTAGAACTTTGAATTCATTAACGGTTCTTGGTGTAGGGTGGCCATTACTTCTCACATATGGAGTAATAGTCAAGATTGCAAATGTTACTTTCAATTTGCTTATTTTTTATGTTCACTTTTTGCTCACTTCATGAAAGTTTTGCTTACTGGTGAAGTTTTGACAATTTCTGTTCATCTGTTTTCCCCGGCTCATTGTAGGTCAGCCTAGATTTGCACAGATTCACGGGTTACTAACCACAAGACCATACAGGCTTATTTGTTTCTGCAATAAATTCACTGATAAAATCATGCAACAAATGTCTCTTAGGTAGCCACAGTCATCAGTTGCCTTGCTGCTGATCCAGATTGTAGTTGTCCAGGATTCTGGTTTATAACCATATTGATTGACCCAGCCTCATGAAATAGGTATAGATCATTGTCAAACATGTCATTATGCTGTGATCTAGAATATGCAACGACCTAACACTTGAAACCTCACTGGCAGTATCTGCCTGGCAATTAGCCCTAGCTGTCCCTCTCCCTAGTGTTAACAGTATCTGTGGTATGGGCTGAGGGTTTTCTGAGAGCTGTAACACTGATGACCTCAGGAAAACATGTAGTGAGTCAGGTCAGGCTTTGAATATGTCCACTGTTACCAGCAGAGAATGGTGGCAGTCTTTTATATGTGAAGAACTTCAGTTATTTAACACAGCCTGGGAAGAATTTCAACAAATCAATTTTTATTTTTTTTTTTTTGAGTCTTAAAATGGACAAATAATTCCAGATAATTAAAATTTAACCAAAAAAAAGAATAGTTTTATCAGCAAGGGGGTGGGGATGTCATCAACAGAGAACCCTCTGTCTGCGTCTGCAACAGAACATTTGCTAGCACACTTTCAGAAATCAACATCTCCATTATGCCACCATGAAAATGTTTGATGAATAATTTATTTTTAATTTCTTATATGTTTATGTTAATTAAATATGGAACACTTGAAACAATTGAGTTTCTATCTTAGATTTACACACTTCAGTATTGAATGATAGGCAGAGTGCATGATGTCTGAAAACTAACCCTGTGATTTCTCATTGACCATGTTATGTAAAGGGTTCCATTGGTTCCTGTGCCATTGACACCTCATGCCAATGCTCTTGAAGCCCTTGCTCATTGCATCACACTCTGGCATGACCCAAACAGCATGCCTGAGTTAATCTGTTCAAGAAAGACACCACATATGCCAAATCCATCTATTCTGTACATCACCAGGTACTCCTGAGAATCAAACACAATAATTGCTTTGGTCATTTGAGAGCCAGCTAGTGATTACAGCCATCACTATATTGCTAAGCAATGATGCAATTCTGGCTGAGAGTCTCCAACGCTTAGCAATGATGCATTCTGACTAGCTGAGAGTCTCCAAAGCTTAGCAATGATGCAACTCTGACTTTAGCTAGCGAGTCTCCAAAGCTTAGCAATGATACAACTCTGGCTCTAGCTGAGAGAGTCTCCAAAGCTTAGCAATGATGCAACTCTGACTCTAGCTGAGAGAGTCTCCAAAGCTTAGCAATGATGCAACTCTGACTTTAGCGCATGGTCCATATTTTCCTTCACCACATACAGAACCGTGCATGTACACTTATATTTTAGACATTAAGCAAAGGCTGCCTTGTAATGTCCACAAGTTGATGAGATTACATGCAGCATGCTATGTTTAATTTTTTGATGTAAATAAACATGAGAACAAAGTATACATGATCTTCTCATTACAGAACAAATGTGTGTATTAGATTTGCTAAGTGTGTGGCTGGATAATTACAGCTATACACAGCTCATCTCATCATGTTCCTCTTGTACCTTGCGGTGTCGAGGTGAAGTATAAACAGTGGGAGAGTGCCCGCTTATGGGCTTCATGTATCGATATTCCCATGGACTCTGCTATTCCCTCCATCCATCGTTTACATGGTCGGCCTCTTCCTCTGCTTCCCTCTGGTCTGTATATCATTGCTTGTTGTGGTACACTGTTAGTTGTTTACCTACTTGCATGGCCAAACCATTTGACTTGCTGCCTTCTAATAAAATCTAGTGTAGCTATAACCCCCACTTTAGTCCTAATTTCTTCATTTCTGATCTTATTTCTTCTTGTTACATTGAGTTTTCTTCTCAAGAATCTCATTTCTGTTGTTGTGATTTTTCTTGTGTCTTTTTCTGTCTTTGTCCAGGTTTGGCATTGGTAGCATAGAGTTGGTAGGAAGATTGTGTTGTAAAGTACTTTCTGAGTAACCATTAATACATGTTTGTTCTTTAATATTGGTGCCATTTGTCCAATGAGTTGGTTTGCCTTATTCCATCTATTTACACAGCAACCATCAGTAATCTGCACCATGAAATCCAGTTAACTCAGATGGCAGGAATTTATGTTGAATTATTGCAGTTGTCCAGATGGTTACATTTGGCACGTTAAAACAAGGGTGCCATGAGGTGTGTTGGGTGTATGGGTCTAGCCCCACATTGTTAAATCTATTGGCACCTGATGGACGATGTGGACAGTGTCATGCCGACTGCCTTTTCTTCCCTGGACATGTCCTGGTATTGACCTGGGAGCCCAGGCCAGTCAGATAAATACGTGTCTTGGAGAGGATTGTATGAGATGACCACCAGTTCAGCCCACAACAGTGCAAGCTACTGCACCACCATGTCCTGTTAAGTCCATCCAATCAGTCAAGGGCCTTTGTCGACACCTGGAGGCTGATTGCCATCCAATCAGTCAAGGGCCTGTGTCGACACCTGGAGGCTGATTGCCATCCAATCAGTGAAGGGCCTGTGTCGACACCTGGAGGCTGATTGCCATCCAATCAGTGAAGGGCCTGTGTCGACACCTGGAGGCTGATTGGGTGCATGGTGCTAGAGCCAGGTTGTGTGGACTCTGTGAGGTACAGACTGGGATACAATGTATGAGTACAGTCTTGACGTACATAGATGGCGTAATAAACACAGATCCAGAAGTTACAACAAGGCTTACATGGTGGGTTTATGGACACTAAATCTTGTTTACTACGTTAATGGTTTGCATATTTGTTCAGCATTATTTATTCGTTTAATTCATGGGAAACCCACTTTTCCTAAAGGCAAAATAATTTCACCTTCTATTAATTATCACCTTTTTAGTAAAATCGCCTGTATGAAATCTGTGCAATATTTGTATTTGTATATGTCACAAATTTCTGCGAGGGCTAGACATGTCAGTCTGACTCATGTGAGTGACATCTCCACATTTGTGTCTTCTACATTCCAGTTGCTTGAAGACATTCACAGTACCTCTGGGCATTTTCACTTAGAAATTAGCTTTCATTGGAAAATATAGTCCTCATTGAAGTGTGAATATCTATGTTCTGACATCTATGCAGGTTTATAGAAAGCCAAAAAAGAAGAAAACACCCACAGCATGCAAACATTGAGTGTTGTTGGTGTGTTTGCTGCTGTCTATGTGGTTGATGTTGGTACGTAAGGAATGAGTGTCTTTTGTGTTCAATAATGCAGACATTGACTGTTGTTGGTGTGTTTGCTGCTGTCTATGTGGTTGATGTTGGTACATAAGGAATGAGTGTCTTTTGTGTTCAATAATGTTGTAAACAGAAAGAAAAGCTTTCTTCCAACAATTCAACAAATGAGCATGTTTTTCTTCTTGCCAGTTAATGTGCATATTTATATTAATGCAGTGTGCCGGATGTTGGCTAATATTTACTTCCTTTATAAATATTGTCTGCCAGGAGATTGTAGGTGATATTTATTTATTTCTTATATCAGATCTAAGGTGATGTTTATTTCAGCTAACAAAGCTTATTTTAACATAGCAAGTGATTTTCTTTGAGTGCCCTAATTTTTTTCTTCAGACCACATCTGTTTTCTGTGGTAAACCTGAAACCAGAATATATTAACTCGTCATATTCGCATAAAAATATGTTGTGCACCCGCTGGTGGACTGAAGGCATCTGCAATGGCGATCTTCTTGTGCTTGTCTGCCGTTTAGCTTTGTATGATGTTTGAGTTTGAACACAAAAATATGAACCTGTGGTTCTGCTCTCATGACCTGATCAACTGAGCATGGTTGTACTGATAGTGGTACACAGCTGTTCAGTTGGCATGTGCTGTAGTGGTGCACAGATGTTCAGTTGGCATGTGCTGACAGTTAGTCAGTTAGTCGCAGTTCCAACTTCACAGCAACGGGTTGTCCCCATTATGCTCCATTCCTGTGCCAGTGAATTATCACACAAACTGTGCTGACAGTGCAGTCTAAGTGTTGAAGCTGTGCAACTTGAGCACATGTCATGTGACATTCGTGTTAGAGATCACACTGTGCTATATAAATGCATATGTTAACTTAAGAAAGATGCATGTGTACTGAAGCCCTAGTGGACGGTTGTTTCAGCTGTTGGAAAATAACATCAAGCTATGGATGAGTGTAGCACCAGAGCAAGAGGCAGAATGTGTCGATGTGCTGCAACCAGTTTTCATTATGCAGACATCATTTCATTGACGATGGTTATGATGATAAAAGCTCAATAGCTTTTTCTAAGTAGAGAACATTTGTTGTTGCACATCTAAAAGTATGTTTTCTTGGATGTCCTTACTGTGATCATTGACAGAATTGTTTTCAGTAGAAAGATTTATCTTCATTAAACAAGAGCAAAAGTGAATGCATAGCAGTTTCCCAAAAAGCACACATTCTCATATGCTCCGTATAGGCAAGTTGTAAACATCGAATAGGTCAGTTTTTTAAATGTCTAGGCTACATAGCGATATCTGAAGATGTGACACAGAGATGGAGACAACAATTCCCATATACAGGCTGTTTGTAGAATGAGGAATTTGCTGACAAACACACAATATGGCAAACATAGTGATCTATCCGCTGACTGAACAGTTGTGTGGCCTGTCTTCTCTAGGTGTGCATGCTAGGTAATGAAATGTGAAGACACTGGAGGCAGTGCAATGATGGTTGTTGAGAAGAATGTTGAGAATATCATGGACAGAGAGGAACACAAACGCAGAGTTATTGACAGCTACACGTGTTACAAGATTGCTTTTCAAACACCGTAAGGGAAGACATACACAATTTATGCCGTATATCAACAGAATATGTGGAATAGAGACATGACCCTCATGTAGACAAATATTGGACAAGACGTAGAGGGAAACAGAGACAGCTGTATGTGGTTGAACTGGATAACAAATGATTATATCAGTAGCCTCAGCTTCATCCAAACATACAACCAAAACAGAGAAGAATGGAGAGTTGTGACTGCCGTCTACTCCAGGCCAAGCTCGTGAAAAAGAAGAAGAAGAAGAAAGGTGTTGCCTCATCTTTGTAGGTTACACCCGAGCATGCAAGACTCAATAATAACAAGTACAGTTTCTGTCTTCTCTGATTCTACCCAAGTGGGGCTTTTATATTGATTGTAAGTTTTCTTCTTGAAATCAGCTGTTCCACACTGTTTACTTTAACATAACATTGGTCTCACTCAGAGTTAGGGTAATAAATGTTTGGGATATAAGTTTAATTAGCAACATAGACAAGAGTCCTCTACAGCAATAAATATAGACTACACCAGCTAATGTAGAGTCCTCTACAGCAATAAATATAGACTACACCAGCCAATGTAGAGTCCTCTACAGCAATAAATATAGACTACACCAGCTAATGTAGAGTCCTCTACAGCAATAAATATAGACTACACCAGCTAATGTAGAGTCCTCTACAGCAATAAATATAGACTACACCAGCTAATGTAGAGTCCTCTACAGCAATAAATATAGACTACACCAGCTAATGTAGAGTCCTCTACAGCAATAAATATAGACTACACCAGCTAATGTAGAGTCCTCTACAGCAATAAATATAGACTACACCAGCACGACAAGGCAAGCAGCTACAGGCAGGATGTGACAGTTACTTGTATGAACCCAGAATCAGGGCACCATGCATAGGCTCTGTATTAAATGAAGCCTCATTGAATGGTGTCAAATGCCCATGAACTTTATCTGCCTTCCATTGAGCTGCCCCTGCCTTCTTTCTGAGTGGCCCACATTTTTTTTATTAAGAAAACCTTCGTTGAGAAAATTATATATATTTTTTTTTTTAAACCCCACACGCGCGCGCGCGCACACAGAGAGAGAGAGAGAGAGAGAGAGAGAGAGAGAGAAGGAGATTAAAGAAACAAATCAGGTCAACTCACATGGCAATCCTTCATTTCTCTGCCAGTCATTGGCTCATTTTATGTCTGCCAGTCATTGGCTCATTTTTTGTCTGCCAGTCATTGGCTCATTTTCAGCCCAAAAGATAACTTCATTGCATCATGATTGTGTAGTGGTCCTGCTTATGAAAGGACAATCGCTTTCAAATGTATGGATGGATGTATTTGTTCTGATTTTATTAGACCGTATTTTGTCTATGTGTGAAATACTTACAGTATAAATGACACAGCATATATAAAATGTATTATCTGAAATTGTGTTCCATTGCTTGTAAAATCCTGAAAGAAATGCTGGAGAAATCCGTGGGTGGGTTAAGGAGCATGTTTGACCAGACATGTCAGTATTCACAAGTCTGTTATTTTTAGTGTAACCACTAACATCCATCGTGCACCATGTTATCCTCAAGTGTCATCTGGTTATGGGGGGAAATGTTATTTCTGTAAATAAATTACACTTTTTATTCCGGAGTTGCTGACTTCTGTGTCTACTGAATAAGAACTTTATAAATATTAATTAACTCATGCAGAATGGAAGGCCAGATATTGACCAGTTGTTCTTGACTTGTTTCAATTGTTATTATTAGTTAAAGGGGGCGTTGAGTTATCTCGAGGTATGGTGTATGCCTTGAGTGCTGGAGATCCCGGGTTCAAGCCCCGGTGAGGGCCGGGATTTTTTCTCATGGACTTCTAGTAATAAAATTTCCCCGGGTCTCTGGATAGTGAGATCGGACGCCCGTGTGTATTGTTGCGCACGTAAAATATCCCTTGGCAGTTGGAAATCGAAAAAGAGTAGCCTAATGGTGCTGTCCGGGCAAAATTTTGGGTTAAAAATCTACCCAAAGTATTTCAGGATCCTCGCCAGTGGTACGGAGTTCATGCATTCAGCTGAGATTTTCCTGACTCATTTTTGAGTTAGGAGTAGAACGGAGCACTTATGGGTTACACCCGTGTGCCGTGATGTTGATCCGTGATGTTGATCCGTCGACTAAACTAAATATTATTAATTTTTTTAAAAACTAAGCGTTGTATCACTTTCTGACTGACCCTGGCAGATGAGGTGAACATATTTCTGGTTTTTTACTGAACTAGACAATCACAAACAGCTAATCAATCAAGAGGTTGATTGCATTCACCCAGTTTAGGACATGCAGTTAATGTTGTATAAGACTCTGTGTAGTTCTTCTTATATAATGTTGTATAAGACACTGTACAGTCTACATCCAGTCATCTAATTAGCTTCACTTCTTCAAGGCTTCAGAATTTATCAGAATTGTCAAATGAACATTAAAGCATACACCACTTCCATTGTTTGATTACTAAATGCCAGGAAGGAATCGGGTGTGTTGACAAAAAGACACAAATGATGCAGCTCTGCTGTTATAGGTACAAAGCAATTACCATTAAAAATTAATTAATTAAAAATAACACTAACACTTAAAAAACGTGATAGAAGAAGCAAATCACTCACTATGACAATACGGGGAGGGGGGGGGATTTTTTTTTCACTGCAGTGAGCCTGTATGGCATTAATAAAAATAACTTCCCTGTGCTGAGGGCGCCATTACGGAATCTATCATCAGTGCTGCTGAAGTTGTAGGGCTGTCTGCTTGGCTGTTGATGCCCACAACCGTTGTTTGTAGATGTTCATGTTGCATCATTAGTATCGTCACAACTTCAAACCAAGTACTACCAGGCACAATAGTCTTCTTCATCCACTGCAGGCCTCTCATGGATGATCAGCAGCATCTAGTGATCTTCACTTGCCCTAATTGACCTCCCTTCCCACTGTGGAATTACTATGGATGAGTGAGCCGATGCCTGGCCTAAAATTTACAGTAGGTTGGAACAACTGAGCTGGCCGTTGTCATATTGGGAAGCAAATCACTATCCTCAGCCGCTACACATCTCACAAGATGAAAAATACAGACATGGACAACAGAAACGACTGGATCAACAAATCTAAAGACAAAGCAAACTGTCAGCTTTGCTTAGGGACAGGCCAATGCAGACAACTACCCCAGCTATACCATCTGTCTCCCACACAGACATAGCTTCCCCAGCTATACCATCTCATTCTCCCACACAGATATAACTTCCCCAGCTATACTCTCTAAAAGTCTCACACACAGGAATGTCCACACGGAACTGGAATTCAGAACCCTGAAGACATACTTTAAATGGCCACATTGACAGGTCTGCGTGGCCATTCGTGGCCAGCCAGAGCTTAGCTAAAGCAGAAGTTATAAGCTCGGCCTCCCCACTGACCTGATGGAGACTATAGACTTCATCCTGGCAACAGGTAGCAGAGTCTTTGAGCGCTAAGGAGACTATGGACTTCATCCTGGCAACAGGTATAATCTAGCAAAGACTTTGAGCGCGAAGGAGACTATGGACTTTGTCCTGGCAACAGGTATAATCTAGCAAAGACTTTGAGCGCTAAGGAGACTATGGACTTCATCCTGGCAACAGGTATAATCTAGCAAAGACTTTGAGCGCTAAGGAGACTATGGACTTCATCCTGGCAACAGGTATAATCTAGCAAAGACTTTGAGCGCTAAGGAGACTATGGACTTCATCCTGGCAACAGGTATAATCTAGCAAAGACTTTGAGCGCTAAGGAGACTATGGACTTCATCCTGGCAACAGGTATAATCTAGCAAAGACTTCGAGCGCTAAGACGACACTGTTGTGTGAGTGGGTCTTCTCTGTTTCAAGTGAAGTATAGTGTGTAGGTTTCCTTGAATAGAAATCCCCACAGATTTACTAGTGACAAATAAACGATTAAATAATTCAATGTTGGCAATGAAAAGAACATGTTCTTGGAGACAACCTTGCAAGAGAATAAATATGTTCTAATTTCCAGTGTTTTTTTCCAAAATACATATTCGAAGTGGGACACACAATCTTGAGGACTATTAATAAATAATATGAGAGGCCAATGATTATACCTCCAAGCCTGTTATTTATGAGCACAGATTGTCTTCAGTATGCAATGAAAAAAAAAGGCGGGGGGGGGGGGGGGGGGGATACAGTGCTTTGCTTTATCTTCAGTCACTCCGTCTGATCACTGTGCCTTCAACAACCACATGTGCGGCTTCTTTGTTCACAGTTAGAATGAGTTCCTTTAGTTATACGCCTGCTCATTAATATGTGTGCATTCTGTGCTCACAGTTAGCTTGAGTTCCTTCCTCACCATATGCACACCATCGGACACTAGTGTCTGTGTACACAAGCTCAATGACACGGGTCAGTATTGGCTAATTTAGACTGCACATAGATCTGTGTACACAAGCTCAATGACACGGGTCTGTATTGACTAATTTAGACTGCACATAGATCTGTGTACACAAGCTCAATGACACGGGTCTGTATTGGCTAATTTAGACTGCACATAGATCTGTGTACACAAGCTCAATGACACAGGTCAGTATTGGCTAATTTAGACTGCACATAGATCTGTGTACACAAGCTCAATGACACGGGTCTGTTTGGCTAATTTAGACTGCACATAGATCTGTGTACTCAAGCTCAATGATACGGGTCTGTTTGGCTAATTTAGACTGCACATAGATCTGTGTACTCAAGCTCAATGATACGGGTCTGTTTGGCTAATTTAGACTGCACATAGATCTGGGTACACAAGCTCAATGACACGGGTCTGTATTGACTAATTTAGACTGCACATAGATCTGTGTACACAAGCTCAATGACACGGGTCTGTTTGGCTAATTTAGACTGCACATAGATCTGTGTACTCAAGCTCAATGATACGGGTCTGTTTGGCTAATTTAGACTGCACATAGATCTGTGTACTCAAGCTCAATGATACGGGTCTGTTTGGCTAATTTAGACTGCACATAGATCTGGGTACACAAGCTCAATGACACGGGTCTGTATTGGCTAATTTAGACTGCACATAGATCTGGGTACACAAGCTCAATGACACGGGTCTGTATTGACTAATTTAGACTGCACATAGATCTGTGTACACAAGCTCAATGACACGGGTCTGTATTGGCTAATTTAGACTGCACATAGATCTGTGTACACAAGCTCAATGACACGGGTCTGTATTGGTTAATTTAGACTGCACATAGATTAAGTCGCCGTCTTCTTCCGTCTCTTCTTCGGGGGCTAGCATTTTAACGGTTTCTTGGAGCTGTCTGCTCTTCTTCAGAATAGCTTGGATGTCTGCCTTTCTGGAGTGGATGTCTGCAAGGAAACCCGCAGTCTGGGGACAAGAACAGTCGGTTAAGTTAGTTGCATATCTTTTACAGGATGTAGCAGTCAACTTCATTTTTTGGAGTTTATATCTTAGCAAGTTTACGTTCAATAGTTTGCCATCGCTTTCTGAATGGCCGGTACTCGTACCATTGTACGAAAATCACCTCAAGGCGCTCTGCTGCCAAATCGCCGGCACTTGTGTTTCGAACGCGGTATGTGGGATTACGAATTGCTTTCCGTCACCCTTTGTGAAGTAAATACAACATTGTGGGTGTATGGTAATAAACTAAAGGATCCTGTGTCAGTGAAGTAAATACAACATTGTGGGTATATGGTAATAAACTAAAGGATCTTGTTTCAGTGCCGGCCGCCTTTACTTTCGAGGACATTTCATGGTGCCCAGTCAAGGCTGGTTGAACTTGGGAGCTCAGGTCATTGAAAGAAAATCCCCGCCTCGAAAGGTATTCAACGTATGACCACCGGTCCATAGGGCAGCAGTGCTAACCACTGCAATACTGGGGAATACTGCTCTCTGTGGAAAAGGACACGTGTTCATTTGTTTTCTGTCACCCAAGATGTGACACACAAGGACACATGTTCATTGGTTGTCTGTCACCCAAGATGTGACACACAAGGACACATGTTCATTTGTTGTCTGTCGCCCAAGATGTGACACACAAGGACACATGTTCATTTGTTGTCTGTCGCCCAAGATGTGACACACAAGGACACATGTTCATTTGTTGTCTGTCGTCCAAGATGTGACACACAAGAATATTTAATTCATTACTTCCCGCTACTCTGTGGCGAAGTGGTTAAGCCTCCTGTCTTGTGCTCCAAAGATCGTGGCTTCTGTTCTGGGCTGTAATTCGGTTCATGAGTATAATTCTCTCTGAGGCTATGGGGGGGGGGGGGGGGGGGGAGAAGAAGAAAAAAAAAGGGGGGGGGTCACTGAACGAAATAAGAAGTCTGTGCGACGCTTTCGGCACACTGCTCTGCGGAAAGATCTCGAACCAATTTTGATCACACCCAGTGCAATGACTTTAAACAAACCCATTGTTTCCTCTCTTAAAGATCACACACTGATAGCTGTCACTGTTGTCTGACAATTGTCTCACTTGTCCAGTGTTGCCATTTTGACGCTTTTCGCACCAAATTTAGTGCTTTTTAAAGTCATTTAGTGCAAAAATGTTGCATTTAGCGTGGCCGCGCGAATTTGGTGTTTCACAATTATTATTGTTTTTTTTTTTTTTTGGGGGGGGGGGGGGGGGGTAAAAATTACTTTAAAAATCATTTTGGGAACACTAAAAAGCCGAATTTGAACTGAAGAGAGAGTAAAACAGTCTTAGTACATTACAGCGCAATATTCAAGTAATTTAACTCCCTTTAATACGATTTAGTTGAAGTGAGTGACTGCAACGCGCAGGCAATTTGCAATGCGTTAAAAGATTGTTTAAACAAGAATGGACTTGAGTTGCAAAGACTAGTTGCACTCGGCACTGACAATGCATCTCTCTTGACAGGTGTAAACAATGGAGTATATACAAAATTAAAATCCGGAGTTCCTCATCTGGTACTAGTTAGGTGTGTATGTCATTCCCTTCAGCTGGCAGTGTCACAGGCTGCAGCTGCTTGTCTGCCCAGGAGCATAGAGTTCATGATTAGAGAAACATATAACTGGTTTTCTCAATCAAGTATTCGTCAAGCAAAGTACATAGCGCTTTTTCGCTTCAATAAATGATGGACAACATCCGCTGAAGGTTGTTCAGTTAAGCCAGACACGATGGATGTCCATTCAATCTGCCATTGTCAGAATATTGTAGCAGTAGGTCGAAGTCTAAATCTGTAAGATCTTGGAAATGATTTTCACCTGTGGCATTCCTGTATGAGGCTATTTCTGCCCACAGTCCAAGTGTGTCAGAGGTCTGTGTCCACTGCATATGATGCAGTTTTCTCCGCTGGAAATCGATGCAGGTGAGAGTAGCTGCATCTTCTACAAACATTTTAGCTAGATCCAGTATACAGGGCTTCATTGGCTTAGACTTTCACTTCCACTAAGACATGACAAGGACTGCAACACTCGAACGTTATCGGGCAAACGTAAACGCAGCTGTGTCAACAGCTCTATTAAAAACTGGATGCACCTTCCACGAATTTCTTTCTCATCAGGAAACTTGTAGCCTGCTATTTCTTTCTCAAACTCATAACCTAGATTGGGATTAGGATCTAAATAATCTTGAATAGCATCACATTCTGTTATTTTTTTCCCCAGGAATAGCAATCTTTGAACTGATAGAATCAGTGAGTTGGACACGATCGCTGAGTAGTTTTGTTGGATCTTGTATATCTGCTTCGAATTTCTTATTCACACTTTGAACTTCTCCGAGAAAATGCTTGAGAAATATGAGATACACATAGTTTTCCATGTCGCTAAACATAGAATTTAGAAGTTCTGCTGTATAACAGCGCTCGTTGAGTCTTGCTATTTAAAAATTAGTTCTTGTCTGATAGTTGTCGCCTTTGCCTGGAAGTTGTCCCCCTTGCTTGATATTTGTTGCCCCTGTCGATCAACTTTCAAAATGTCAGATAACTGAAACTGTATACCAGTACTGTCTATTTCTGTTTGTTTCACATTATCTGACCGGAGCCAAAGTGTTCATGGCGTGCAGCATGCATTGAATCAGACTGTATGCGTCGATTGAACGCAAAAGTTGAACATATGAAAAGCGTCAGTTGACACGAGACTGGATGGAAGCGCACGTATCGAAAGCCGAACTGTGGATGGAAGCGCACGTATCGAAAGCCGAGCTGGCGATGGCAGGTGATACTAATAGGCATGTTGAGTGTATTATTTTAGAATATTGTTTGACTGAGCGACTACAATGGATGGCTGAATTGCGTTTGTACTGATAGTGAATTGCATTTCTGGTTTGATAAGTAATTACAGGATGTGAAACGTTTCAGTCTTCTATGTAGTGGCGAGTGCTTTCATAATTCAATGTGGTGTTAGTGATTTTAGAATGAGGAGGAAGAAGTTAAACGCCTTTATGGTATTTGGGTTGTAACTATAATAACGAGAAGAACCCCTGGAGAAATTGATATAACGAGACAGAGAGCTCAGTGCAGATTGAAGGGCTTACACCCTACTTGAAATCCATCAGCGGTACATTGATGTCAAAGCGGATACCCCGATCCATCAGCAGTACTTTGATGTCAAACCGGATACCTAGATCCATCAGCAGTACTTTGATGTCAAACCGGATACCCAGATCATTCAGATGCCCATCATCAAACTAAACAGACGTCAAACCGACCCCTGGCATTATCCTTATTGTGTATGGGTTTTATGCTGTTCTGTGCTCTCTGCTTAAATACATATCTCGGTGCTTAAAATGCGAATGTAAAGCAAATTAATTGAATAATCACATTTATATTTTAAAGAGTATCAAATTCACATGTGTAATAATCAGACTATACAAAAGAAAACTAGACAAAAATCTATCAAACAAAGATAAAAATGCATTCCAAAACAAAAGTATACAGAAATATAAATACAAAATGGGGGTTGGGTGGGGTGGAGGGTTACTCTAACCTATTAAACAAAACACGAAACTAAGTTGATATATATATAAAACAAAACCGAAAGCTAGACTGAAATACATTTTAAAAACAGAAAACTAGACTGAAATATATAAAACAACACAGAAAACTTGACCGAAATATGTATAAAACAAAACAGAAAACTAGACTGAAATATAGAAAACAAAACAGAAAACTAGACTGAAATATATAAAACAAAACACAGAACTAGACTGAAATATATAAAACAAAACAGAGAACTAGACTGAAATATATAAAACAAAACAGAGAACTAGACTGAAATATATAAAACAAAACAGAAAACCAGATTAAAATATATAAAACAAAACAGAGAACTAGACTGAAATATATAAAACAAAACAGAGAACTAGACTGAAATCTATAAAACAAAACAGACAACTAGACTGTCTCTCTGTTCTGCCCATGACGGTAGACTGGCACCTTCATTGAAACAGATAAATGCAGTTAGATCTGGTATGCACAGTTCTTTCATTGGTGCGTATGGGATAGTTCTTAATGGCTACCCTACTATATTTATAAAACTCCATTGCCATCTTCCGAAACCAACCACCAATGAAACTTCAATCCCGAATCTCAGGGAATGTATCCAAATAACCTTGCGATGGAATAACGTAATGCGATGTTCGTCCATCATGAATGACGAGGACCATTCATTACACTACATCTTTAGATGAGGAACGAATGACTTGCGCTTTGGTTTTATATAGTGAGGTAGTGGTCGCGCAACTCCGTCGCCCCCGCTCTCTCGCCTGTGTCCGTCTGGCTCCAGTGGCGAGCATGGCAAGACGACTGGAAGACGGACACAGATGCAGTGGACGTTAGGCTGCCACGGCCAGTTATCCCTGTATATATTGGCTCTCGAGAGCCTCGTGCAAACGGCCCTTCCGTCAATTCCTTTTGTTTTCAGTTTTAAGACAAGCGTAGCGACAAGCAATGAGCGTATAATTACTGATAGGCTCCACAAGATTTCCTTCGCCGAAGACGGACTGACCGCCAGATCAGACCACACATATATGAGGCGAGAAGCTGCCCACAGAAGATATTGCACGTCTAGGTTGCGAACAGATCTCCCGATTTACGGTTGAGCCTCACCAGCGCACAAGTGCACATGGCGACTGACAGGACAGACGTTCACGCACACGCAAGCCAAGAGTAGCATCGCTAAAGCGCGCCCGCCCGGTACAAGGTGATACATGCAAAACCACTGGACGCATACCGACGAGCTTTCAAGCTACGCCGGCAGGACTGACCGAAAAAAAAAAGTTATACCAGCTTACTGACTGCAGGCCCACTACTCATCGAGAGAGAGAGAGAGAGAGAGAGAGAGAGAGAGAGAGAGAGAGAGAGAGAGAGAGAGAGAGAGAGAGAGAGAGAGAGAGAGAGTGGGCGATTATCGAGACTTTGTCGAACGGTCGTACAAATTTTGCTCTTTTGCCCGCTCAAACCACGACCCTGGCTGCACGATGCGGTTACATTCTCGAAACGCCTGCCTCGCTAACTTACGTTGGCTGGGAAAATCCCATTTTGGTGCACCTCACACAGCCATCCGAGACAACGAACGCCAGACCCGGAACTGATCTAGCGAACCAGACCAGCCCCACAATAACGTAATGCAATGTCTACAAGACAGCCTCTCTACAGCGGTTGAGTAGAGACCTTCTGTGCTGCAGCTCCCGTTATTATTTACAAAACCACAACTTGAAGTAACAAGCCGAGAAAAAAATATGTTTTGCATATCCTTTACAGGACATCGCTGTCAACATCAGCATCTTTCAGCTGTATGTTGATTTCTTGGCAAGATTACGCTCAGTAGTTTGCCATTGCTTTCTGAGCGGCCGGCTCATTATCCCGCAAGTCACGAGCGCGGGTCGAACCGCTTCCAATTCTCGCCTCGCTGCGAGACCCTGCGTGGATAAACGGGATTACAGAGAAAGTGGTGTAACCCCTCAGCCAGAGAGACCGGCACAAGCCGAGAAGGAAACCTGATATCAGCCACTGACTCAATACTCTAGCGTTGTGAACTCACCTCTTGTCTGGACACACACACGGCTCTCTCTGGCAGCCGAACTTTAGGAGGTGCGGTGCTTGGTCGCAGCAGTTGTTTCGGCAACTGTTGTCCAACTGGCATGTGTGAAGACAAGATCGGGGACTCGACTAATGTAGGTGTCTGATGCTGCTGACCTCTAGCCGCGTCTGTTGCCCACAATAAACCTTGACCACTGGCTGGCTGTCGGTTTAGTGATTCAGCTCTGGTCTCCGCTTCGATACGGTCTGGTTTAGATCTATAAGTAGCACTCCAGGTCAGACGAGTCTTCACGGCACCAGTCGACCACGATGTTGTGGTCGTGCCCGAATTGTAGCCCAGATGCCGCCTTCCAGACAAACTTTCGTGTGGTGTTGCTGAATCCATCACGTCCCTGTTGGTGAACAAACTTCCCGAGATCTTTGCTTTGTTGGTGTTTGTTTGTTCCTGTTGTCTGTGTACGTGCGGATCAAATATTGTCTCAAACCGGCTGAGAACTTCCATTCTTGATGCTTCATCCTGAGCTGTGTTGGCAGCCGTGCCATATTTAGGAGACTTTGTAGTATCACGTGCTAGTCCTGAAGCCGACAACGAGTCTTCTAATATTTTTATCGTGTAGAGCGAACAGCCATCAGTCAATTCTTCTCTTGGGCTATCCCCGTCACTTCTCTCTCCGTGATCGCTTCTCACTTCATTTTGCCCCTCGTTTGGCTGGGGATGGCGTAAAACGTCTCGTGTGATGTGCGATTTCTTGAATTCGGCGCGCCGGTTTAATGCACATTTCGAGTTGATGAATCTGGTGAGTGGGTGTTTGAAACTCCCAAGCCCTGTGGAGTATAAACGTACATACATATGTCAGTCTTTGTTTTTCTATATTTGCCTTACTTTTGATATACCCGTTTTCTGTTTTATGATATTTTAGGGTTGGTTGTTTGCAGATTGCGCTTATACAAGGGTAAGTAATTAAGTATCGGGAATTATTATTATTAATTGCAAGGAAGAGTATGGACAACAGAAAGTTTATTTCAGAAAACAAATTGGCTCTTAAGCTATATCCTATGTAGGAATCGTGAGGATCGAGCAGTTTGCATAAGCGCAACAGCGATAACAAAACGTCTGCGACACTATCGACTAGCACAAACGGAAAACATGGAGGCGTTATTCGTTGTTGTTGTTGTTGTTATTGTTGTTGTTGTTGTTGTTGTTATTGTATGTGGGGGGGGGGGTCAGAGGGTGTGAAATCTTTTAAAGTTTACAAACGAATGATGGTTCAGCTTGGAGACATTACTAGCCAGAGAATTAGAGACAGTCGGTGCCGTGGAAACGCCTGTTGCCTCTGGTTAAGAAGACAATCAATGCGTAGAAATCTGCTGGGACAGTCATGATCACCATAGTTTGGGATATCCAGGCTCCAATATTGGTGCATTTTCAGAAAAGGGGTGAAACTGTGTCTAGTGATCGATACAGTGACATACTAGTGAACAAACTGAAACCCGCGATACAGTGACATACTAGTGAACAAACTCAAACCCGCGATACGAGGGAAACGCCGTGGACTTCTCTCAAAAGGAGTATTCTTGCAGCACAACACCCGCTATCATACAGTTGCACATACAGTGGATACACTACGTGCTCTGAGGTATGAGGTTTTGAAATAGCCAGAATACACTCCAGAATTAGCGCCATCGGACTTTCGCTTGTTTGGACCCTTGAAAGAACGTTTGCGGAGTCAGAGGTTTGTAGATGATGAGGCAATAGAAGCGGTGCAACATTGGTTTAAGATCACATTCAAAATATTGTTCCTAGAAGGCATCAACAAGCTAGTGGGCCAAGTGATGGCAGGCGGGGGGACTATGTTAAGAAATAACACACACAAAACTTCTGGTTCACACTGTTGTAGAAAGATTATTCGTAAAATTGTTGTTATTTAATTAATTCCGCTCGTATGTGCCATTCATATGCTAACAAACATATGTTAAAACTTAAATTATTGTCTGTAATGATTATTTCTAAAATTGTTGTTTTCTCGACTACGGCATATGTACATTTGGTTGAATTTACATTTATTTGTTAATTCATTACTTTCAGTTTCAAGAGCTGGCCGAGTAGACTGATTCAAGGATTTAATGAACTGTTTGACTTTTTATAGCAAACTCATTTTTCAGTTGATAATTTTGCATGGCGGGTAGTGTTATAAATATCCAAATATAAAAAAAAGGGGGAAGGGTGGGTTTCCCCACCCTGACCTATGACCTCACAAAAAAGAGTTGTGTGCGAATCCAGCCATGTTCTATAGTTGGGGCTCGGATGACAGAGACCTGGCTGGTGGTGGCGGAATGTTAGAGTATCTAGCAGACCATGCGACCAAGCACTCCCTTCAACGAGGTGTTGTCTGAGTATCTAGCAGACCATGTGACCAAGCACTCCCTTCAACGAGGTGTTGTCTGAGTATCTAGCAGACCATGCGACCAAGCACTCCCTTCAACGAGGTGTTGTCTGAGTATCTAGCAGACCATGCGACCAAGCACTCCCTTCAACGAGGTGTTGTCTGAGTATCTAGCAGACCATGCGACCAAGCACTCCCTTCAACGAGGTGTTGTCTGAGTATCTAGCAGACCATGCGATCAAGCACTCCCTTCAACGAGGTGTTGTCTGAGTATCTAGCAGACCATGCGACCAAGCACTCCCTTCAACGAGGTGTTGTCTGAGTATCTAGCAGATCATGCGATCAAGCACTCCCTTCAACGAGGTGTTGTCTGAGTATCTAGCAGACCATGCGATCAAGCACTCCCTTCAACGAGGTGTTGTCTGAGTATCTAGCAGACCATGCGACCAAGCACTCCCTTCAACGAGGTGTTGTCTGAGTATCTAGCAGACCATGCGACCAAGCACTCCCTTCAACGAGGTGTTGTCTGAGTATCTAGCAGACCATGCGACCAAGCACTCCCTTCAACGAGGTGTTGTCTGAGTATCTAGCAGACCATGCGACCAAGCACTCCCTTCAACGAGGTGTTGTCTGAGTATCTAGCAGACCATGCGACCAAGCACTCCCTTCAACGAGGTGTTGTCTGAGTATCTAGCAGACCATGCGACCAAGCACTCCCTTCAACGAGGTGTTGTCTGAGTATCTAGCAGACCATGCGACCAAGCACTCCCTTCAACGAGGTGTTGTCTGAGTATATAGCAGACCATGCGATCAAGCACTCCCTTCAACGAGGTGTTGTCTGAGTATCTAGCAGACCATGCGATCAAGCACTCCCTTCAACGAGGTGTTGTCTGAGTATCTAGCAGACCATGCGACCAAGCACTCCCTTCAACGAGGTGTTGTCTGAGTATCTAGCAGATCATGCGATCAAGCACTCCCTTCAACGAGGTGTTGTCTGAGTATCTAGCAGACCATGCGATCAAGCACTCCCTTCAACGAGGTGTTGTCTGAGTATCTAGCAGACCATGCGACCAAGCACTCCCTTCAACGAGGTGTTGTCTGAGTATCTAGCAGACCATGCGACCAAGCACTCCCTTCAACGAGGTGTTGTCTGAGTATCTAGCAGACCATGCGACCAAGCACTCCCTTCAACGAGGTGTTGTCTGAGTATCTAGCAGACCATGCGACCAAGCACTCCCTTCAACGAGGTGTTGTCTGAGTATCTAGCAGACCATGCGACCAAGCACTCCCTTCAACGAGGTGTTGTCTGAGTATCTAGCAGACCATGCGACCAAGCACTCCCTTCAACGAGGTGTTGTCTGAGTATCTAGCAGACCATGCGACCAAGCACTCCCTTCAACGAGGTGTTGTCTGAGTATATAGCAGACCATGCGATCAAGCACTCCCTTCAACGAGGTGTTGTCTGAGTATCTAGCAGACCATGCGATCAAGCACTCCCTTCAACGAGGTGTTGTCTGAGTATCTAGCAGACCATGCGATCAAGCACTCCCTTCAACGAGGTGTTGTCTGAGTATCTAGCAGACCATGCGACCAAGCACTCCCTTCAACGAGGTGTTGTCTGAGTATCTAGCAGACCATGCGACCAAGCACTCCCTTCAACGAGGTGTTGTCTGAGTATCTAGCAGACCATGCGACCAAGCACTCCCTTCAACGAGGTGTTGTCTGAGTATCTAGCAGACCATGCGACCAAGCACTCCCTTCAACGAGGTGTTGTCTGAGTATCTAGCAGACCATGCGATCAAGCACTCCCTTCAACGAGGTGTTGTCTGAGTATCTAGCAGACCATGCGATCAAGCACTCCCTTCAACGAGGTGTTGTCTGAGTATCTAGCAGACCATGCGATCAAGCACTCCCTTCAACGAGGTGTTGTCTGAGTATCTAGCAGACCATGCGATCAAGCACTCCCTTCAACGAGGTGTTGTCTGAGTATCTAGCAGACCATGCGATCAAGCACTCCCTTCAACGAGGTGTTGTCTGAGTATCTAGCAGACCATGCGATCAAGCACTCCCTTCAACGAGGTGTTGTCTGAGTATCTAGCAGACCATGCAATCAAGCACTCCCTTCAACGAGGTGTTGTCTGAGTATCTAGCAGACCATGCGATCAAGCACTCCCTTCAACGAGGTGTTGTCTGAGTATCTAGCAGACCATGCGATCAAGCACTCCCTTCAACGAGGTGTTGTCTGAGTATCTAGCAGACCATGCGATCAAGCACTCCCTTCAACGAGGTGTTGTCTGAGTATCTAGCAGACCATGCGATCAAGCACTCCCTTCAACGAGGTGTTGTCTGAGTATCTAGCAGACCATGCGACCAAGCACTCCCTTCAACGAGGTGTTGTCTGAGTATCTAGCAGACCATGCGACCAAGCACTCCCTTCAACGAGGTGTTGTCTGAGTATCTAGCAGACCATGCAATCAAGCACTCCCTTCAACGAGGTGTTGTCTGAGTATCTAGCAGACCATGCGATCAAGCACTCCCTTCAACGAGGTGTTGTCTGAGTATCTAGCAGACCATGCGACCAAGCACTCCCTTCAACGAGGTGTTGTCTGAGTATCTAGCAGACCATGCGACCAAGCACTCCCTTCAACGAAGTGTTGTCTGAGTATCTAGCAGACCATGCGACCAAGCACTCCCTTCAACGAGGTGTTGTCTGAGTATCTAGCAGACCATGCGACCAAGCACTCCCTTCAACGAGGTGTTGTCTGAGTATCTAGCAGACCATGCGATCAAGCACTCCCTTCAACGAGGTGTTGTCTGAGTATCTAGCAGACCATGCGACCAAGCACTCCCTTCAACGAGGTGTTGTCTGAGTATCTAGCAGACCATGCGATCAAGCACTCCCTTCAACGAGGTGTTGTCTGAGTATCTAGCAGACCATGCGATCAAGCACTCCCTTCAACGAGGTGTTGTCTGAGTATCTAGCAGACCATGCGATCAAGCACTCCCTTCAACGAGGTGTTGTCTGAGTATCTAGCAGACCATGCGATCAAGCACTCCCTTCAACGAGGTGTTGTCTGAGTATCTAGCAGACCATGCGACCAAGCACTCCCTTCAACGAGGTGTTGTCTGAGTATCTAGCAGACCATGCGACCAAGCACTCCCTTCAACGAGGTGTTGTCTGAGTATCTAGCAGACCATGCGATCAAGCACTCCCTTCAACGAGGTGTTGTCTGAGTATCTAGCAGACCATGCGACCAAGCACTCCCTTCAACGAGGTGTTGTCTGAGTATCTAGCAGACCATGCGACCAAGCACTCCCTTCAACGAGGTGTTGTCTGAGTATCTAGCAGACCATGCGATCAAGCACTCCCTTCAACGAGGTGTTGTCTGAGTATCTAGCAGACCATGCGACCAAGCACTCCCTTCAACGAGGTGTTGTCTGAGTATCTAGCAGACCATGCGACCAAGCACTCCCTTCAACGAGGTGTTGTCATCATTTGGAGGTGATGCAGTCGAATGCTGGTGAGCTCACAGCTTTCAGTTTGTTTATTTTCTAGTATGACCTCTGAGTATTACATGTGCCCTATACCCACTGTGAATGCCAATCAATATCTGCACATTTACATAGACTGTTATCTTGTCTCAGGCGTGTCATCTCGCACGTGGTGGGTGATGAACTTCCCTTCGTCTGGGTGTACAGCCATCATGTCTAATACAGATAGCACAAATGATCATTGCTTCATGAAAACATCATCAATATGGCCATACCCTCTAGAGCAGTGGTTCTCAACCGGTGGGGAATTCCCCCCAGGGGGGAATTTCATGGTTTCCAGGGGGGGGGGGGGAATGAAGACCATTTCAAGATCGTGTTAATACAAGAACCAATTACTTGACATAGTTTTTCCCTTCCTACTTTACAGTTATGTATGTCTCGTCCTTCTAATCCTCATTTTATAAAGTAAGTAGACCCACAAATCATGTTTTATGTGGATGTCTAGACTTGTTTTAGCATATGCTATTACATTTACCTTCCATTTTTACGTATACTGTGTAGGGGTGGGGGGATTTTTTGATAGGAAATATAAAAGGGGGGGGGGATGATGTTCTGAAAATACGGTGAAGGGGGGAACGGGCCAAATTTTTGATAGGAAGGGGGGGGGGGGAATGGCGTTCTGAAAATATGGTGAAGGGGGGAATGAGCCAAAAAAGGTTGAGAACCACTGCTCTAGAGGCACCAGCAATGGACCACAGTTCAGGGCCAACCTGGGAGACAAAGTAGTCCGTCAGTCTTACTTGAGATAAGCACCTCCCCCTTTCTTCCTCTACCTTTAGTAATATTTGTGGAATATACAGTTAGGAGACACGGGAGACAATACAGGGGCGGGGTGCCGACTAACCTGGTGTTGTGTGTTGAATACACACCAGACAGTCTCTCAGGTCTCTCACGTGTTTCTCCAAGCTTCTCTTTGTCATTCTGTACTCCTCTCTGATAATCTGGTCACGGGAGACCACAAGACGTGTCAATAATGTTCACAAAACCATTGTTCTGCAGCAATAGGCTGAGTTATGAAGAGTTATTGTCCATTACTACAATGTTGAAATGTGGTTGTAGATCTTTGATAATGATGATACTAAGTTATCAACAGTAATATGCGATAGCACACAAGAACGCGCGCGCGCTCATCCATACACACACAATGTGGAAAGACAGAGAGAGAGAGAGAGAGAGAGAGAGAGAGAGAGAGAGAGAGAGAGAGAGAGAGAGAGAGAGAGAATTTTAAAACATTATTACGTGTCTTTGTTTTGGCATAATAAATGAGCTAACCAATCAAAGATTAATTTGTACACACGTTTGCTCGTCTGACTGTCTTGTTGTGAAACTGTTAGTAACAGCGGTCAATCTTGAGTCAATATTTGTATGTGTTCTTGACGGAAGGCCAACATTCGCGGCGTCTAACTTTGATCAGTCATCGGCTAAACACTGCTCGAGCTGATCTCCCATACAAGTGGAGAATCGAGGGGCAGGACACGTACAAGATGGAGAAGTGCGGTGACATGGTCGCCAGTCTGAGACCTGAAGGGTTCACCGTAAGACTAGTCACCGTAGAGGCAGACGTAAAAGCTCTATCTCCCACTCCGTGTATGACGTGCACAAACAGCTGGGCATCAAAGGACAGACAAGAACACTGGAACATAAACAACCTGGCCAAGCAGCCGAAAAGGCCTCGTGCTGGCTATGGAGCAATCGGAACCTTGAGACTCAAGGCTTGAGTGGGACAAGTCTCTGCAGTAATGTCTGCAATTGCAGTGTAGCTAACATTGAAACCAACCAATCTCCAAACTAAGATATAGAACTTGTACTGTCTCGTGCCAGCGAAGACTAACGCCTGTGCACAGCGAATCGCCCGCGCGGAGGCGACAGAGGCAAACAGCAACGGAAGAAGCTGGCTTCCCACGGCCAGTTGCTAGGATATGTGTGAGGGCACGAAGCACCAGGTGCACTAGGCTCTCCTCCCCGCGGGAGGGGTGACTTGGGAGCAGGCACAGTTCGCAGTTATGGGATAAGTACGAAGGGAGAGTACGAAGACAACGCAACGTCTGGAAATATCTTGCACGCAGGAGAAAGACAGCCGGAATCTTGACCCGGGTGGGCCATCCCCCAGAGAGTGTCAAGAAGGTATAGAGCCGAAATATGCCGGAAAAGGGAACTACTTTTGACGGTCAAAAACTCCTATCGTGCTTGCTCCACGGCGGAATTTTTATCGCAGGCTTTTAGTTTAGTGTTATCATGGTTATAGTGTTATATTTGTCTTTATTACCATGCACGATAGGGATCAACTGTAACAGTATATGAGAAATGACAGAGAGTAAAGTCCTGACAAACAACGCAACGTCCTGTAAGAGTTAATGAGGTGAGAGTCAAATGTGACAACCGCCCTAGCGAACATATCGATATGAAGCAGCATCACATGGCCCTATGAGTGTCGGTTGGTCTGTACAAATAATGGTCTTCTACCATATGATCGCCGCCTCCGTGGCGAAGGATTTAAGGACGCAGTTCGTAATCCCGAAAACCGCTTTCGAAACACAACTGCGGGCGATTTAGCAGTCGTGTGTTGGGTTTTTATAAAATATTATGTGTGCCTGTCTTTTCATAGATCAATAGCAAACTACTGAACGTAAATGTTATTTCAGATCATAATTAGTCAAAAAATGCCGGGGTTGACTGCGGCACACTGTAAAGGATATGCAACTTACTTTAAGGTTAAGGATATACTCAATCGTGTCAAGATGTGGTGTCTTTGACTTCTCTTTACTTTCTGATTCAGACAACTGTTGAATAAAATGTCTTCTGGTTGTTATTCATCGACATCAACTGTCAAGTACGTGTCCTTTACAAGACCTTGCTATCAACCCCAGCATTTATTGGCTGTTTACGATTTTCTATGCAATGTTATTTCAGTAGTCTGTCCTTACATTTCTGAATCGCCGACGCCTCATACCTTCGAAATCAACGCAAAACGATCTTCTTTCAAATCGCCAGCGGCTAATGTCGAACCCTGGGCTCGGTGTATCGGGGAATAGTGAGCACAGTTTCAGTACACCCGCCTCTCCCCACCCGCCCCTCTCCCAGCCAGCGCTGGTTATTAATCACCATACGCCGACATGTAGGTTTGCTGTTGATGTTTTCTATGATGGCTGCTGCATTCGATATGTCATTGTAGTTTACTCGAGGATGTTTGTGTCTGAGGAACATCACCCAGCTTGTATGTTGGTTGTCTGTTCTTGTTATATCGTAGTTCTTCTGTCTAAAGACAGTTGTCACTTTAACTGATTCTGTCACTTTAATCGGTTCAATACCCACAGTTGTCACATTAATAATTTCTACCGCAACAGTTGTCACATTAATCATTTCTACGCGAACAGTTGTCACATTAATCATTTCTACCGCAACAGTTGTCACATTAATCATTTCTACCCGAACAGTTATCCCATTAATCATTTCTACACCAACAGTTGTCACATTAATCATTTCTACCCCAACAGTTGTCACATTAATCAATTCTACCCCAACAGTTGTCACATTAATCATTTCTACCCGAACAGTTGTCACATTAATCAATTCTACCCCAACACATGTCACATTAATCAATTCTACCCCAACAGTTGTCACATTAATCATTTCTACACCAACAGTTGTCACATTAATCATTTCTACCCCAACAGTTGTCACATTAATCATTTCTACCCCAACACTATAAACACCACGCGGTAGACAGAATATCAATGAACTATTGAAATATAGTCACCTAAAGTAATGATTGGACGGGACAGACAAGAATACCATATGAATATATGGAGTCATGGATAAACGTATGGTGAGTCGCTTTGTACACAATGACTTACACTTTCTGTTATTGAGTATTTTCCATGGAATTTCTTGTATCCTGCCGCAAATCCCCCACCCAGACCCCGCCCCTCCCAACCCCCCCCCCCCCCACATACTTTGAATTGTTATGTTAAATGCTTCTATTTTAGATGTTATGTTAAATCATCATCATGTGCCATGCTGATATAAGTGTGGGTGGTCATATTTCGACATCTCACTCGATCACCAGAGTCGTGGATCAGCTCTGTGTTCCTGTCTCCACCATGCCACGTGGCCAAGCTATCCAGGTATTTACTTCTCTGTCTTCCCCTTGTTCACTTCCCCTCAGTCTTGCCACTTGTCAGCACATTTTCTATTTTATTTCTTCTCATAACGTGTTCAAAACATTGTGACTGTCTACGTCTAATTTCTCTAATCAGTTTACGGATTTCATTTGTTTCTTGTAGGACCTGGTTGGTAATTGGTTTTTCTGTCTGTCCTTGGTATTCTTTGCATTTTCCTTAGAAACCACATTTCCACAACCATCAGATGTTTTTCAGTTTGACTGCTCTTTGTCCACGCTTCACATCCATATACAAGTATAGGTTCTATGTAGTACCTCAACACTCTTTTTCTCGTTGCAAATGACGTTATGTGAACGGCTTCTATTAAATCTTATGTTAAATGCTACTATACTGATTGTGTACGTTAAAATAACTGCGTATATCCTACACGTTACATCAACTGGTATGTTAAATGCTTGTCTAGATTGTTACGCCATATACACATATATATATATATGTATATATACAATATCTAACCCGGGTTTGTGTAGTGACCCCAACATGTACGTGCATGTCGCTATACAAAAACAAACAAAACTGGCTAGGACCGACAATTGGAATTGCGCCCTGTTATTGACTGTAGCAGCCAGTGTGTAATAACGTGACCTGTCAGCTGTATTACTAACGTGAACTCTCAGAGACAATCAGAAACTGTCTTATCTGATCGACTCAACACGGCCTCATACCTGGCAACAATGAAATGTGATACATTAACATTTACATGATTGACAAAACCACGCCACTGTTAGATTGTTGTAGGTTAAGGAAACCTAATTCCATTCAGTGACAAGGCTTTACGTTGATACATACTGCAGGATTCCCATACAATTATCATCATCTTCCTCAGATATACAAACACAAAAACAGACAATTCGTGGCTTGAAACTCAAGATGTGCCAGTTTAAAACAAACTGTTTAAAACATGTCTAAAACAAAGACGACGTATCTTGAGCTCAAGTTGCAGGCTGTTTGCTTTTGTCTCGTTCTCTTACACCTGGAAATCTAGGAGTCTGCGCGGTCAAGTGGTTACGCTTGGAAATCTGGGAGTCGCCGCGACCAAGTGGTTACACCTGGAAATCTGGGAGTCTCCGCGGCCAGTGGTTACACCTGGAAATCTGGGAGTCAGTTAGTTAGTTAGTTAGTTAGTCTCAGTTCCAACTTCACAGCAACGGGTCATCCCCATTATGCTCCGTTCCTGTGCCAGTGAATATCACACAAAACGCTCCCCACTGCCCAATGTGAAAAGTGGAGAAGACAGGAGTCTCGACAAACAACAGCCCGCACAGATACACTGTGCATAATGCCACCGCCAGAATGTCAACACACCAGTCCCCCACGAAACACCCAATTCATCTCTGATGGAATCGGCAGTCATTTTCCTATCTGGATGTTTCCTAGATGTTCACCCACACAGTCCACGAAAATACAGTTTATCACCGACGGCAGTGGCAGTCAACCAGAAGCTCAGCAGCCACGCATTTGTGCATAAGGCAAAAACCGGTCAACTCTGGGACATAGTCACCTGCCATCGCTCCGAACATGCAGTCACGTTTAAAAAAAAAAAAAAAACTTGGGCAGATTCAAAAGCACTTCACATGAAACTCACAGCTCACAGTGTCGCGCCACGCACTCACTCAGTAGCAGGGCGACGGAACCATCAAGCCCCCTTAGTCGCCTCTTACGACATGCGTGGTAGGCTACAGTGTTGCTATTCTTTGCTTCCCTTATGGGCCCCGGCAACACACGGGAGTCTCCGCGGCCAAGTGGTTACACCTGGAAATCTGGGAGCCTCCGCGGCCAAGTGGTTACACCTGGAAATCTGGGAGTCTCCGCGGCCAAGTGGTTACACCTGGAAATCTGGGAGTCTCTGCGGCCAAGGAAAGATCTGGAAAAGTATATGTCTATACAGAAAACTTTCTACAATGTACATTTTACAGTTTAAAAGAGACTTGTACTAGCAACACAGCGGCATTTCACAAGGATCGTCACTTTCGCTAACAATGTTTACTGTAATCATGAATGATTTAGTAGAGGAGTTCACAGATCTGATAAGCTTTATCACAATATGTTGGGAATGTTGATATTTTGAGAACTGGGGAATATATAAAAAATTATATAAGGAACTACAGGCAGAGGAAAACAGAGTTTCAAAGTTTATGACAAATTGGGGATGCTGCATAAATGAAACAAAAACAATAGGTATGGTATTCAGTCAACACATAGAAGTGTAGAAGCATAATAATCGACGTACATTTTCAAGGGCGTACTAATTCGCACAGTATACTGCCAGATATCTAGGAATTAAACTGGATCAGCCGTGCATAAACTATCGTATACGCGCATTAACCATCGTACACGCGCATTAATTAGGCTAGCAAAAGCACCCCGTGAACCATCATGAAGAGAATTGACAGTTAGAATATGAATTACAAGAAGTACAGGCAAGTGTGAGACAGGGCAGACGAACCAGGGACCCGATCTTCAACACGAGAACCATCTTTGAGAAATGCAGAGAGTACAATGCAGATCATACTTGCTGGATAGACTACAGTTGTGTGTCATTGTAAGTTCATCATCACAAATTGAGGAATATCATGAGAGGTATGGGGTTCCAATCACATCTGATCCTCTTAATCGAATCATTACACCATAAACAATAAGCAGCTGTCAGAGTATGCGATGAAACATCAAAGTGGCGTGAGGTATAAAGGAGAATAGCACTGGGCTGCTTTCTCTCCCCACATGAGAACAGTCAAAAAATGATGGCAGCAGAAACAATTTTGATCCATTCATAATTGGTGGCAAACTGTTTTCATAACCCAGAAATGTAGAAAGTATTCATGAATTAGAAGAATTAACGACGTTAGTCAAAAGACACAGCGAAGATCAAGATGTTCTTCTTAACCTGAACAAAAATGCTATCTACAGGTAAAACTACATGTCAAACAATAACCACAACCAATGGGGAACAAATTAAAACTGTCACAAACTGTGAATACCTGGACTCCATAACTGACAACAGTGATGATGTTCAGCGATGAAGTTAGGCGGTGACTGGACATAGAATGCCAGGCTAAACAGTCTAAAGCAGTGTTTCCCAACCTTTTTTGTACCATGCCCCACTTAAGCCTTTCTAAAATTCATATTGCCCCGCTCCCCCGCCCCATGCCCCCCCCCCCTCAACATATACATTATTTTTAATATTCAAAAATTGAAATGTTCACTAAAGAAACTTGAATGATAGGTTTTAGGAAGAAATCACTAGGTAATTATTGAGCAAACACAGTAAGTAAATTTTCAAAACATATAATGGAGAACTGAAATTCAAGTACAAAATAATTTTAATGAAAGATTTTTCTATATTAGTTTTAATTATTAGTAATTATTTATTATTTAAATTTAGTGAGATCCTTGCGCTTGATGCTTGCTGCAAAGAGATCTTATGTCAGGTTCCAATTTAGTTAACTTCAGTCTCAAGTCTCCCCGTTTTGTTATATTCAGCTGATTTCTTCCATTTTCGAATTGCCCCCCTTAACAGTCAAATTGCCCCCCTGTGGGGCGTGGGCCCCACGTTGGGAAACACTGGTCTAAAGAGTCTATGGCACAACAGGTTAAATGGCATGCATCTTTCCTATGGCGACAGGTGGATGTGAGCAGTCACGGACCATTTCACAATGAATACAGAAGAACATCGGTGAAATCTTTTAACTTTAATGTAAACTCTCTCTCTCTCTCTTTCTCTCTCTCTCTCTCTCTCTCTCTCTCTCTCTCTCTCTCTCTCTCTCTCTCTCTCTCTCTCTCTCTCTCTCTATCTCTCTCTCTCACTCACTCTCTCTCTCTCTCTGTCTCTCTCTCTCCCCCCCCCCCCCCACACACACACACCAAAGTAATACATTCTTAGAATACAATGGACCAGGGAGGAGAAAAGCACTGGCATTCTACAAGAACTGAAGATGGGGGGGGGGGGGAGGTGGTGCTCAGGCTGCGTATCATGTCTGGGAGACTGAAATACTTTGATTATGTTAAACGTCGCAGTTGTTTAGGGAGGGGGGGGGGCAATCAGTGATGGGATGCCTGGTTCTTGGAAGAAGAGGCCGGGGCCGACCAGCGCGATGATGGACACCGGACACTGGAGAACCGTGGGCGTGGACATGCACGAGCCAGGGAAACTGGCCAAGCATCCAGTCTTTCCGGCGGACCGCGCTGACATCGACTTTCTGTGAAGAACCTGCTGCACAACTGTCAAAAACTGTCATTTACTGCCAATATAGTACCTTGCGGTGTATGGCAGGGGGTGAGGGGAGGGGGGGGGGGGTGTCTTTGTGCAGGTTAGGGTTTTCTTTTTGCCCCCGAAAGGAAAAAAATAAAAAAACTCCACACCTCCAGCTGTGTTAATTGACTGTTCTACTTAGCAGGTTACATGATTATATCCTATATTTATTATGTTAAATGATTAAATCATATTTATTACGTTAAATGAGTGTATCCTATTTATTACGTTAAATGAATGAGTATATATATCCTCTTTATTACATTAAATGCTATTATGAACATGTGCTTGTTAAATTCTTCTAGTCCTCTATCCATGGCATATGCTGATGATGATGCCCCTACTTATTATATACAATTATTCATTATAATTGTTAGGGCGAGTCTTTCTTGTGTCACCAAGACTCAAGAATTAGTATTTTAAATCCGCAAATGACAGTAAAAGTTGATACGCATACATTGGAAGCTTACAGAATAACAACGAAGGCAACAAAAATAACAAACAAAACAATATGGCAAACAATATCGAACCAGTTAACTTCAGCATAACAAACTGCAGGCCTACCTGTAGTTGTACATGAAGCTGTCTTTGTAGCAGTGAGTTCTCCTTCAGAGTCACTCGGCTCACAAACGTCAAGTCCGCCATCTTTGACAGTCTAAGAGAAAACGTGGCCTTGACGTACACAGTCAAAGGAGAGCTGTCAAGAATGACAGGTCACTTAGTAATTATATCTGATTGATTGTTCATCTACTGCAGGTGTGACAGGGTTTGCTGCACGATAACTTCAGGGTTATCTTAGTGATGACACAAACTACAGGTCCCCTGGTTGTATAAACTAAACAAACTACAGGTCCCCTGGTTGTATAAACTAAACAAACTACAGGTCCCCTGGTTGTATAAACTAAACAAACTACAGGTCCCCTGGTTGTATAAACTAAACAAACTACAGGTCCCCTGGTTGTATAAACTAAGCAAACTACAGGTCCTCTGGTTGTGTATAAGCTAAACAAACTATAGGTCCCGCAAATCACGTTTTTATTTAGACGTCTAGACTTGTTTTAGTATGTGCTATTAAATTTAGCTTCCATTATTACGCATACTATGTGTGTGTGTGTGTGGGGGGGGGGGGGGTGATTTTTAGGGAGGAAATACGAAAGGGAGAATGGCGTTCTGAAATATTGTAAAGGGAGGCACGAGCCAAAAAGGTTGAGAACCACTGATCTAGACCAACAAGCAGCGGTTAGAATAGATGGCGAGAAATCCGATTGGTTTGACATCAAGCAAGGAGTCCGTCAAGGATGTGTGCTGTCCCCTTATTTGTTTAACCTGTACGCCGAAAAATATAATGAGAAATGTCAGAGATGATATAAACAGGGACCTATATGATGCCCTAAACAGCGGTGGTCATGACATACCAGAGATTCGGTATGCTGATGATACAGTATTGCTATCCACAAAACAGACTGGTATAGAAAACCTAATAGCCTCAACCCAATTGAATACTGAAAATCACAACTTATATCGTAACATAGTAAAAACAAAGATGATGCATACAGATAAAACTACTATAGAGAAAGAAATATACGTTAATGAGGAAAAATTGGAGGTGGTGGAAAATTTTGAATATCTTGGGTCATTGATTACAAACAACGGTGACACAATGAAAGAAATTAAACGACGACTATCAATTGCTCTTGATGCTGAAATTGAGGAAATAAAGATAGCCACAGAGAAATTACAAAATACCAGCCATGGTACACAATCTGTGGTGATATTGACAGATGCAAAACCCGTAATAGAGGCGCTCCTGTCTGGGAAATTGCCAGTTCTAAGGACACTACTTTCTGAACTTAGCAGTCAGCGTAAGGTCACCATACAGTGGATACCATCCCACTGTGGAGTACCCGGGAATGACAGAGCTGATCAATTGGCTAAGGAAGGAGCCAAAGAAGAACAGTCTGATGTGCCTGTAACATGCCACCAAAAGAAAAGAATGATCAAATCAGTCAGAAAGCCACCAAAACCTGCTCAAGATGACTACCACGTTATGGATAGACCAGAACAAGTCATTATTCTGCGCCTCAGAACAGGGCACAATAGATTACGCAACCACATGTATACAAAATTCAAGATTGGTGACTCAGCCATGTGCATATGTGGTTTGGCGTCGCAGACAGCAAAGCACATACTCCAGGATTGCCCAAACTACAACATATCCAGGCGAACCTTCTGGCCTAGAGAGACAACAGTGGAAGATAAACTCTATGGACCGCTGAGTGAACTAAAAAAGACTGTTAGATTCATACAAGAGACAACATTGCAGTTATAAACATATTTCAGGCGAACGAAAGAAGAAGAAGAAGAAGAAGAAGAAGAAGAAGAAGAAGAAGAAGAAGAAGAAGAAGAAGAAGAAGAAGAAGAAGAAGTGGATTATTCATGTGTTGACTCCCTTCCGTGCCATCCATGACGAAAGACTATCAAGGTTTTCCCCTCGCTGTCTTCCACAATCTCTTTTTCCACAGATCTTTCCGGCTTCAACAACATGTTCCAATTTTTGTCTTCTCATAATGTGACCATAACAAAATGATTGCGTCTTTCCGATATTTTTGATAAGTTGTCTTTGCGACTTAGTCTCCCTCAAAATGTCTAGATTGCTAGTTTCGACTGTCCGATGAATTGTCAGAATTCTTCAATAAAACCACATCTTCCAGGTTTCTAGGTAACCCCCCCCCCCCTCCCTCCCCCCACCGCATGTTTACTAAATAAACACTAACCACGATAAATGTGTGGGGGTACTTACAGAGCACAGACAGAGGTTCCTGGTTATATGGTCTTTTGTCTACTGAACACCAACCACAGAGCTGTAGATAATGTAACTGAGAACTTATGAGAAACACAACACCTTGTCTCTCAGTCTCACGTCTGTCTGTGAACCAAACCACAGCGTTATCACCGTAGAACAACAGGGCCGACTTCATGGCTGGTCTAGTTTAGGTTATTAGTGAAGGGATTAAAGGTTTTAACAACAGTGCGTGTGTGTTCCTGCAATGTTCAATTGTCAATTGTACCAGGTTCATGTTACTGACTGTTCCTGTACTGTCTCATGAGTCATCATCATTATCATGTGCTACGCCGATAAGCGCGGGAGGTCAAGTTTCGCCATCTCACTCGATCACCAAATTCGTGGATCATCTCAGCGCTACTGTCTCGACCATGCCACGCGGCCCAGCCATCGAGGTCTTTACTTCGCTGCTTTCCCCTTGTCCTCTCCCCCTCGATCTTGCCAGTTGTCTTCAAGTTCTCCAATTTATTCTTCTCATAACGTGCCCAAACATTTTTGACTAAGTCTGCTTCTTCTTCTTTCGTTCGCCTGAAATATGTTTATAACTGCAATGTTGTCTCTTGTATGAATCTAACAGTCTTTTTTAGTTCATTCAGCGGTCCATAGAGTTTATCTTCCACTGTTGTCTCTCTAGGCCAGAAGGTTCGCCTGGGTATGTTGTAGTTTGGGCAATCCTGGAGTATGTGCTCTGCTGTCTAATTTCTCTAATCTTATATATATAAAATGCGATGTATGTCTGTAAGTATGTATGTATGTATGTTATTTATGAGTTCGCGAACGGTCCATCCGATTTAGATGACATTTTCTACACGTCTTCTTCTCATTCCGGTGCTGCCAACTGTCATAGTTTGTTAGTGTACAAACAGTTATTTACTTAATAAAATTTATTATTTTAATTTACATTATAATTTGTATATAGCGAGGGGACATAACTTTTAATAGCATTGCTATATATGTAAAATTGTTGCATATTTCTCAAATAGGTGGACCTTTTCGCTACAGTTATCTACAGGCATATGCGTTATAATCCTCCTCATCATCCTCCTCCTCCTTCTCCTCCTCCTTTTTCTTCTGCTGCTGCTGCTGCTGCCGCCGCTCCATTTACCCAAGTTAATTGTTGGGGGAAGAAGTAAAGATCTTTCAAGTGCTCTTTCTAATGCTCCTCCTCCTTCTCCCCTCCGCCCCTCCTCCTTCTCCCTTTCCTCCTCCCCTCCTCCTTTTTCTTCTGCTGCTGCCGCCGCTCCATTTACCCAAGTGAATTGTTGGGGGAAGATGTAAAGATCTTTCAAGTGCTCTTTCTAATGCTTTTTGTAAGTTGGTCTTCGTTTATCTAAGGTAGTTCTCGATACCACCACATCATTTTTTACATGAAAATTATACAAAAAAAAAAAAAAAGAAGAATCCTAGCATTAAGCGAAATTCTCTAACTGCAACCAATAAATTAGCTGCGAGGGCCCAGGTTGCAGTTTCTAATGCTTTTTGTAAGTTGGTCTTCATTTATCTAAGGTTGTTCTCGATACCACCACATCAATTTTACATGAAAATTATACGACATTTAAAAAAAATACTCCTAGCATTAAACGAAATTTTCTAACGGCAACCAATACATTATTAGACAGACAGGGAGACAGACAGACAGGGAGGGAGGGAGGGAGAGACGGAGGGAGAGTCGGAGGGAGAGACGGACGGGTAGGCAGGCAGGCAGGCAGGCAGGCAGGCAGGCAGGCAGGCAGGCAGGCAGGCAGGCAGGCAGACAGACAGACAGACAGACAGACAGACAGGCAGGCAGGCAGGCAGGCAGGCAGGCAGGCAGGCAGGCAGGCAGGCAGGCAGACAGACAGACAGACAGACAGATAGACAGACAGACAGACAGATAGATAGATAGATAGATAGATAGATAGATAGATAGATAGATAGATAGATAGATCCCCGCCAGGGACTGGGCGAAGCCGGGCCGGGTCAGCTAGTCAGTTTATAATTTTCATTTGTTTCTTGTAGGACTCGTAATTTGTTTTTCTGCCTGTCCATGGTATTCTTTTCCACAGAAACCACATTTCCACAGCCATCAGATGTTTTTCAGCCTGTTTGCTCGTTGTCCACGCTTCACATCCATACAAAAGCCCATGTTCTATATACCACCTCAACACTCTTTTTCTCGTTGCAGTTTACATTAAAAAAAAAAATTGGTCAGTATGTTTTCCATCTGGCAATAGGCTACTTTCGCCATGGCGATTCTTGTTCTAATCTCTTCAAGGCATCTCCTATCAGATGTTATGACTGTTCCGAGACAATTGTACCGATCCACTTGTTTAAGAATATTCTCATTTACTTGTATATTACTTGTGTCGGATTACTGGACACAAGATAAAACCGAAGAGAGCTGGGAACATCACCCACACAAACATCGTGATTAGTGAATTTTCAGGATCATCATCATCACACTACGGACAGGTCCATGGGTGCTCCGACCTTCTCCTTCACATCTCCGCAACCGTATACTGACTGATCGCACAGGTTCTGTGTTGGCCAAATGTCTTACTATCAACAAAATGTTTCCGGCGGCTCCTAGCTTCACTCCTATCTCCCTCACTCTGGACACACGATTCCCAGGTTTACTTAAAGTCGTCTGTTCGTCCAGATCTCTTATAGAGCTGTTGATGTCCGGCTCATCCAATGCTCTTCACACCTAGATCATCGCCATGTCCACCAACCGATCGGTCGATCGTTGCCTTTCCTACCTAAGTGCTCCGGTACAAAGATGAAAATTAGCTGGACTAAGTTGATGTGCTCGATGTATCGGGCCACTTGTGTCATACGAGGCCAGTCTGGGCCTTCTTGAGCATGTTCATTGAGTCGCTCAGTATACATGCCTGTGAATACTTTTGCGTGCTGAACCAGTTCAGGGCACTGGTTACAGCCGTTGTGTTCATCCTAAGGCTGCTTGTCACGGGAAAAGCACAACTTGCTTCCGTGACAGTTGTCAATCTGTGCTGGCTGAGAATGCTCATTCACTTCGCCTGTCCTAGACTACCAAGCCACCAGCAAACGCCACCTCATCGCCCCTTTCAGTGTTCTCGTGTATTCACACTTTGACCTCTGTGTCTACTGCGACAGAATCGTGCTCTCTGCGGCGTGTCAAGACTGGTATGGGCAGGGATGGTAGCATGGCAATCTGCTGGCACTGGTATCCACTCCCTTCCAAGACTGATGCCTGCATACTTGGTAGACGGCTTCCTCGGCACGTCCCATCCGAGATTTGTCCCGATTCGTGTGATGTCCTTTACGCGCTGACAGGGCAGCGTGGGGTGGGTGTCGTATATCGGCTTTCACTTTCATGTAGTCACGTGCTCTGGCGTTTTAATCTGCTATCCATCGAGTCAAAACTTTTTGGACACATTATAAGAGGAAATAAATATTAGAGATCTTGGTGACAGCAGATAAGATTGAGGGGGAAAGAAGCGTGGGAAGGCAGAGAAGTAAACATCTGGATGGCTTGGCCACGTGGCATGGTCGAGACAAGAATACGGAGCTGATCCACGACTCTGGAGATTGCGAAATATGACCGCCTACGCTTATCGGCATGTCACATGATGATATTAAAGGAAAAGTAAAGAATGTGTCTCATGGCGTATCTAATGTGTATCTCTGGTGCATCCAAGGATGATCAGCGTGGCCTCTTCAATTATTCCCCCCCTCCCCCACCCAAGTCTTTCTGTTTGTGTGGTACTTCTTGTTAGAATGGATGGGGGAGTATGCTAGTGGAATTAAAAACTATGTAGGCAACTTTCTGGAATGATGCCATAAGAAAACAGCTTTAATATAGTCTTTACGCAGGTCTTGTAGATCTTTACACAGGCCTTATAAAGCTGTTAATATAGTCTTTACACAGGCCTTGTAGATCTGTCTCTTGTAGCCTGCCAATGACCTTGTAGCTATCTAGGCCAGGTGCACATTTGTTTATTTCTTAATGGTATCATAGATGTCATTGATGGTAATCATCAGATCTTCGGTCATTTGCATGCCAGCACTTGGTTCAGTGAGCAGTATTTAATGATAATTTACATGTTAATTATCTTGAGATAAGCCAGTTTGTGTTTATAACAAATGAACTACACAACGGCCTTTGGTAGAGTAAACCATTTTGACATGATAAAGAAGCTTTCAGATCTACAAACTGAGGGATAGACTTAGACTTGTAAAAAACATATATTGGAAACAAGCTGCCATAAAACATTGATAATAAAGTAGGTGATACTAGCCCATCTAGAGAGACGTGTGACAGGGATGCCTCATGTCCCCAGCCCATCTAGAGAGACGTGTGACAGGGACGCGTCATGTCCCCAGCCCATCTAGAGAGACGTGTGACAGGGATGCCTCATATCCCCAGCCCATCTAGAGAGACGTGTGACAGGGATGCCTCATGTCCCCAGCCCATCTAGAGAGACGTGTGACAGGGACGCGTCATGTCCCCAGCCCATCTAGAGAGACGTGTGACAGGGATGCGTCATGTCCCCAGCCCATCTAGAGAGACGTGTGACAGGGATGCGTCATGTCCCCAGCCCATCTAGAGAGACGTGTGACAGGGATGCCTCATGTCCCCAGCCCATCTAGAGAGACGTGTGACAGGGATGCCTCATGTCCGCAGCCCATCTAGAGAGACGTGTGACAGGGATGCCTCATGTCCCCAGCCCATCTAGAGAGACGTGACAGGGATGCCTCATGTCCCCAGCCCATCTAGAGAGACGTGTGACAGGGATGCCTCATGTCCCCAGCCCATCTAGAGAGACGTGTGACAGGGACGCCTCATGTCCTCAACCCATCTAGAGAGACGTGTGACAGGGATACGTCATGTCCCCAGCCCATCTAGAGAGACGTGTGACAGGGATGCCTCATGTCCCCAGCCCATCTAGAGAGACATGTGACAGGGATGCCTCATGTCCCCAGCCCATCTAGAGAGATGTGTGACAGGCATGCGTCATGTCCCCAGCCCATCTAGAGAGACGTGTGACAGGCATGCCTCATGTTCCCAGCCCATCTAGAGAGACGTGTGACAGGGATGCCTCATGTTCCCAGCCCATCTAGAGAGACGTGTGACAGGGATGCCTCATGTCCCCAGCCCATCTAGAGAGACGTGTGACAGGGATGCCTCATTGCCCCAGCCCATCTAGAGAGACGTGTGACAGGGATGCATCATGTCCCCAGCCCCTCTAGAGAGACGTGTGACAGGGATGCCTCATGTTCCCAGCCCATCTAGAGAGACGTGTGACAGGGATGCCTCATGTTCCCAGCCCATCTAGAGAGACGTGTGACAGGGATGCCTCATGTCCCCAGCCCATCTAGAGAGACGTGTGACAGGGATGCCTCATTGCCCCAGCCCATCTAGAGAGACGTGTGACAGGGATGCATCATGTCCCCAGCCCCTCTAGAGAGACGTGTGACAGGGATGCCTCATGTCCCCAGCCCATCTAGAGAGACGTGTGACAGGGATGCCTCATGTCCCCAGCCCATCTAGAGAGACGTGTGACAGGGATGCCTCATGTCCCCAGCCCATCTAGAGAGACGTGTGACAGGGACGCCTCATGTCCTCAGCCCATCTAGAGAGACGTGTGACAGGGATACGTCATGTCCCCAGCCCATCTAGAGAGACGTGTGACAGGGATGCCTCATGTCCCCAGCCCATCTAGAGAGACATGTGACAGGGATGCCTCATGTCCCCAGCCCATCTAGAGAGATGTGTGACAGGGATGCCTCATGTCCCCAGCCCATCTAGAGAGACGTGTGACAGGCATGCCTCATGTTCCCAGCCCATCTAGAGAGACGTGTGACAGGGATGCCTCATGTTCCCAGCCCATCTAGAGAGACGTGTGACAGGGATGCCTCATGTCCCCAGCCCATCTAGAGAGACGTGTGACAGGGATGCCTCATTGCCCCAGCCCATCTAGAGAGACGTGTGACAGGGATGCCTCATGTCCCCAGCCCATCTAGAGAGACGTGTGACAGGGACGCCTCATGTCCTCAGCCCATCTAGAGAGACGTGTGACAGGGATACGTCATGTCCCCAGCCCATCTAGAGAGACGTGTGACAGGGATGCCTCATGTCCCCAGCCCATCTAGAGAGACATGTGACAGGGATGCCTCATGTCCCCAGCCCATCTAGAGAGATGTGTGACAGGGATGCCTCATGTCCCCAGCCCATCTAGAGAGACGTGTGACAGGCATGCCTCATGTTCCCAGCCCATCTAGAGAGACGTGTGACAGGGATGCCTCATGTTCCCAGCCCATCTAGAGAGACGTGTGACAGGGATGCCTCATGTCCCCAGCCCATCTAGAGAGACGTGTGACAGGGATGCCTCATTGCCCCAGCCCATCTAGAGAGACGTGTGACAGGGATGCCTCATGTCCCCAGCCCATCTAGAGAGACGTGTGACAGGGATGCCTCATGTCCCCAGCCCATCTAGAGAGACGTGTGACAGGGATGCCTCATGTCCCCAGCCCATCTAGAGAGACGTGTGACAGGGATGCCTCATGTCCCCAGCCCATCTAGAGAGACGTGTGACAGGGATGCCTCATGTCCCCAGCCCATCTAGAGAGACGTGACAGGGATGCCTCATGTCCCCAGCCCATCTAGAGAGACGTGTGACAGGGATGCCTCATGTCCCCAGCCCATCTAGAGAGACGTGTGACAGGGATGCCTCATTGCCCCAGCCCATCTAGAGAGACGTGTGACAGGGATGCATCATGTCCCCAGCCCCTCTAGAGAGACGTGTGACAGGGATGCCTCATGTCCCCAGCCCATCTAGAGAGACGTGTGACAGGGATGCCTCATGTCCCCAGCCCATCTAGAGAGACGTGTGACAGGGATACCTCATGTCCCCAGCCCATCTAGAGAGACGTGTGACAGGGATGCCTCATGTCCCCAGCCCATCTAGAGAGACGTGACAGGGATGCCTCATGTCCCCAGCCCATCTAGAGAGACGTGTGACAGGGATGCCTCATGTCCCCAGCCCATCTAGAGAGACGTGTGACAGGGACGCCTCATGTCCTCAGCCCATCTAGAGAGACGTGTGACAGGGACGCGTCATGTCCCCAGCCCATCTAGAGAGACGTGTGACAGGGATGCCTCATATCCCCAGCCCATCTAGAGAGACGTGTGACAGGGATGCGTCATGTCCCCAGCCCATCTAGAGAGACGTGTGACAGGGATGCCTCATGTCCCCAGCCCATCTAGAGAGACGTGTGACAGGGATGCCTCATGTCCGCAGCCCATCTAGAGAGACGTGTGACAGGGATGCCTCATGTCCGCAGCCCATCTAGAGAGACGTGACAGGGATGCCTCATGTCCCCAGCCCATCTAGAGAGACGTGTGACAGGGATGCCTCATGTCCCCAGCCCATCTAGAGAGACGTGTGACAGGGACGCCTCATGTCCTCAACCCATCTAGAGAGACGTGTGACAGGGATACGTCATGTCCCCAGCCCATCTAGAGAGACGTGTGACAGGGATGCCTCATGTCCCCAGCCCATCTAGAGAGACATGTGACAGGGATGCCTCATGTCCCCAGCCCATCTAGAGAGATGTGTGACAGGGATGCGTCATGTCCCCAGCCCATCTAGAGAGACGTGTGACAGGCATGCCTCATGTTCCCAGCCCATCTAGAGAGACGTGTGACAGGGATGCCTCATGTTCCCAGCCCATCTAGAGAGACGTGTGACAGGGATGCCTCATGTCCCCAGCCCATCTAGAGAGACGTGTGACAGGGATGCCTCATGTCCCCAGCCCATCTAGAGAGACGTGTGACAGGGATGCATCATGTCCCCAGCCCCTCTAGAGAGACGTGTGACAGGGATGCCTCATGTCCCCAGCCCATCTAGAGAGACGTGTGACAGGGATGCCTCATGTCCCCAGCCCATCTAGAGAGACGTGTGACAGGGACGCCTCATGTCCTCAACCCATCTAGAGAGACGTGTGACAGGGATACGTCATGTCCCCAGCCCATCTAGAGAGACGTGTGACAGGGATGCCTCATGTCCCCAGCCCATCTAGAGAGACGTGTGACAGGGATGCCTCATGTCCCCAGCCCATCTAGAGAGACATGTGACAGGGATGCCTCATGTCCCCAGCCCATCTAGAGAGATGTGTGACAGGGATGCGTCATGTCCCCAGCCCATCTAGAGAGACGTGTGACAGGCATGCCTCATGTTCCCAGCCCATCTAGAGAGACGTGTGACAGGGATGCCTCATGTTCCCAGCCCATCTAGAGAGACGTGTGACAGGGATGCCTCATGTCCCCAGCCCATCTAGAGAGACGTGTGACAGGGATGCCTCATTGCCCCAGCCCATCTAGAGAGACGTGTGACAGGGATACATCATGTCCCCAGCCCCTCTAGAGAGACGTGTGACAGGGATGCCTCATGTCCCCAGCCCATCTAGAGAGACGTGTGACAGGGATGCCTCATGTCCCCAGCCCATCTAGAGAGACGTGTGACAGGGATGCATCATGTCCCCAGCCCATCTAGAGAGACGTGTGACAGGGATGCCTCATGTCCCCAGCCCATCTAGAGAGACGTGACAGTGATGCCTCATGTCCCCAGCCCATCTAGAGAGACGTGTGACAGGGATGCCTCATGTCCCCAGCCCATCTAGAGAGACGTGACAGGGATGCCTCATGTCCCCAGCCCATCTAGAGAGACGTGTGACAGGGATGCCTCATGTCCCCAGCCCATCTAGAGAGACGTGTGACAGGGATGCCTCATTGCCCCAGCCCATCTAGAGAGACGTGTGACAGGGATGCATCATGTCCCCAGCCCCTCTAGAGAGACGTGTGACAGGGATGCCTCATGTCCCCAGCCCATCTAGAGAGACGTGTGACAGGGATGCCTCATGTCCCCAGCCCATCTAGAGAGACGTGTGACAGGGATGCCTCATGTCCCCAGCCCATCTAGAGAGACGTGTGACAGGGATGCCTCATGTCCCCAGCCCATCTAGAGAGACGTGACAGGGATGCCTCATGTCCCCAGCCCATCTAGAGAGACGTGTGACAGGGATGCCTCATGTCCCCAGCCCATCTAGAGAGACGTGTGACAGGGACGCCTCATGTCCTCAGCCCATCTAGAGAGACGTGTGACAGGGATACGTCATGTCCCCAGCCCATCTAGAGAGACGTGTGACAGAGATGCCTCATGTCCCCAGCCCATCTAGAGAGACGTGTGACAGGGATGCCTCATGTCCCCAGCCCATCTAGAGAGACGTGTGACAGGGATGCCTCATGTCCCCAGCCCATCTAGAGAGACGCGTGACAGGGATGCCTCATGTCCCCAGCCCATCTAGAGAGACGTGTGACAGGGATGCCTCATGTCCCCAGCCCATCTAGAGAGACGTGTGACAGGGATACGTCATGTCCCCAGCCCATCTAGAGAGACGTGTGACAGGGATGCCTCATGTCCCCAGCCCATCTAGAGAGACGTGTGACAGGGATGCCTCATGTCCCCAGCCCATCTAGAGAGACATGTGACAGGGATGCCTCATGTCCCCAGCCCGTCTAGAGAGACGTGTGACAGGGATGCGTAATTTCCCCAGCCCATCTAGAGAGACGTGTGACAGGGATGCGTCATGTCCCCAGCCCATCTAGAGAGACGTGTGACAGGGATGCGTCATGTCCCCAGCCCATCTAGAGAGACGTGTGACAGGGATGCGTCATGTCCCCAGCCCATCTAGAGAGACGTGTGACAGGGATGCCTCATGTTCCCAGCCCATCTAGAGAGACGTGTGACAGGGATGCCTCATGTCCCCAGCCCATCTAGAGAGATGTGTGACAGGGATGCGTCATGTCCCCAGCCCATCTAGAGAGATGTGTGACAGGGATGCGTCATGTCCCCAGCCCATCTAGAAAGATGTGTGACAGGGATGCCTCATGGCCCCAGCCCATCTAGAGAGACATGTGACAGGGATGCATCATGTCCCCAGCCCATCTAGAGAGACGTGTGACAGGGATGCCTCATGTCCCCAGCCCATCTAGAGAGACGTGTGACAGGGATGCCTCATGTCCCCAGCCCATCTAGAGAGACGTGTGACAGGGATGCGTCATGTCCCCAGCCCATCTAGAGAGACGTGTGACAGGGATGCGTCATGTCCCCAGACCATCTAGAGAGACGTGTGACAGGGATGCCTCATGTCCCCAGCCCATCTAGAGAGACGTGTGACAGGGATGCGTCATGTCCCCAGCCCGTCTAGAGAGACGTGTGACAGGGATGCGTCATGTCCCCAGCCCATCTAGAGAGACGTGTGACAGGGATGCCTCATGTCCCCAGCCCATCTAGAGAGACGTGTGACAGGGATGCCTCATGTCCCCAGCCCATCTAGAGAGACGTGTGACAGGGATGCCTCATGTCCCCAGCCCATCTAGAGAGACGTGTGACAGGGATGCATCATGTCCCCAGCCCATCTAGAGAGACGTGTGACAGGGATGCCTCATGTCCCCAGCCCATCTAGAGAGACGTGTGACAGGGATGCCTCATGTCCCCAGCCCATCTAGAGAGACGTGTGACAGGGATGCGTCATGTCCCCAGCCCATCTAGAGAGACGTGTGACAGAGATGCCTCATGTCCCCAGCCCATCCAGAGAGACGTGTGACAGGGATGCCTCATGTCCCCAGCCCATCCAGAGAGACGTGTGACAGGGATGCCTCATGTCCCCAGCCCATCTAGAGAGATGTGTGACAGGGATGCCTCATGTCCCCAGCCCATCTAGAGAGACGTGTGACAGGGATGCCTCATGTCCCCAGCCCATCTAGAGAGACGTGTGACAGGGATACGTCATGTCCCCAGCCCATCTAGAGAGACGTGTGACAGGGATGCCTCATGTCCCCAGCCCATCTAGAGAGACGTGTGACAGGGATGCCTCATGTCCCCAGCCCATCTAGAGACATGTGACAGGGATGCCTCATGTCCCCAGCCCATCTAGAGAGACGTGTGACAGGGATGCGTCATGTCCCCAGCCCATCTAGAGAGACGTGTGACAGGGATGCGTCATGTCCACAGCCCATCTAGAGTGACGTGTGACAGGGATGCCTCATGTTCCCAGCCCATCTAGAGAGACGTGTGACAGGGATGCCTCATGTTCCCAGCCCATCTAGAGAGACGTGTGACAGGGATGCCTCATGTCCCCAGCCCATCTAGAGAGACGTGTGACAGGGATGCCTCATGTCCCCAGCCCATCTAGAGAGATGTGTGACAGGGATGCCTCATGGCCCCAGCCCATCTAGAGAGACGTGTGACAGGGATGCCTCATGTCCCCAGCCCATCTAGAGAGACGTGTGACAGGGATGCGTCATGTCCCCAGCCCATCTAGAGAGACGTGTGACAGGGATGCCTCATGTCCCCAGCCCATCTAGAGAGACGTGTGACAGGGATGCCTCATGTCCCCAGCCCATCTAGAGAGACGTGTGACAGGGATGCCTCATGTCCCCAGCCCATCTAGAGAGACGTGTGACAGGGATGCGTCATGTCCCCAGCCCATCTAGAGAGACGTGTGACAGGGATGCCTCATGTCCCCAGCCCATCTAGAGAGACGTGTGACAGGGATACGTCATGTCCCCAGCCCATCTAGAGAGACATGTGACAGGGATGCCTCATGTCCCCAGCCCGTCTAGAGAGACGTGTGACAGGGATGCGTCATGTCCCCAGCCCATCTAGAGAGACGTGTGACAGGGATGCGTCATGTCCCCAGCCCATCTAGAGAGACGTGTGACAGGGATGCGTCATGTCCCCAGCCCATCTAGAGAGACGTGTGACAGGGATGCCTCATGTTCCCAGCCCATCTAGAGAGACGTGTGACAGGGATGCCTCATGTCCCCAGCCCATCTAGAGAGATGTGTGACAGGGATGCGTCATGTCCCCAGCCCATCTAGAGAGATGTGTGACAGGGATGCGTCATGTCCCCAGCCCATCTAGAAAGATGTGTGACAGGGATGCCTCATGGCCCCAGCCCATCTAGAGAGACATGTGACAGGGATGCATCATGTCCCCAGCCCATCTAGAGAGACGTGTGACAGGGATGCCTCATGTCCCCAGCCCATCTAGAGAGACGTGTGACAGGGATGCCTCATGTCCCCAGCCCATCTAGAGAGACGTGTGACAGGGATACCTCATGTCCCCAGCCCATCTAGAGAGACGTGTGACAGGGATGCGTCATGTCCCCAGCCCATCTAGAGAGACGTGTGACAGGGATGCCTCATGTCCCCAGCCCATCTAGAGAGACGTGTGACAGGGATGCCTCATGTCCCCAGCCCATCTAGAGAGACGTGTGACAGGGATGCGTCATGTCCCCAGCCCGTCTAGAGAGACGTGTGACAGGGATGCGTCATGTCCCCAGCCCATCTAGAGAGACGTGTGACAGGGATGCCTCATGTCCCCAGCCCATCTAGAGAGACGTGTGACAGGGATGCCTCATGTCCCCAGCCCATCTAGAGAGATGTGTGACAGGGATGCCTCATGTCCCCAGCCCATCTAGAGAGATGTGTGACAGGGATGCATCATGTCCCCAGCCCATCTAGAGAGACGTGTGACAGGGATGCCTCATGTCCCCAGCCCATCTAGAGAGAAGTGTGACAGGGATGCCTCATGTCCCCAGCCCATCTAGAGAGACGTGCGACAAGGATGCGTCATGTCCCCAGATCTTTTCCCCTATATAATTGAGATAATATGATGAATTTGAAGAGCAGCCGACAGATAGTTGTAGGTTATGGTCTCCATTTTCACCACGGTAGGCAGAGGGTCTCTTTTTTTTGGAAACAATGACTTCGGTCATCAAACAGTATGATCACTGCTAAGAAGGAAAGCAATGGCAAACTACCTTCTTTATAGATGCCAAGAAAGTCATGTTTTGCAATTTCATCAACAATCAGAGAAAGGCATAAATGGGTGCTCCATAGGAACAGCTTCACCTGGTAGGGGTAGTCAAGTGTATTGATTAAAGTGACAACTACTGGAACAGAATCAGAAATATGATAAAACAGGTGACTCCAGACCGTCAGCAAGCGTTTGAGTGCAAAAGGGTATCAACAATGAAAATGGGAACTTGGAATGTTAAAACTATGAGTGGGGATGGAACATTTGATAACATTAAGAATGAAATGAGAAGACTGAATATTAAAATGTTAGGTATATGTGAGACCAGATGGAAAGGAATGGGCATTATAACATCAGAGGAATATTGCACAATCCATTCTGGTGGAAAGAAAAAAAAGTGAGGGGTAGCACCTATAATAGATATAGAGAGATCAAAATCGATCAAAAGGTATTGGACTGTGTTAGACAGAATATTACTAGTAAAGTTGAGTGGAAGACCTTTTGATATCAACATCATACAAGTTTATGCACCAGCAACAGACAGCAGTGATGACAGCATTGATGCATTTTATAATGATTTGAAGAATGCCTTCAAGAAATGCAATGATTTAGAATTGAATATCATAATGGGTGAATTTAATGCTAAAGTAGGAAATAAACTGGATGGATGCATAGTAGGCAAGTATGGACTATGGGAACAGAATGAAAGAAGTTACAGGCTTGTACAGTGGGCAAAAGAGCATGAAATGATTATTGGAAACATTTGGTATCAACAGCACCCAAGAAGATTATGGACATGGAGGAGTCCTGACCATAAGATCAGAAATCAGATGAATGACATCAGTGTTACAGTCTACAAGAAGAAGTTCTACAACTGTTATTGTCTACAACACTGTGATATTCTACATTGTGAAATATACAACTTATGATGGTGTTGTTGTTCAGTAGTTCACAGTTACAGACTCAAATTTCATCTCTCAAATCATTGATGTTATCAGCTGACCACGGTTTAACATATGGTAAATGTACTTCCCAGACATCATACATGGAAAGTGCTAAACAAAAGTGAGACAGTGTAAAAGTTATTACAATAATTTATTTCTCCTCAAGAAAACAAACTTACCATAGAGTGTGTTGTTTATTCACAATAACATAGCTTGTGACATTGCGAAAAAAAAATAAAAAAAAAAACACACACACATTACACACAAAACTTGCCATAGAACATCTACAAACTCTGAAAACAATAACATGTACGAGAAAGTAACAACAATGTCACAACTAGAACATTTAACAATTTTACTGATTTAAACAAATACATTTGTACAGGATGCTGTCCTTCACTGTCTCTGTTCTACAAGAAACTGAACAAATATCAAATATCTTGTGTATAATACATGGCCTTATTTAGGTGCACACTCAGTATGTGTGTGTATTTTAAACAAGTAACAGATATGTTCAAGAGGGGACATAATATGTTTGCTCAGAGTTACTTGCTCATAATTAATAATACAATCTTTTTTCAGTTATTTTCTTATGTTTATAATACAATGTTTACTCAGTTAATTATTTCTTTAGGATGCACAGACCAAACAAAGAAATGTTTGATATACATAGACAATAGTTGAGTCCGCATGGTATGTGGCCTGGGATAGATAGAACTCATGAATATGCACCTTCTGCAGAGGGTTGAATATCATAAGACAACTAAATTCAATCTGTGTGTGTGTGAGAGAGAGAGAGAGAGAGAGAGAGAGAGAGAGAGAGAGAGAGAGAGAGAGGGAGAGAGAGAGAGAGAGAGAGAGAGAGAGAGAGAGAGAGAGCTAGGTGCAAGATATATAGGAAGGAAACAGGAGAGAAGGGATGGAGAAGAAAGTACTAGGTACAGAATGACAGTTACACAGTGAGAGATGGAGTAGGAAAGTGGAGTAGGACAGTGGGAGGGGGAGAGATACAGGAAAATATAGATACACAGTGCGGGGGGAAGGGAGAGACAAAGAAGAGACAGTAAGCGCAGACAAAGTGAGAGACAGCACACGACAGAGTGAGAGACGCAGTAAAATAACTGTAGCCTAGGAAGGTGGAAACAGGAAGAAATAAACAGAAGAAAAGGGGAGAGACAGGCAAAACAGGCAGAGAATGACATGAAGAAAGAACAAGTGCCTGTGTTATCACCACATTGTGATTGGAGTAACACAGTCGAGGAAAATGTGGATCCTGTAGAAAGAAAGAACAAGTGCCTCTGTTATCACCACATTGTGATTGTAGTAACACAGTCGAGGAAAATGTGGATCCTGCAGAAAGAAAAAACAAGTGCCTGTGTTATCACCACATTGTGATTGGAGTAACATAGTGGAGGAAAATGTGGATCCTGCAGAAAGAAAAAACAAGTGCCTGTGTTATCACCACATTGTGATTGGAGTAACACAGTGGAGGAAAATGTGGATCCTGCAGAAAGAAAAAACAAGTGCCTGTGTTATCACCACATTGTGATTGGAGTAACATAGTGGAGGAAAATGTGGATCCTGTAGAAAGAAAGAACAAGTGCCTCTGTTATCACCACATTGTGATTGTAGTAACACAGTCGAGGAAAATGTGGATCCTGCAGAAAGAAAAAACAAGTGCCTGTGTTATCACCACATTGTGATTGGAGTAACACAGTGGAGGAAAATGTGGATCCTGCAGACCTCCCTTGACTATTTGGAAAAGCCCAGGTGGTGAACTCCTGGAGCAAAGACCCCCATAGAAGCAAAAGAACACCAGGGACATGTGTACGTATCACAGCGGCTCATGTGTACAACAAATCTTACAAGTAAGTGTAAATATCTCCATCTCTAATATCAATATATTATCTGGCCATACATGTACTTGCTTATAAAAACAATGAAAGTCATTAATCACAAGACACCACAAACAATGAAATCTCCAAGTATATGAAGCACTTTAATATGTGTATAATAAACAGCTATCTCTCCAGAGGACAGAGTCAAGATCTTACTAAAGATGTTTGTGAATATATACAATGGGGTGCCCACACACCAGCACAAGCTGGTGCAAAGCTAGCACATCTCGGTGTGTCCTGCATGTTATGACGTCGTTGCTAGATAATCAACAAATAAAGTACAAGGAGGAGACAGAGAAACATCGTTAGAAATTTCATGTATTGTTTCTAGTATATTTCTCTCCAGTTTTAACTGATCTTGGAAGATTAGTGTATGATGTCTAGTAAATTTAGGTTCAGTGTATCACATCTTCGAAAGTTTTATTTATTGTTTATTGTACATTTCTGTTCAATGCAAGCATAATTTTGGAGGTTCATGGTTTGTGTCTGGTAAATTTCTGTTTAGTGTAATCATTTCTTTGGAGATTTCATGTATTGTATTTAGTATATTTCTGTTTTGTGTGATCATAACTTTGAAAGTCCATATTTTGTTTCTTCTCGTAGATCATGTGTGTATCAACAGGTATCATTATAGTTTTATTTAAAAACAAAAACAAATCAGATATAAGGGGGAAAAAAACAGAAGAAAATAGGTTAATAAAAATGACCTTATATACTAATGATGAAAATACTAGTAACATAGATTTAAAAAATAAAGATACATATAAGGGGCGTTCAACTGAAATCCGTTCCGGAAGGTGTGTTCAAAGTGGGGGTACCATGGATGTTGACCGACCACCAAAAAGAGGAACGCATGGGATGGTGTTTGAACCACTTTCTGCGTTACTGAGTGGCAGGCGATGAATCATGGTGTCATCACTTTGATCCGAGCAGCACTTGAGAGAGCATGCAATGGAAGCATGCTGGATCACCAAAAGCCAAAAAATTCAAGATGCAGGTTTCTGCTGGTAAGGTTATGCTGAGCGCATTTTTTTACCATGAAGGGCTATTGTTGGCCGACTTTAAAGAACCTGGTGTCAACATCAACTCTACCCACTACTTGCAAATACTAGACAAGCTGCAAAATGCCATCAAGAATAAACGACCCGGCATGCTTTCTCGCGGTGTGATTTTTTTGCACGATAATGCTTGTCCACATGTCACAAAGATTGTGCAGGAAGCATTAGCAAGGAAGAAGTGGGAAATTCTGCAACATCCAGCCTATAGTCCTGATTTGTCACCATGTGATTTTCATTTGTTCAGACCTCTAAAACAAAGCTCTCAATGGCAATAATTTCACACAGATGCAGACGTAATGAACGCTGTAAACTCTTGGTTCAGTGAGCAACCACAATCCTTTTTTGCGGACGGCATTCGCCGCCTACCTAAGCAATGGGATGCTTGCCTGAATGCCTATGGCAACTTCTTCTGACCAATCCATGGTGCATAATTCATTCAAAATGAATGCTTTGTTTAATTCTACCACACCTGTTAATGTTTCTTTCATGCTTTTGTAATAAAGCCATTGGAACAGGTTTCAAATGAACACCCCTAATAGAAATAAAACTGAACAAAAGAAGAATGTAAAACTGATAAAGATACTGGCACTAAAATAATGAACAATCATATTCTGTATATCTGATGTATGGATATAAATCTTGGTTTGCCGTATCCTGCCACAAGCAGAATGTGACAGTCAACCACACTGGCATGACAAATTTCTCTGAGAATGTAATGTAATGTGCCAGTCGCTTATGGACAATATGGGCCAAACACTATATCTGCAATATGCCTTGCTGGCATGTAAATAGGCTGTACATAGGCATCGACCCATTTCAGTGTTGCAGCCACAATGCCTTAAAACATTTTTCTCAAATGGTGAGAAACAAACACAATCTCAATAAAATGCTCACACAAGACAAACAGATGCAAGAGGCTCATTATAAATACAAAACCGACAAACAAAAAAGTAGCAAAACCACAACATGATCAATGAACATAAAGGAAGACAGAAGTTTATATGCAAACAGGTCCTGGTCACATCTTCATATTTGTGAAACCTCACGTATTACAATCAGTATGTTATATTACTGCTATATTTGTGAAACCTCATGTATTACAATCAGTCTATTATATTACTGCTATATTTGTGAAACCTCATGTATTACAATCAGTATGTTATATTACTGCGATATTTGTGAAACCTCACGTATTACAATCAGTATGTTATATTACTGCTATATTTGTGAAACCTCATGTATTACAATCAGTATGTTATATCACTGCTATATTTGTGAAACCTCATGTATTACAATCAGTATGTTATATTACTGCTATATTTGTGAAACCTCATGTATTACAATCAGTATGTTATATTACTGCTATATTTGTGAAAGTGAGTGCACTCCAAATGGCATATCCTATTACTCCCATATATTTGTGAGGTCTCATGTATTACTAACTGCATGTCAAGATCTCATGTATCAATAATAGCATGTCCTATTACTGCAGTATTTATAAAAACATGTCTTGCAAATGACATGTCATATTATTAAGTTGCAAATGACATTGTATGCTATTAGGCTGCAAATAAAAAATCATATGATTAAGGTGCAAATAACTGACTAAGCTGGCAATGCCATGCCCCGTGACAGATTTAATTTTGCAACGGCATCACCTGTTATAATTTTATTCAAAAATAATACCAATAAGAATCCACAATGAATGGATATTCTGCTAGTGGATGATAACAACTTGTTGGCCATAAACAACAACTATTCAGTCACCTACTCAACAAGTTAACTGTGACCGTATTATACAACCACTCATGTACTTACACAGTTAACTATGACTGTATTATACAACCACTCATGCACTTACACAGTTAACTATGACTGTATTATACCACTCATGCACTTACACAGTTAACTATGACTGTATTATACAACCACTCATGCACTTACACAGTTAACTATGACTGTATTATACAACCACTCATGTACTTACACAATTAACTATGACTGTATTATACAACCACTCATGCACTTACACAGTTAACTATGACTGTATTATACAACCACTCATGCACTTACACAGTTAACTATGACTGTATTATACAACCACTCATGCACTTACACAATTAACTATGACTGTATTATACAACCACTCATGCACTTACACAGTTAACTATGACTGTATTATACCACTCATGCACTTACACAGTTAACTATGACTGTATTATACAACCACTCATGCACTTACACTGTTAACTATGACTGTATTATACAACCACTCATGCACTTACACAGTTAACTATGACTGTATTATACAACCACTCATGCACTTACACAGTTAACTATGACTGTATTATACAACCACCCATGCACTTACAGTTAACTATGACTGTATTATACCACTCATGCACTTACACAGTTAACTATGACTGTATTATACAACCACTCATGCACTTACACAGTTAACTATGACTGTATTTTACAACCACTCATGTACTTACACAGTTAACTATGACTGTATTATACCACTCATGCACTTACACAGTTAACTATGACTGTATTATACCACATATGCAATTACACAGTTAACTATGACTGTATTATACAACCACTCATGTACTTACACAGTTAACTATGACTGTATTATACAACCACTCATGCACTTACACAGTTAACTATGACTGTATTATACAACCACCCATGCACTTACACAGTTAACTATGACTGTATTATACAACCACTCATGCACTTACACAGTTAACTATGACTGTATTATACAACCACTCATGCACTTACACAGTTAACTATGACTGTATTATACAACCACCCATGCACTTACACAGTTAACTATGACTGTATTATACCACTCATGCACTTACACAGTTAACTATGACTGTATTATACAACCACTCATGCACTTACAGTCAACTATGACTGTATTATACAACCACTCATGCACTTACACAGTTAACTATGACTGTATTATACAACCACTCATGCACTTACACAGTTAACTATGACTGTATTATACAACCACTCATCCACTTACACAGTTAACTATGACTGTATTATACCACTCATGCACTTACACAGTTAACTATGACTGTATTATACAACCACTCATGCACTTACACAGTTAACTATGACTGTATTATACCACTCATGCACTTACACAGTTAACTATGACTGTATTATACCACTCATGCACTTACACAGTTAACTATGACTGTATTATACAACCACTCATGCACTTACACAGTTAACTATGACTGTATTATACAATCACTCATGTACTTACACAGTTAACAATGACTGTATTATACAACCACTCATGTACTTACACAGTTAACTATGACTGTATTATACCACTGATGCACTTACACAGTTAACTATGACTGTATTATACAACCACTCATGCACTTACACAGTTAACTATGACTGTATTATACCACTCATGCACTTACACAGTTAACTATGACTGTATTATACAACCACTCATGTACTTACACAGTTAACTATGACTGTATTATACAACCACTCATGCACTTACACAGTTAACTATGACTGTATTATACAACCACCCATGCACTTACACAGTTAACTATGACTATTATACACCCACCCATGCACTTACACAGTTAACTATGACTGTATTATACAACCACTCATGCACTTACACAGTTGACTATGACTGTATTATACAACCACTCATGCACTTACACAGTTAACTATGACTGTATTATACAACCACCCATGCACTTACACAGTTAACTATGACTGTATTATACAACCACTCATGCACTTACACAGTTAACTATGACTGTATTATACAACCACTCATGTACTTACACAGTTAACTATGACTGTATTATACCACTCATGCACTTACACAGTTAACTATGACTGTATTATACAACCACTCATGCACTTACACAGTTAACTATGACTGTATTATACAACCACTCATGCACTTACACAGTCAACTATGACTGTATTATACAACCACTCATGCACTTACACAGTTAACAATGACTGTATTATACAACCACTCATGCACTTACACAGTTAACTATGACTATTATACAACCACTCATGCACTTACACAGTTAACTATGACTGTATTATACCACTCATGCACTTAAACAGTTAACCATGACTGTATTATACAACCACTCATGCACTTACACAGTTAACTATGACTGTATTATACAACCACTCATGCACTTACACAGTTAACTATGACTGTATTATACCACTCATGCACTTACACAGTTAACTATGACTGTATTATACAACCACTCATGCACTTACACAGTTAACTATGACTGTATTATACAACCACTCATGTACTTACACAGTTAACTATGACTGTATTATACAACCACTCATGCACTTACACAGTTAACTATGACTGTATTATACCACTCATGCACTTACACAGTTAACTATGACTATTATACCACTCATGCACTTACACAGTTAACTATGACTGTATTATACAACCACTCATGCACTTACACAGTTAACTATGACTGTATTATACCACTCATGCACTTACACAGTTAACTATGACTGTATTATACAACCACTCATGTACTTACACAATTAACTATGACTGTATTATACAACCACTCATGCACTTACAGTTAACTATGACTGTATTATACAACCACCCATGCACTTACATAGTTAACTATGACTGTATTATACAACCACTCATGCACTTACACAGTTAACTATGACTATTATACAACCACTCATGCACTTACACAGTTAACTATGACTGTATTATACAACCACTCATGCACTTACAGTCAACTATGACTGTATTATACAACCACTCATGCACTTACACAGTTAACTATGACTGTATTATACAACCACTCATGCACTTACACAGTTAACTATGACTGTATTATACAACCACTCATCCACTTACACAGTTAACTATGACTGTATTATACCACTCATGCACTTACACAGTTAACTATGACTGTATTATACAACCACTCATGCACTTACACAGTTAACTATGACTGTATTATACCACTCATGCACTTACACAGTTAACTATGACTGTATTATACCACTCATGCACTTACACAGTTAACTATGACTGTATTATACAACCACTCATGCACTTACACAGTTAACTATGACTGTATTATACAATCACTCATGTACTTACAGTTAACAATGACTGTATTATACAACTCATGCACTTACACAGTTAACTATGACTGTATTATACAACCACTCATGTACTTACACAGTTAACTATGACTGTATTATACCACTCATGCACTTACACAGTTAACTATGACTGTATTATACAACCACTCATGCACTTACACAGTTAACTATGACTGTATTATACCACTCATGCACTTACACAGTTAACTATGACTGTATTATACAACCACTCATGTACTTACACAGTTAACTATGACTGTATTATACTACCACTCATGCACTTACACAGTTAACTATGACTGTATTATACAACCACCCATGCACTTACACAGTTAACTATGACTATTATACACCCACCCATGCACTTACACAGTTAACTATGACTGTATTATACAACCACTCATGCACTTACACAGTTAACTATGACTGTATTATACAACCACTCATGCACTTACACAGTTAACTATGACTGTATTATACAACCACCCATGCACTTACACAGTTAACTATGACTGTATTATACAACCACTCATGCACTTACACAGTTAACTATGACTGTATTATACAACCACTCATGTACTTACACAGTTAACTATGACTGCATTATACCACTCATGCACTTACACAGTTAACTATGACTGTATTATACAACCACTCATGCACTTACACAGTTAACTATGACTGTATTATACAACCACTCATGCACTTACACAGTCAACTATGACTGTATTATACAACCACTCATGCACTTACACAGTTAACTATGACTGTATTATACAACCACTCATGCACTTACACAGTTAACTATGACTATTATACAACCACTCATGCACTTACACAGTTAACTATGACTGTATTATACCACTCATGCACTTAAACAGTTAACTATGACTGTATTATACAACCACTCATGCACTTACACAGTTAACTATGACTGTATTATACAACCACTCATGTACTTACACAGTTAACTATGACTATTATACAACCACTCATGCACTTACACAGTTAACTATGACTGTATTATACAACCACTCATGCACTTACACAGTCAACTATGACTGTATTATACAACCACTCATGCACTTACACAGTTAACTATGACTGTATTATACAACCACTCATGCACTTACACAGTTAACTATGACTATTATGCAACCACTCATGCACTTACACAGTTAACTATGACTGTATTATACCACTCAGGTACTTACACAGTTAACTATGACTGTATTATACAACCACTCATGCACTTACACAGTTAACTATGACTGTATTATACCACTCATGCACTTACACAGTTAACTATGACTATTATACCACTCATGCACTTACACAGTTAACTATGACTGTATTATACAACCACTCATGCACTTACACAGTTAACTATGACTGTATTATACCACTCATGTACTTACACAGTTAACTATGACTGTATTATACAACCACTCATGTACTTACACAATTAACTATGACTGTATTATACAACCACTCATGCACTTACACAGTTAACTATGACTGTATTATACAACCACCCATGCACTTACATAGTTAACTATGACTGTATTATACAACCACTCATGCACTTACACAGTTAACTATGACTGTATTATACAACCACTCATGCACTTACACAGTTAACTATGACTGTATTATACAACCACTCATGCACTTACACAGTTAACTATGACTTTATTATACAACCACTCATACACTTACACAGTTAACTATGACTGTATTATACCACTCATGCACTTACACAGTTAACTATGACTGTATTATACAACCACTCATGTACTTACACAGTTAACTATGACTGTATTATACAACCACTCATGCACTTACACAGTTAACTATGACTGTATTATACAACCACTCATACACTTACACAGTTAACTATGACTGTATTATACAACCACTCATGCACTTACACAGTTAACTATGACTGTATTATACAACCACTCATGCACTTACAGTTAACTATGACTGTATTATACCACTCATGCACTTACACAGTTAACTATGACTGTATTATACAACCACTCATGCACTTACACAGTTAACTATGACTGTATTATACCACTCATGCACTTACACAGTTAACTATGACTGTATTATACAACCACTCATGCACTTACACAGTCAACTATGACTGTATTATACAACCACTCATGCACTTACACAGTTAACTATGACTGTATTATACAACCACTCATGCACTGTATTTAATGTCAGACCATTCAACAAAACTGCCATCCTGACAAAGAGGTTCTTCTGCCTTGCCAAGCTGTTGATACTCCCTCCTCTCCCACAGAAACATTTCCATTCTGGCTATTTTGTCATGACTGATCTTCTAGTGCATGCACACAACAAACTACCCACATATTTAAACATAACACTGACACTCTACTCCAGAGGAAACTGCCCAGCTAAGCCATTTATGATTTCCTTTCATATACACTGACACTCTACTCCAGAGGAAACTGCCCAGCTAAGCCATTTATGATTTCCTTTCATATACACTGACACTCTACTCCAGAGGAAACTGCCCAGCTAAGCCGTTTATGATTTCCTTTCATATACACTGACACTCTACTCCAGAGAAAACTGCCCAGCTAAGCCGTTTATGATTTCCTTTCATATACACTGACACTCTACTCCAGAGGAAATTGTCCAGCTCAAGCCGTTGATGATTTCCTTTCATATAAACTGACATTCCTACTCTTTATTACACACTGACATTCCTACTCTTTATTACACACTGACATTCCTACTCTTTATTACACACTGACATTCCTACTCTTTATTACACAATGACATTCCTACTCTTTATTACACACTGACATTCCTACTCTTTATTACACACTGACATTCCTACTCTTTATTACGCACTGACATTCCTACTCTTTATTACGCACTGACATTCCTACTCTTTATTACGCACTGACATTCCTACTCTTTATTACGCACTGACATTCCTACTCTTTATTACGCACTGACATTCCTACTCTTTATTACGCACTGACATTCCTACTCTTTATTACACACTGACATTCCTACTCTTTATTACACACTGCCATTCCTACTCTTTATTACACACTGCCATTCCTACTCTTTATTACACACTGACATTCCTACTCTTTATTACACACTGACATTCCTACTCTTTATTACACACTGACATTCCTATTCTTTATTACACACTGACATTCCTACTCTTTATTACACACTGATATTCCTACTCTTTATTACACACTGACATTCCTACTCTTTATTACACACTGATATTTTTTTTTAAATAGCATATCCTTTTACAGGACTTAGCTGTCAACACCAGCATCTTTCAGCTGTATGTTGATCTCTTGGCAAGATTACGCTCAGTAGTTTGCCATTGCTTTCTGAGCGGCCGGCTCACATACCCCGTAAGTTACTGATGCGATTCGAACCATTGCTGATATGAACCGTCATCACGTTACCTGACGAGAGTATACAAGATTACGGAGAAAAGTCATAACCTCTAAGCCACGAAGCCGGCACACTGACATTCCTACTCTTTATTACACACTGACATTCCTACTCTTTATTACACACTGACATTCCTACTCTTTATTACACACCGACATTCCTACTCTTTATTACACACCGACATTCCTACTCTTTATTACACACCGACATTCCTACTCTTTATTACACACCGACATTCCTACTCTTTATTACACACCGACATTCCTACTCTTTATTACACACTGACATTCCTACTCTTTATTACGCACTGATATTCCTACTCTTTATTACGCACTGACATTCCTACTCTTTATTACGAACTGACATTCCTACTCTTTATTACGCACTGACATTCCTACTCTTTATTACGCACTGACATTCCTACTCTTTATTACGCACTGACATTCCTACTCTTTATTACACACTGACATTCCTACTCTTTATTACACACTGATATTCCTACTCTTTATTACACACTGACATTCCTACTTTTTATTACACACAGATATTTTTTTTTTAATAGCATATCCTTTTACAGGACTTAGCTGTCAACACCAGCATCTTTCAGCTGTATGTTGATCTCTTGGCAAGATTACGCTCAGTAGTTTGCCATTGCTTTCTGAGCAGCCGGCTCACATACCCCGTAAGTTACCGATGCGATTCGAACCATTGCTGATATGAACCGTCATCACGTTACCTGACGAGAGTATACGAGATTACGGAAAAAAGTCATAACCTCTAAGCCACGAAGCCGGCACACTGACATTCCTACTCTTTATTACACACTGACATTCCTACTCTTTATTACACACTGACATTCCTACTCTTTATTACACACTGACATTCCTACTCTTTATTACACACTGACATTCCTACTCTTTATTACACACTGACATTCCTACTCTTTATTACACACTGACATTCCTACTCTTTATTACACACTGACATTCCTACTCTTTATTACACACTGACATTCCTACTCTTTATTACACGCTGACATTCCTACTCTTTATTACACGCTGACGTTCCTACTCTTTATTACACGCTGACATTCCTACTCTTTATTACACGCTGACGTTCCTACTCTTTATTACACGCTGACATTCCTACTCTTTATTACACGCTGACATTCCTACTCTTTATTACACGCCGACATTCCTACTCTTTATTACACGCCGACATTCCTACTCTTTATTACACACCGACATTCCTACTCTTTATTACACACCGACATTCCTACTCTTTATTACACACCGACATTCCTACTCTTTATTACACACCGACATTCCTACTCTTTATTACACACCGACATTCCTACTCTTTATTACACACCGACATTCCTACTCTTTATTACACACCGACATTCCTACTCTTTATTACACACTGACATTCCTACTCTTTATTACACACTGACATTCCTACTCTTTATTACACACTGACATTCCTACTCTTTATTACACACTGACATTCCTACTCTTTATTACACACTGACATTCCTACTCTTTATTACACGCTGACATTCCTACTCTTTATTACACGCTGACATTCCTACTCTTTATTACACGCTGACGTTCCTACTCTTTATTACACGCTGACGTTCCTACTCTTTATTACACGCTGACGTTCCTACTCTTTATTACACACCGACATTCCTACTCTTTATTACACACCGACATTCCTACTCTTTATTACACACCGACATTCCTACTCTTTATTACACACCGACATTCCTACTCTTTATTACACACCGACATTCCTACTCTTTATTACACACCGACATTCCTACTCTTTATTACACACTGACATTCCTACTCTTTATTACACACTGACATTCCTACTCTTTATTACACACTGACATTCCTACTCTTTATTACACACTGACATTCCTACTCTTTATTACACACTGACATTCCTACTCTTTATTACACACTGACATTCCTACTCTTTATTACACACTGACATTCCTACTCTTTATTACACACTGACATTCCTACTCTTTATTACACACTGACATTCCTACTCTTTATTACACACTGACATTCCTACTCTTTATTACACGCTGACATTCCTACTCTTAATTACACGCTAACATTCCTACTCTTTATTACACGCTGACATTCCTACTCTTTATTACACGCTGACATTCCTACTCTTTATTACACGCTGACATTCCTACTCTTTATTACACGCTGACATTCCTACTCTTTATTACACACCGACATTCCTACTCTTTATTACACACTGACATTCCTACTCTTTATTACACACTGACATTCCTACTCTTTATTACACACTGACATTCCTACTCTTTTACACACTGACATTCCTACTCTTTATTACACACTGGCATTCCTACTCTTTATTACACACTGATATTCCTACTCTTTATTACACACTGACATTCCTACTCTTTATTACACACTATTTTTTTTTTTTTATAGCATATCCTTTTAAAGGACTTAGCTGTCAACACCAACATCTTTCAGCTGTATGTTGATCTCTTGGCAAGATTACACTCAGTAGTTTGCCATTGCTTTCTGAGCGGCCGGCTCACATACCCCGTAAGTTACCGATGTGATTCGAACCACTGCTGATTTGAACCGTCATCACGTTACCTGACGAGAGTATACGAGATTACGGATAAAAGTCATAACCTCTAAGCCACGAAGCCGGCACACTGATATTCCTACTCTTTATTACACACTGATATTCCTACTCTTTATTACACACTAACATTCCTACTCTTTATTACACACTGACATTCCTACTCTTTATTACACACTAACATTCCTACTCTTTATTACACACTGACATTCCTACTCTTTATTACACACTGACATTCCTACTCTTTATTACACACTGACATTCCTACTCTTTATTACACACTGACATTCCTACTCTTTATTACACACTGACATTCCTACTCTTTATTACACACTGACATTCCTACTCTTTATTACACACTGACATTCCTACTCTTTATTACACACTGACATTCCTACTCTTTATTACACACTGACATTCCTACTCTTTATTACACACTGACATTCCTACTCTTTATTACACACTGACATTCCTACTCTTTATTACACACTGACATTCCTACTCTTTATTACACACTGACAATCCTACTCTTTATTACACACTGACATTCCTACTCTTTATTACACACTGATATTCCTACTCTTTATTACATCTCTTGTTCCACAATTCTCATTCCTGCACACCACTTAGAACCTAACATTGGCTGCACAGATCGCGTATATGTTTGGATTACTAAAATAGAGACGCCGGTCTCCATGGCAAAGGGTTTACGGACGCGGTTCATAATCCCATATACCCGCGCACGATTTGGTAGCAGACTGTGTTGCATTGGTTATGCGTTGGTATCGGTGCCGGTTGTTCAGAAAGCAATGTCAAACTTCTGAACGTAAACTTGCCAAGAGATCACAGCGGCAGAAATGTTGGTGTTGACTGCGAAGTCCTGTAAAGGTTATGCACCCAAAAAACAAAAGAGACAGTTTGACACAAATACACAATATAATACAGGGGATAACTGTCACAAGATACTATTTTGATTAGCTGTACACAACCAAGTGTCACTCAATGATGGGAATATGTTCTGCAAAATGTGTCATGAGATGATTTCATTACTTACAAATGTCACAGAGTACTTGCATACACCTGGATGATCAAGCCTGTCAGACGTGGTATACACAAGATGTATTAGGTTGCTGCTGGTGTCACATGACACACCATGTGACAGAAATGTGAACATGTAGGACCATTTGTCACAGACAGAGCTAGTCCCAGGACAGTACTGACACTGGAGCCTCAAGTGTTAGGTGATCACATGTTCTAGGCCACAGCGTCGTGATCTAGGCTGGCCAACTCCCTTCCCAAACCCTCTTCTGTTCCAGACAATGACCTCGTGCCCATCCTGTGCAGCTGGGTAGAGCTGGGTAGGGATCTGAACCAAGTGCACTAGCCACTAATAATTAGTCTACTACTGCCATTGCATAAACCAGCATAAGTTGTCTATCAAAATCTATGAGCAAGTATCAAGTCCTTTATGTCACTCCATGTGCATGACTTTTATACCACTAGTAGCATAGCAGGATTGCTTACATCAGCACCACCACAAACATGTCAATGATGTGCTGAGCCATGTCACTAGGGAATTGTTCAGCTCTATAATCATTTTCAGGACCAGCATTTTATGTGCAGTCCATCGCTGATAGAAGTCAAGCATGAATCTCATTGTTTATCTGAAGCAAAAGGGAAGACCCTCACTGGTGTCCACCTTGAAACTAACAATTATGTGGTACTGTGGTTCCTAGAGATTAAAATAGCAGTTGAGAACAGAGGAAATTGGAGTGACACAATCGGATGACCTCAACACTAGTCTTCAGACTGGCTAACCAGATTATGATAATGTTGCTAAAGAATCACAACAACATTTTAAAACACTCATTAATAATCTTGAATTCTTACTTTAAATCCTCAATAGAAATAAAAACATACATAATTATCAAGGCGGTACAGGAAAAGAAAGACTGCCTTAGTGTTAAACAAATAAAATGTCATGTAATCTATTAGCCAATGCTCAGATAATCAACTCCAGACACAACAGATATAAACATACACTATCAAATAACTTAAAATCAAGACAGTATTTACAATTATAAAATAGACACTGAAAGTAGGACTGTCACACAAGAGATCTTGCAGTGTTACTAGATAATGGTAATATTAATGTAAATTTTATATTTCTACTACATTCTGACATAACAACAAACAACTATTTTTCTATCCATACGTATGTAAAATATGTATGTGGTATCAGGTGAAAGTATACTTATACCATTCTCTTCTGCACACAATGAAATATTTAGTGTCTGTAATGGTGTTGTCTGCTGAAACATCCTCTCAATGTTGGTATAAACAATAATTACAGGGGGTTTACAGACGAGAGGATCAACTTCATGGCACAGGCTTTTAGCCTGTATGGATCAGTCTCTGTCCATAGAGCAGTCTGCAAGAAGCATCGCACAGAGCACAAAATGAATAGCTCCAGTGACAACCCACAGAAGTCTCAGAGAAAACTGCACTAGTGAACCGAATGACAGTCCGACAACCCACAGAAGTCTCAGAGAAAACTGCACTAGTGAACCGAATGACAGTCCGACAACCCACAGAAGTCTCAGAGAAAACTGCACTAGTGAACCGAATGACAGAGTCCGACAACCAACCCACAACCTTCAGAGTATGAGGCAGATGGCTTAACCACTTCATCACAAAAACCAATCATTGTTCCAGACAACATATCTGGCAGTGTGCACCTGACATCCCATAATGACATCCCTATAGTTACAGGAAGGTATATTTTCTGTTGTGTGCAGCTGACATCTCTATAGTTACAGGAAAGTATATTTTCTGTTGTGTGCAGCTGACATCTCATAATGACATCGCTATAGTTACAGGAACATATATTTTCTGTTGTGTGCAGCTGACATCCCATAATGACATCCCTATAGGTACAGAAAAGTATATTTTCTGTTGTGTGCAGCAGACATCCCATAATGACATCCCTATAGTTACAGGAAGGTATATTTTCTGTTATGTGCAGTTGACATCCCTATAGTTACAGGAAGGTATATTTTCTGTTGAACACCATATGTCAGGGAGTAGTCTGAGGGATACTAAGTAGGTGATGAATTTGTGTGTTTCTGTGTAGGAAGTGAATGAATTGCTCATGGTTTCTCTACTCTAGATTATGGACAAGAGTACAAAGTAATCCACATTACCATACTTTACTGACAGAGCATCAGCCAGGTCTGGCTTAACTACATCCAACTTGGTAGAAAGACAAGTGCCAAGTGCTTAGCTATTGACACATGCCTGGGGTCACTGCCATTAAGATGAGTGTCCGTGATAGTGATGCGACAATATAAACAAGTTCACGGGGTGAAAGGGCATTCCCCGGAAAGGAAAAATATGAAGATAAACGGGGAAGGTTGTGGGGCAGAGGGCTGCAAAAGAAAGGTTAAAAAAAGACAGTGATTTGAGGGGGAGCTGAGGAGAAGTCAGCTGGCTAGGGTAATTGTGAGGCAGACAGTTTGAGCTGTGGGGGAGTATGTGTGGAGCCAGGAGACAGAGGGGAGTTGAAGTAGAGATCCCAAGAGGGTCGGAGGGACAGTTGAGTTTTGGAGACCGGACAGTGAGGTCGGCGGTCGGAAAAGGGTTGAATGGAGACGGAGTTAGGTAGAGAACTCCGCACTGTGGTTTTCCAGGGATAGTGAGTTGAATTTGAGACCCAGAGTGGGTTGGATCGAGTGAATTCGGGCCTGGAGAGAGGCTAGTGTACCCACCGTGTTGGATGAGATTAAGTAGGCCTTGAGAGGCAGTGTTCTTTGAGTTTTAAGTTGTGAAGAAGATATATTCTGAGAGAATTATTGTTCCTGGATTTATATGTGTGTTCATTCACAATTAAAGGATATTATGTGCTCAAACGTACTCTTGTTTACTGACTCGTGGATGTGTGCTGCAGTGGTGACTTGTGGTGTAAGATAGGTGGCTAGCTCAGCTTCCACTCTGCAGTAATATAGGAGCACTATGATCTAGACAACGACCAATCTTAGTTTGGTACAAAAGAGTTTGTGTCAGCTATTATCTAGGAAAATATTGCCAAGACAACATCTACACATTGTCTGTTTCATGGCCAACATACATGTCTACCATTATGTGTCTATGTGTCTTGAAGAGATGGCAACCTACTGTTATGCATAAAATATTATTATTTAACAGACACCAGTCAGGGGTGAATACTTGTATAAATGAACACAACTATTAATGGCAACTCCAGACATTCATTCCCCCATACTGTAGTCCTCTATTTTCAGCTATCCTTTCCTACTGGAAGAACACAATGAGAGAAATTAGTTAGAATTATGAATCCAGATCACTGTTTACACTGATTAAGAGATCTTAAATATACATAGTTTTGAGAATTCCCTTGTCATAAAATAGAGACATTTTAGAATATCTAAAGTCAGAATATTACAGAAAAAGTTAGAATATTCTAAAGTCAGTATCTGATAGCAAGAGTTTTCTATCCATTTCTGTTCACTGGATTCAGTATCTGAAAGAAAGAACTATCTATTTCTGTTCACTAGATTCAGTATCTGATAGAAAAACTATCTATTTCTGTTCACTAGATTGTATCTGATAGAAAGAACTATGTATTTCTGTTCACTAGATTCAGTATCTGATAGCCAAAGCTTTCTGACTATTTCAGTTTACTAGATTCAGTATCTGTAGGAAAAAGATTTATATTTCTGCCCACAGAGTACATATTTCTATCAGGAAGGACAAAAGTGCTGGTAGTTACTCCAAAGACTGCTGGAAATCAGCAAAGTATGGTGTGATGTAACATGCTGCAAATATGGTGTCTGAGAATATGAACAACTAAAACACAGCCAGCCTGTTCATCTGAGACTTCTATGGTGCTTGTAGTATAAAGACAGGCACATTACTTTTGCTGCAGTTACAGTTTATATGGATGCTAGCATTTTGTGAAACATTCATCTTTAAACCTGGCAATGACATGACATAGAAATGAAACATTCATCTTTAAACCTGGCAATGACATGACATAGAAATGAATGTGTACTGAAGACTGAGAGTCCAATTTGGAGAGAGCAGCAACATAATCTACTCCAGAAAACAGCCAGTTCACAGACTTGCTTCTTGACACAAATTCTGGAGCTAATCTTTTTAACAAATAACCAATTAAGGTCAGAATTGTCACTATTTTAAAATTTTCCAACTAATTTTGTCAGAAGATCTTCACATTCACATGTGCAAATTCTAAACTATGACAAGAGGCAAAAGTCAAGAAGTCTGCTCTTATAAGGTGTATTGTAGTGATCACAATCAAACAGCATGCATCTCAACCTAATCTGTGACATATAAAGTGGGGTATTTGAGAGAAACCAGAGACAAGTCACATCTGCTGTGTTTGGTCTACGTCTGCCTTACTATAACATTGACAGAACAAACAGAAACAACATGCACATATGGTGAACAAGACTCACCCAGAAAGCATAAGGCATAGTGAAACAAGTTCACGGAGTCAGGGTTGAGTTCAAATCCTTATGGTTACAGACGATTTAGACTACTATCTACATTGCTGGGTCCAGTTCAACAATTCTACATTTTGTGCACATCAAAAACAAAGAGTTCAGAATTGGTGTTACCTTGATGTTTGGTAACTATCATAAACATGTTGCATTGATGGTTGGATAGTTACCATAAATATTTTCACATTTGGATAACTTCCATAAACATGTTAACTTGATGTTTGGGTAACGACCATACACCTGTTATCTCAATGTTTGGGTAATTACCATAAACATAATCTTGATGTTTGGTAACTGTCATAAACATGTCATATTGATGTTTGGGAAATTACTATAAACAACTTATCTTGATGTTTGGATAATTACCTAAAATGGTTATTTTGATATTTGCATAACCAACCATAAAAATGTTATCTTATCTACCACAAAATGTTACCTTGATGTTCGGTTAACTACTACGATCATGTTATCGTGATATTTGGATCACTAACACTAAATGTCACCTTGATGTTTGGGTAACTAACACAAAATGTCACCTTGAAGCTCTGCACCCAACAACAACAAATCGGGACCAACCGGACACCCCTGAGATGTTATGTCTTGAAATTGCTGAAATCCATCTTCAGGGTAATTGTTGGTCTGCTGGGCTGATTAACCTGTGGAGCTGTTCTGGACTGTGCCTGGGTTTGTGCCCTCTGTTTCAGCCGGACCGCGGCTTCCAATCGAGGTTTCAAATTGGCAGACATGGTCATTACAGTACGGAAATGTTCTGGATACAAGCGACCTACTTCCGTGAGTCTATTTAGTATTTGGTCATGAATGGCTTGGCTGTCAGGGCTGGCTTGTGTGGCTGTGTTCTCATCAAGCAGCAGGGACACCAGTATAGGTACATACATGGCCACCATGGTGACTCCTGCGTGAGACACAAAACAAGCAGTCATTCCACAGATATTAGTTCAATCAGACCTCCGCTTCTATGTCATAGAGAGATAAGATGTATATTGTCTTCTGTGTCATAGAGAGATAAGACATATATTGTCTTCTGTGTCATAGAGAGATAAGACATATATTGTCTTCTATGTCATAGAGAGATAAGACATATATTGTCTTCTATGTCATAGAGAGATAAGACATATATTGTCTTCTGTGTCATAGAGAGATAAGACATATATTGTCTTCTATGTCATAGAGAGATAAGACATATATTGTCTTCTATGTCATAGAGAGATAAGACATATATTGTCTTCTATGTCATAGAGAGATAAGACATATATTGTCTTCTGTGTCATAGAGAGATAAGACATATATTGTCTTCTGTGTCATAGAGAGATAAGACATATATTGTCTTCTGTGTCATAGAGAGATAAGACATATATTGTCTTCTGTGTCATAGAGAGATAAGACATATATTGTCTTCTATGTCATAGAGAGATACTCTGTGGCAAAGTGGTCAAGCCGTTTGACTTGTGATCCGAAGGTTGTGGGTTCGATTCCGGGCCGCACCCTTCGGTTTACGAGTTAAATGTTTCGGAGACTCCTGTGGGTCGTCGCTAAAAGCTACGGAGTTCGTGCTTTGCGCGACGCTTTCCGCGCTGCGGAAAGAGATCGAGCCATATGGGATAAAACCCGGTGCGATGAAGTCGACCCTGTCGACTTTTAAGCGACTTTTTATGAGATAAGACAAGAACAACCAGCACAACAACAGCAAGCTAGTGAAATGTTTCATAACAAGCGACTTCTGCTGTAACATATAGATGTGAGTCATGGATCATTTCACAATCACTACAGACGAACATCAGGGATTTTTAACTGAAATGTTACAGAAACGTTCTTAGAATATTGTGGACCAAAAAGAAGAAATGCACAGACATTGTGCATGATCCAAACATGGAAGGAAACTGGCTCATAAATGACCATCACTTCTCAGAAACTGAAATAACTTTGGTCACATTAAGCATCACTGCAGCTTGGAGAGAACAGAGATTTAAGACATGGTCCCTGGAAGTAGAGACAGAGGTCGACCAGCTGGAAGATGGACACAGGACATGGCAGACACATGGGCATGAACATGCATGAGACAGGAGACTGTAGACAACATCATCAACATGCATGAGACAGGAGACTGTAGACAACATCATCAACATGCATGAGACAGGAGACTGTAGACAACATGGGCATCAACATGCATGAGACAGGAGACTGTAGACAACATGGGCATGAACATGCATGAGACAGGAGACTGTAGACATGGGCATCAACATGCATGAGACAGGAGACCGTAGACAACATCATCAACATGCATGAGACAGGAGACTGTAGACAACATGGGCATCAACATGCATGAGACAGGAGACTGTAGACAACATGGGCATGAACATGCATGAGACAGGAGACTGTAGACATGGGCATGAACATGCATGAGACAGGAGACTGTAGACAACATCATCAACATGCATGAGACAGGAGACTGTAGACATCATGGGCATGAACATGCATGAGACAGGAGACTGTAGACATGGGCATGAACATGCATGAGACAGGAGACCGTAGACATGGGCATGAACATGCATGAGACAGGAGACTGTAGACAACATGGGCATGAATATGCATGAGACAGGAGACTGTAGACATGGGCATGAACATGCATGAGACAGGAGACTGTAGACAACATCATCAACATGCATGAGACAGGAGACTGTAGACATCATGGGCATCAACATGCATGAGACAGGAGACTGTAGACATGGGCATGAACATGCATGAGACAGGAGACTGTAGACATGGGCATGAACATGCATGAGACAGGAGACTGTAGACATGGGCATGAACATGCATGAGACAGGAGACCGTAGACATGGGCATGAACATGCATGAGACAGGAGACCGTAGACAACATCATCAACATGCATGAGACAGGAGACTGTAGACATGGGCATCAACATGCATGAGATAGGAGACTGTAGACAACATGGGCATGAACATGCATGAGACAGGAGACCGTAGACAACATCATCAACATGCATGAGACAGGAGACTGTAGACATCATGGGCATGAACATGCATGAGACAGGAGACTGTAGACATGGGCATCAACATGCATGAGATAGGAGACCGTAGACAACATCATCAACATGCATGAGACAGGAGACTGTAGACATGGGCATGAACATGCATGAGACAGGAGACCGTAGACAACATCATCAACATGCATGAGACAGGAGACTGTAGACAACATCATCAACATGCATGAGACAGGAGACTGTAGACAACATGGGCATGAGACAGGAGACTGTAGACAACATGGGCATGAACATGCATGAGACAGGAGACTGTAGACATGGGCATGAACATGCATGAGACAGGAGACTGTAGACAACATCATCAAAATGCATGAGACAGAAGACTGTAGACAACATGGGCATCAACATGCATGAGACAGGAGACTGTAGACATGGGCATGAACATGCATGAGACAGGAGACCGTAGACATGGGCATGAACATGCATGAGACAGGAGACCGTAGACATGGGCATGAACATGATGCATGAGACAGGAGACCGTAGACAACATGGGCATGAACATGCATGAGACAGGAGACCGTAGACAACATCATCAACATGCATGAGACAGGAGACTGTAGACATGGGCATCAACATGCATGAGACAGGAGACTGTAGACAACATCATCAACATGCATGAGACAGGAGACTGTAGACATGGGCATCAACATGCATGAGACAGGAGACTGTAGACAACATCATCAACATGCATGAGACAGGAGACTGTAGACATGAGCATGAACATGCATGAGACAGGAGACTGTAGACAACATGGGCATGAACATGCATGAGACAGGAGACTGTAGACATGGGCATGAACATGCATGAGACAGGAGACTGTAGACAACATGGGCATGAGACAGGAGACTGTAGACAACATGGGCATGAGACAGAAGACTGTAGACATGGGCATGAACATGCATGAGACAGGAGACTGTAGACAACATGGGCATGAACATGCATGAGACAGGAGACTGTAGACAACATGGGCATGAACATGCATGAGACAGGAGACTGTAGACAGCATGGGCATCAACATGCATGAGACAGGAGACTGTAGACAACATGGGCATGAACATGCATGAGACAGGAGACTGTAGACAACATGAGCATGAGACAGGAGACTGTAGACAACATGGGCATGAGACAGGAGACTGTAGACAACATGGGCATGAGACAGGCGACTGTAGACAACATGGGCATGAGACAGGAGACTGTAGACAACATGGGCATGAGACAGGAGACCGTAGACATGGGCATGAACATGCATGAGACAGGAGACCGTAGACAACATGGGCATGAACATGCATGAGACAGGATACTGTAGACAACATGGGCATCAACATGCATGAGACAGGAGACTGTAGACAACATGGGCATCAACATGCATGAGACAGGAGACTGTAGACAACATGGGCATGAACATGCATGAGACAGGAGACTGTAGACAACATGGGCATGAGACAGGAGACTGTAGACAACATGGGCATGAGATAGGAGACTGTAGACAACATGGGCATGAACATGCATGAGACAGGAGACCGTAGACATGGGCATGAACATGCATGAGACAGGAGACTGTAGACAACATGGGCATGAACATGCATGAGACAGGAGACTGTAGACATGGGCATGAACATGCATGAGACAGGAGACTGTAGACAACATGGGCATGAACATGCATGAGACAGGAGACTGTTGACAACATCATCAACATGCATGAGACAGGAGACTGTAGACAACATCATCAACACGCATGAGACAGGAGACTGTAGACAACATCATCAACATGCATGAGACAGGAGACTGTAGACAACATGGGCATGAACATGCATGAGACAGGAGACTGTAGACAACATGGGCATGAACATGCATGAGACAGGAGACCGTCGACATGGGCATGAACATGCATGAGACAGGAGACTGTAGACAACTTGGGCATGAACATGCATGAGACAGGAGACTGTAGACAACATGGGCATGAACATGCATGAGACAGGAGACTGTAGACATGGGCATGAACATGCATGAGACAGGAGACTGTAGACAACATGGGCATGAACATGCATGAGACAGGAGACTGTAGACAACATGGGCATGAACATGCATGAGACAGGAGACTGTAGACAACATGGGCATGAACATGCATGAGACAGGAGACTGTAGACAACATGGGCATGAGACAGGAGACTGTAGACAACATGGGCATGAGACTGTAGACAACATGGGAATGAGACAGGAGACTGTAGACAACATGGGCATGAGACAGGAGACTGTAGACAACATGGGCAAGAACATGCATGAGACAGGAGACTGTAGACAACATGGGCATTAGACAGGAGACTGTAGACAACATGGGCATGAGACAGGAGACTGTAGACAACATGGGCATGAGATAGGAGACTGTAGACAACATGGGCATGAACATGCATGAGACAGGAGACCGTAGACATGGGCATGAACATGCATGAGACAGGAGACTGTAGACAACATGGGCATGAACATGCATGAGACAGGAGACTGTAGACAACATGGGCATGAACATGCATGAGACAGGAGACTGTTGACAACATCATCAACATGCATGAGACAGGAGACTGTAGACAACATCATCAACACGCATGAGACAGGAGACTGTAGACAACATCATCAACATGCATGAGACAGGAGACTGTAGACAACATGGGCATGAACATGCATGAGACAGGAGACTGTAGACAACATGGGCATGAACATGCATGAGACAGGAGACCGTCGACATGGGCATGAACATGCATGAGACAGGAGACTGTAGACAACTTGGGCATGAACATACATGAGACAGGAGACTGTAGACAACATGGGCATGAACATGCATGAGACAGGAGACTGTAGACATGGGCATGAACATGCATGAGACAGGAGACTGTAGACAACATGGGCATGAACATGCATGAGACAGGAGACTGTTGACAACATCATCAACATGCATGAGACAGGAGACTGTAGACAACATCATCAACACGCATGAGACAGGAGACTGTAGACAACATCATCAACATGCATGAGACAGGAGACTGTAGACAACATGGGCATGAACATGCATGAGACAGGAGACTGTAGACAACATGGGCATGAACATGCATGAGACAGGAGACCGTCGACATGGGCATGAACATGCATGAGACAGGAGACTGTAGACAACTTGGGCATGAACATGCATGAGACAGGAGACTGTAGACAACATGGGCATGAACATGCATGAGACAGGAGACTGTAGACATGGGCATGAACATGCATGAGACAGGAGACTGTAGACAACATGGGCATGAACATGCATGAGACAGGAGACTGTAGACAACATGGGCATGAACATGCATGAGACAGGAGACTGTAGACAACATGGGCATGAACATGCATGAGACAGGAGACTGTAGACAACATGGGCATGAGACAGGAGACTGTAGACAACATGGGCATGAGACTGTAGACAACATGGGAATGAGACAGGAGACTGTAGACAACATGGGCATGAGACAGGAGACTGTAGACAACATGGGCAAGAACATGCATGAGACAGGAGACTGTAGACAACATGGGCATGAGACAGGAGACTGTAGACAACATGGGCATGAGACAGGAGACTGTAGACAACATGGGCAAGAACATGCATGAGACAGGAGACTGTAGACAACATGGGCATGAGACAGGAGACTAGACAACATGGGCATGAGACAGGAGACTGTAGACAACATGGGCATGAGACAGGAGACTGTAGACAACATGGGCATGAGACAGGAGACTGTAGACAACATGGGCATGAGACAGGAGACTGTAGACAACATGGGCAAGAACATGCATGAGACAGGAGACTGTAGACAACATGGGCATGAGACAGGAGACTGTAGACAACATGGGCATGAGACAGGAGACTGTAGACAACATGGGCATGAGACAGGAGACTGTAGACAACATGGGCATGAGACAGGAGACTGTAGACAACATGGGCATGAGACAGGAGACTGTAGACAACATGGGCAAGAACATGCATGAGACAGGAGACTGTAGACAACATGGGCATGAGACAGGAGACTGTAGACAACATGGGCATGAGACAGGAGACTGTAGACAACATGGGCATGAGATAGGAGACTGTAGACAACATGGGCATGAGACAGGAGACTGTAGACAACATGGGCATGAGACAGGAGACTGTAGACAACATGGGCAAGAACATGCATGAGACAGGAGACTGTAGACAACATGGGCAAGAACATGCATGAGACAGGAGACTGTAGACATGGGCATGAGACAGGAGACTGTAGACATGGGCATCAACATGCATGAGACAGGACAGATGACCAAGCACAGAGAATCTGTTTGTGGGCCGTGACTAGAGCATTGTTCTGCACAGAAACGGCTACATGATGATTAACAAATATACACATACACAAGTTGAGAGAAACAGTGAGCACAATAAATATATATCGGTCTATCTCTATTTGGAAGATAGCATGTTCAAGGCATAAGGGGAGTTGAAATACCTTTAGAGAAATCATGTAGACAAGCATAAAATAAACATGCATCTGGCTTTTTATTTGTTGCCATTTGAAGAACACACTAATTACAAAAGAAGGACTGTAACATGAGTGGGAATGGATGAAGTAAAATCACAGAATGGACTTGCTGGGTTGTTCAAACTGGTGGATACTGTTGTTTTTATTGGTGTAAAAGATATTCAAATATGATCATCAGCCTCCCATTGTTGTCCTGAGCAGAACAGAACTTTGTCCCTAACAGCTTTGTGAAATTTAATGGTTACACCACACATCACACTGGTCACTCCATGTTTCACATTGGTTATTCTCTAGATTATGGGAGGGAGGGGAAGAGATAGGAGAGAAAAAAAAGGGAGGGAGGGGGAGGAGAGAGACAGAGAGAGAGAGAGAGAGCGCGAGAGAGAGAGAGTGAGAGATCAAGAGACCATGGGACAGTGGAGTGTCTTGATCAAACACTGGTCTTCAGGTAAACTAATTTGATGATGAAGAATTAATGAGCTGATGTCGAGCCCAGAGTGGTTCTTGTCAGAAACGAATCCCATCCATGACTGAGGACTGCCCGCTCAAACACTTTGTCAGTATCCCACTACAGGCCACCACCCCATGACTGAATCATTTTCTACAAATATGTGACCTTTCACTGGCTACTATGTAAACCATAATTTTGTACGCATATTCTAAAATAATCACTGATAATATTTTGACAATTCACAGCATGTACTCACTTCCAGTGTCTTTAGCGAGTGCCACTAATCTCTCCAGGTAGTCAAGCTGCAGGTTGAGGAGCTGCAGTTCTTGCAGTGACCGTGAACTCTGACAGTTGGCAGCAGAATTCAGCTGCTCAATGATGAGCGGTGCTAGAGAATGTATGTAAGGGACAGCAACCCGTTTGTCTTTCTGGTTCAATATAGACATGAGTGCTTCCACACATTTCAAACGGTCCTGCAACAAAATATTTTAATGCAAATTTAATTGTTATGTTGTTCTATTGAACATCTCATTTCTAGTCTCTCTTATTGTGACATTAACCCCCCCCCCCCCACCCACAGAGAGAGAGAGAGAGAGAGAGAGAGAGAGAGAGAGAGAGAGAGAGAGAGAGAGAGAGAGAGAGAGAGAGAGAGAGAGAGAGAGAAGGGGGGCACTGATAATTTCCTAAACTGTATCAAATATAGCATTGTGTGTGTAAGCTGCTATAACGCAGGAGCTGAATGGACTGTACACATCTCACGCTGAGCTGGACAAATGAGCAGTGGGAGTGATCTACACAAGGGCTAAGAACACAGCTACAGGTAGCTGTTTATACAGAAGATGGCTGACATTGAACAAACTCCTCAGATGATGAGCAGTTCATTTTTAGTTGGAAAAGATTAACAATTAAACAGAGTGGCCAGTAAACAGGGCTGACATTTGCCAATATTCACCTCGCTAAGCCAGATTTCTTGGTTGCTGAATTCAATTTAATATTTACTCTTATTAAATCATAAATGTAAAGTTTTAATGAACATAAAATGAAAGTATGAACACTTCTTTCACTTTTAAATGTGATTCAAAGTGATTGTGCGTACTAATTTAGTTTAAAATCAGCTACACAGAATGTAGGTACCCATTTCCGATGACAACCAGTGAAGCCACATTGAAGTGTTCATCTGAGTTCTGAACATGCTCAGAAATGTGCGTGCAATTTCAGTGACGATGAAACTGCATATTTTAGCAGTGATCTTAGTGTCAGTTCATGTGATAGTTTATCTTTAAAAGATAATATTTTAAATGTATAGAGTGAGGCTTATGGGAGGAGCGGCTGGCCGAGTGGATAGCACGCCGGACTCTCATTCGGGAGACCCGGGTTCGATCCCCGGTAAGGTGCGGGATTTTTTTCTGTCGGGGGCAAAAAGAAAATCCTAACCTGCACAGTTCGCGGCGACTGCACTAGCCAGGCGGCCTTTATTCCTCAGGCTCAAAGACCCCTCTGCCATACACCGCAAGGTACTATATTGGCAGTAAATGACAGTTTTTTTTTTCAGAGTGAGGCTGAAACATCACCAGCAGTGGCTGTGGTCAGATGAAGCGCCAGCGATGTTAATGTTTCATGTCATTCATATCGAGAGAGAAATGGTCAGCACATCAATCATTAAGAATGAAACCAGTGATAGAATGACACCAGTTTTGCCAAAATATGGACAAGAAACACCTACATCAAAACATCTTTAAAGCCACATTACACCAGAAAGTCGGGGAAAATACAATGGAAACTGGAGGGGGTACAGGTGTTAGTAAGAAACATTTATATAAGAAAGTGTGCAATTTGTAGCACACTCTGACTGGAAAGGATAAAATTACAACCCTGCTGGTATGCTTACTGCCTGCATCTGCACAATCAAATGTTTTCTTAAATGGCATCCCACAGTTAGGTTTAAGATAATCCCTATCTGTAAATAGTCTTCATTTTTGTTGGTATCAATATTTTAGTCTGCAGTAATTATGTGTATACAGCATGTCATGAAACCTGATCTGTCGAACGAGGAACATACATCACTTATTCTCTAATGTTACATCAAATTATTTAAAATACTAGTTTATAACAAAATTCAATGTGTATATATCCATAAGATTTTATTACTGTTATAGCCCTGAAGACAATAGGAAGTTAAGTTTACTATCCTGTTATAGTGATCAGGCATTACCACTCCTGTGCATATTTTCATTACAGGGAATTTCTGCAGTGGCTGTCTTTAGTGTACATGATGGTGCTAATTATGTGCAATGTCATAGTCTCTTTCTGAGTTGGAAAAACTGTCACTTTTTGTCAGCTGTTGGTTGTCTTGGGAAGGCCTGTCATTTATGCTTTCTAAAAGAATTTAAGGACAGATCTACAGGTTGACTCATTTGGACTTCTGTTCTTTATTAATGGATGCTTCCCTTCACATTTGTTGAATTATCACCATAGAGTGAAGATACATGAAACATACATGATGTTCAAGTGCTGTATGGAATTATCACCACCGAGTGAAGATACATGAAACATACATGATGTTCAAGTGCTGTGTGGAATTATCACCATAGAGTGAAGCTACATGAAACATACATGATGTTCAAGTGCTGTATGGAATTATCACCATAGAGTGAAGATACATGAAACATACATGATGTTCAAGTGCTGTATGGAATTATCACCATAGAGTGAAGCTACATGAAACATACATGATGTTCAAGTGTTGTATGGAATTATCACCATAGAGTGAAGCTACATGAAACATACATGATGTTCAAGTGCTGTATGGAATTATCACCACTGAGTGAAGATACATGAAACATACATGATGTTCAAGTGCTGTATGGAATTATCACCATAGAGTGAAGCTACATGAAACATACATGATGTTCAAGTGCTGTATGGAATTATCACCACTGAGTGAAGATACATGAAACATACATGATGTTCAAGTGCTGTATGGAATTATCACCATAGAGTGAAGCTACATGAAACATACATGATGTTCAAGTGCTGTATGGAATTATCACCATAGAGTGAAGATACATGAAACATACATGATGTTCAAGTGCTGTATGGAATTATCACCATAGAGTGAAGATACATGAAACATACATGATGTTCAAGTGCTGTATGGAATTATCACCACCAAGTGAAGATACATGAAACATACATGATGTACGAATGGTGTATGGAATTATCACCATAGAGTGAAGATACATGAAACATACATGACGTTTCAAATGCTGTATGGAATTATCACCACCGAGTGAAGATACATGAAACATACATGATGTTCGAATGGTGTATGGAATTATCACCAGCGAGTGAAGATACATGAAACATACATGATGTTCAAGTGCTGTATGGAATTATCACCACCGAGTGAAGATACATGAAACATACATGATGTTCAAGTGCTGTATGGAATTATCACCACCGAGTGAAGATACATGAAACATACATGATGTTCGAATGGTGTATGGAATTATCACCACCGAGTGAAGATACATGAAACATGCATGATGTTCGAATGGTGTATGGAATTATCACCAACGAGTGAAGATACTTGAAACATACATGATGTTTAAGTGCTGTATGGAATTATCACCACCGAATGAAGATACACGAAACATACATGATGTTTAAGTGCTGTATGGAAAGCAGATAAACATATTAGCCATAATGCTGTGTATACGACAATTACCTTTGCTGGCCTGAGAAGCTGAAAAACAGACACAAGAATACCAAAAGAAATAAGTCACTTACATTTAAATTATTGGACTGCCAGGCCTGTTTGTAGATCTCCAATGTTGGATTCAGCAAGTTTAGTGTTCCGACTACTTCTCTAGGACAAGAAGCTGTAAACACTGACAGTATGGACACCAGAACTCCCAGATCTATGCCAGCATGGTCGGAATCTAAACGTACAATTACGCTACAATTATCTTCTCATGCACATGCTTGACTACTTAACATATCTATGCACTGAGAACATGAATATAAAGGTACTGCAACAACTTGAAATCAGTAATTCTAATGCTGAGAATAATTCATTCATTCATTCAGTAGCATGTCCTTTGCAGAACCTCGCTACCATAACAACCTTCCGGAAAACTTCCGATCACATGGTTGTTATGGTTTCTTGGCAAGTTTTGCAGAAGGTAGTTTGCCATTGCTTTCCTTCTGGGCAGTGACTGTACTAGTCGGTGGCCAAAGCCATTGTCTCTACTGATGAGATCATCTGTCTATCGCCGCAGAGTGCAGACCAGACCCAACAACAATCTGTTGGCTGCTCTCACACTCAATCCACCATCTGCTTCCATGGCTTCACACAACCCTGATTGGGGGGCTAAACGGGTACTCCACCTTGCCCAAGGGTGTCCCGTAGACTAACGGAGGTAAGGAGGCATCTTACATCTCCTTTGACAGGGGATACCCCCTACCCCACTAACCGGCAGAGAATAGTGCTATATGATAAAACATAAACATTATGCAGCCCTTCTCATTAGTGCTATATGATAAACCACAAATGTCATGCAGTCATTCTCATTAGTGCTATATAGTAAACCACAAACATCAAGGAGCCCTTATTATTAGTGCTATATGATAAAACAAACATCAAGGAGCCCTTATTATTAGTGCTATATGATAAAACAAACATCATGGAGCTCTTCTCATTAGTGCTATATGATAAAACAAACATCAAGGAGCCCTTATCATTAGTGCTATATGATAAAACAAACATCAAGGAGCCCTTCTCATTAGTGCTATATGATAAAACAAACATCAAGGAGCCCTTATCATTAGTGCTATATGATAAAACAAACATCATGGAGCTCTTCTCATTAGTGCTATATGATAAAACAAACATCAAGGAGCCCTTCTCATTAGTGCTATATGATAAAACAAACATCAAGGAGCCCTTCTCATTAGTGCTATATGATAAAACACGAATGTCATGGAGCTGTTCTCATTAGTGCTATATGATAAAACAAACATCATGGAGCCCTTCTCATTAGTGCTATATGATAAAACAGAAATCATGGAGCCCTTCATTAATGATATATGATAAAACAGAAATCACGAAGCCCTTCATTGGTGCTATATGATAAAACAGAAATCACGAAGCCCTTCATTGGTGCTATATGATAAAACAGAAATCATGAAGCCCTTCATTAGTGCTATATGATAAAACAGAAATCACGAAGCCCTTCATTAGTGCTATATGATAAAACAGAAATCATGAAGCCCTTCATTAGTCTCATCATCTCATCGTGTTCCTCTTGTACCTTGCGTTGTCGAGGTGAAGTATAAACTTCGTGAGAGTGCCCGGTTATGGGCTTCGTATATCGACATTCCCATGGATTCTGTTATTCCCTCCGTCCAACGTTTACGTGGTCGGCCTCTTCCTCTGTTTCCATCTGGTCTGTACATCATTGCTTGTTGTGGCATGCTGTTGGCTGGTAGCCTACTTGCATGGCCAAACCATTTGACTTGTTGCTTTCTAATAAAATCTAGAGCAGCTTTAACCCCCACTTTAGTCCTGATTTCTTCATTTCTGATCTTATCTCTTCTTGATACGTTGAGTATTCTTCTCAGGAACCTCATTTCTGTTGTTGTGATTTTTCTTTTCTCTTTTTCTGTCATTGTCCAGGTTTGGCATTGGTAGCACAGAGTTGGTAGGAAGATTGTGTTGTAAAGTGCTTTCTTAGTAGTTATTGATACATGTTTGTTCTTTAGTATTGGTGCCATTTGTCCAATGAGTTGATTTGCCTTATTGCACCTATTTTCGATCTCGTCTTCTGATCTGCCATTTGATGATATTATTCTTCCTAAGTACTTGAAGCTATAGGATAAAACAGAAATCATGAAGCCCTTCATTAGTGCTATATGATAAAACAGAAATCATGGCCCTTCATTGGTGCTATAGGATAAAACAGAAATCATGAAGCCCTTCATTAGTGCTATAGGATAAAACACAAAGATGGAGCTGTTCTCATTAGTGCTATATGATAAAACACAGGCATCATGGAGTTCTCCTCATTAGTACTATATGATAAAACAGAAATCATGAAGCCCTTCATTGGTGCTATATGATAAAACAGAAATCATGGAGCCCTTCATTAGTGCTATAGGATAAAACAGAAATCATGAAGCCCTTCATTAGTGCTATATGATAAAACAGAAATCATGGCCCTTCATTGGTGCTATAGGATAAAACAGAAATCATGGAGCCCTTCATTAGTGCTATATGATAAAACACAAAGATGGAGCTGTTCTCATTAGTGCTATATGATAAAACACAGGCATCATGGAGTTCTCCTCATTAGTACTATATGATAAAACACAAATAGTCAGTTTTATTGCTTTTGTATGTCCTAAGTTGCTGATAATGCTAATGGTAATTTATTCATTCAAATGCATTTCTTCCACTTACATTCAGGCAAGGGACAACAAATGGTACTCCTATATCACAGACTTGATGTGTTGGACCTTTAACATCTAAAGTACCCTGCTGGTTTACGCAGTCACGAGAAACAATTAGATCTAGCAACATTTAGGGCACCTTTCTGTTCCCATCTTCAGGTTCTCTCACACAAGCATAAATATAAATTAGCACACACTGGACAAAATACATATCACCACCAGAGAAAAGTGTGCTAGTCCTTCATGCTATACTGGAGATTTGGAATATTTCCGGCAACTTCTGATGTCATATCTAGCAACTACCATCCTCATTATATTTACTTATTTCTTTGTGACTGCGCAGGCCAGCATGGTATTTAATGTATGTAATGGAAAAGTCATAGTGCTCTCAAAAACAAGCTGGTATCTAATGTTTTCTGTCTCTGACAAGTGTCTACAATATACCAGTTTCCTGCACATAACTCCACAACCACAGCTTAACAAAAGGACATACAAAGTCATGATTCTGCCAAGACAAATTACACGTTATTAAACTTCTTTTATAGTGAAGAACTTTCAACCACATGAAGAATAGTAAGGACATATGAAAACAAAGCACACACAAAAAAAGAACTAATGAAAAATGCATATAAAGTGACAGTATAAACTTCCAAATCTGCCACAATAATCTCCCTGTGAACAAGCTGTGACATAACACGCCTGACACTACTTGTCCGTTGTAGAGTCATCTATGTTCTATCACTCTCTTTTATTTCTCACCGGCATTGTGGAGAAAGTTTCAGTATGTTCTATATATCTTGCATTTTAGGGAAATATTTTGTTCAATATTTCCCCCACATTTTCAGGAACCAGGATGAGAAAATGTAGAAGATTTTAGAAAAGACAATTTGTAAAAGAAACTTGGTGAAGTTCTAACCTGGGTGTGCATACTGTAATATTGAGGATATTGCACTCTGTAGAAGTCGAGACCAGTCTCGCTGTGCAGCTTCAATTTCCGGATCGTTGCTGTCACAATTCTCAATGACGTTATGCTCACAGACCCTCCGGAGAATTGTGATGCTAGTGGAAACAATGCTGGCGGCCGGGGCAACAGCACTTCTAGCACACGTCTCTTTCACAATGCCCACAATTAGGTGAAGCACAGTTGGTAAAATAGTTACAGCACCTGTGTTATTCACATAGAAAGTAAGACAAAGAAAACCTGATTAACTCAGAAACAAATACATGTCTTTTATTTTATCAACTGAATTGTGTGTGTGTGTCTGCACATTACATACACTAGATGCAAAACAGACATGATTTGTGTTGTAAGAGGCTATCTGTTCACTGTAATATATGAGCTTTGAATGTTGCAAGAGATGTTTTTATTCACACAAATGGAAATGTTGCAAAAGGTATTTGTATTCAACTATATTTGTCTAAAGCACTAATTACAACTGCTCATTACCACACTATACAAGTGCCGTAACAAGCTATTTATCACATTAGAAGTGCACTTTGCCTGCCATGCATTTCCACTATACATGAAGTGGACTTCTGAAATCTATACACAAATGTTGTTATTGTTGTCCTCCCAATGTGAGAGTCCTCAGTGGTGTAGTGATCAGTGCACATGTCTGCCAACACAGTGGTTGTGAGTTCTATCCCCAGCAAAGGGCATCACCATCATATAGCAACGTCACGCAGAATGTGGCTCTCAGAACTGGCCTCCAACAAGTCTCTCCATTTCTGACCATGTCTCCCACCTCATGTCCAGGGTGTCTGCCATGTCTCCCATCTCAAGCCCAGTTGTCTGCCATGTCTCCCACCTCAAGCCCAGGGTGTCTCCCACCTTATACCCCCTCAAGCCCAGGGTGTCTGCCATGTCTCCCACCTCATGCACAGGGTGTCTCCCACCTCATGCCCAGGATGTCTCCCACCTCATGCCCAGGGTGTCTGCCATGTCTCCCACCTCATGCCCAGGGTGTCTGCCATGTCTCCCACCTCATGCCCAGGGTGTCTCCCACCTCATGCACAGGGTGTCTGCCATGTCTCCCACCTCATGCCCAGGGTGTCTGCCACCTCATGCACAGGGTGTCTGCCATGTCTCCCACCTCATGCCCAGGGTGTCTGCCATGTCTCCCACCTCATGCCCAGGGTGTCTGCCATGTCTCCCACCTCATGCCCAGGATGTCTCCCACCTCATGCACAGGGTGTCTGCCATGTCTCCCACCTCATGCCCAGGATGTCTCCCACCTCATGCACAGGGTGTCTGCCATGTCTCCCACCTCATGCCCAGGGTGTCTGCCACCTCATGCACAGGGTGTCTGCCATGTCTCCCACCTCATGCCCAGGGTGTCTGCCATGTCTCCCACCTCATGCCCAGGGTGTCTGCCATGTCTCCCACCTCATGCCCAGGATGTCTCCCACCTCATGCACAGGGTGTCTGCCATGTCTCCCACCTCATGCCCAGGATGTCTCCCACCTCATGCACAGGGTGTCTGCCATGTCTCCCACCTCATGCCCAGGGTGTCTGCCATGTCTCCCACCTCATGCCCAGGGTGTCTGCCATGTCTCCCACCTCATGCCCAGGGTGTCTCCCACCTCATGCACAGGGTGTCTGCCATGTCTCCCACCTCATGCCCAGGGTGTCTCCCACCTCATGCACAGGGTGTCTGCCATGTCTCCCACCTCATGCCCAGGGTGTCTGCCATGTCTCCCACCTCATGCCCAGGGTGTCTGCCATGTCTCCCACCTCATGCCCAGGATGTCTCCCACCTCATGCCCAGGATGTCTCCCACCTCATGCCCAGGGTGTCTGCCATGTCTCCCACCTCATGCCCAGGATGTCTCCCACCTCATGCCCAGGATGTCTCCCACCTCATGCCCAGGGTGTCTGCCATGTCTCCGACCTCATGCACAGGGTGTCTCCCACCTCATACCCCCTCATGCACAGGGTGTCTCCCACCTCATGCCCAGTGTGTCTGCCATGTCTCCCACCTCATGCACATTGTGTCTCCCACCTCATGCACAGGGTGTCTCCCACCTCATGCCCAGGGTGTCTCCCACCTCATGCCCCCTCATGCCCAGGGTGTCTGCCATGTCTCCCACCTCATGCACAGGGTGTCTCCCACCTCATGCCCAGGGTGTCTGCCATGTCTCCCACCTCATGCACAGGGTGTCTGCCATGTCTCCCACCTCATGCACAGGGTGTCTCCCACCTCATACCCCCTCATGCCCAGGGTGTCTGCCATGTCTCCCACCTCATGCACAGGGTGTCTCCCACCTCATACCCCCTCATGTCCAGGGTGTCTGCCATGTCTCCCACCTCATGCACAGGGTGTCTCCCACCTCATACCTTCTCATGCCCAGGGTGTCTGCCATGTCTCCCACCTCATGCACAGGGTGTCTGCCATGTCTCCCACCTCATGCACAGGGTGTCTCCCACCTCATGCACAGGGTGTCTGCCATGTCTCCCACCTCATGCACAGGGTGTCTCCCACCTCATACCCCCTCATGCCCAGGGTGTCTGCCATGTCTCCCACCTCATGCCCCCTCATGCCCAGGGTGTCTGCCATGTCTCCCACCTCATGCACAGGGTGTCTGCCATGTCTCCCACCTCATGCACAGGGTGTCTCCCACCTCATACCCCCTCATGCCCAAGGTGTCTGCCATGTCTCCCACCTCATGCACAGGGTGTCTCCCACCTCATACCCCCTCATGCCCAGGGTGTCTGCCATGTCTCCCACCTCATGTACAGGGTGTCTCCCACCTCATGTACAGGGTGTCTCCCACCTCATGTACAGGGTGTCTCCCACCTCATGCACAGGGTGTCTTCCACCTCATGCCAAGGGTGTCTGCCATGTCTCCCGCCTCATGCCCAGGGTGTCTGTCATGTCCAGTGTCCATCTTTGTGCTGGATGACCTCTACCTCTTCTACCAGAAACCATGCCCCCTCCCCCCAGCCTAATAAACTGGACAGCAGAGATTTCTCTGGCGAGGTCAATGTGGTCGCGGTCATGTTGGCCATATCCCCAATATGTCTTTTCTGACCATATACCCAATATGTCTGGTCTGACCATATCCCCAATATGTCTGGTCTGACCACATCCCCAATATGTCCTGTCTGACCATATCCTCAACATGTCTTGTCTGACCACATCCCCAATATGTCTTGTCTGACCACATCCCCAATATGTCTTGTCTGACCATATCCCCAATATGTCTTGTCTGACCATATCCCCAATGTCTTGTCTGACCATATCCCCAATATGTCCTGTCTGACCACATCCCCAATGTCCTGTCTGACCACATACCCAATATGTCCTGTCTGACCACATCCCCAATATGTCCTGTCTGACCACATCCCCAATATGTCTTGTCTGACCACATCCCCAATATGTCCTGTCTGACCACATCCCCAATATGTCTTGTCTGACCACATCCCCAATATGTCCTGTCTGACCACATCCCCAATATGTCTTGTCTTACTGTCATGTAAAGTGTCCTTAACTGTGTCTTAGGTGACAGACACATATTCATAATTCCCTGTCATATTGAGACGTAGGTTCTTCTTCTTCTTCTACTTCTTCTTTTGTGTTCGTCCGGAGAGTTTTTTTTTGGACATGATTGCGTTGTCTGTTTACAGCAGAGCTGCGATATTGCGTCGTTAGGCTGACACATCCGACTTCTGCGGGCATCTGTTGACCAGGTTAACCTTCCTGGGTAGACGTGGTTTCAAAATCAGCTGCAGACAATTTGGAAGGAGACTGTTTTGCGTTGATTTTGTGGGCATTAGGTGTCAGCCATTCAGAAATCAATGACAAACTACTAAACCCAGTAAATCAATCACAAACAGCCAATAAAAACTGGGGTTGATTGCCATGTCCTGTAAAGTACAAGCAACTAACTTAAAGTGTGCTGACTCTACACAGACTTGTCACTTACCAATAGGAGAACACAACTCTACCAGATCCACCATCAAGACCATGACATCAGCAATCAAATCAAACGTCCCTGACCCACACTTGGACAAGTGTGCTGGCGGCTGGAAGCCTGTGCTCATGGAGGACGGGTTGAGGACTGGTAAATGTTTCACTATAGCACACAGACACGCCTCCAGGGTGGCAAACACAACCGATGTTTCTGGTGGGAAATCCCCTGTGATGCCACCTTCTCCAATGACAGTGCTTAGCTTCTCAAACGACTGCTCCTTTTCTCCCTCTTCATGTGGTGATTCTTGAAATGGAAAATGACATTTATATATCTTGTGAAAACCTAGTTAGATAACTGTAAGGTATTATACATCCATCATTCTCACTATTTTCTAAGAAAACTTGATTCATCACAAAAATCTAACCACATAAAACCAGTACTAAGTGGCCACTAATACACAGAAATCCTTTACAAAACTTGAAATTAAATATGTCTGGCCAAACTAGACCATGCCTTATTTGCTTTCCAATCACAATAAAATCAAATAGCAATTAGCCAATCTAAATATAGATTTTACAATCAGCAGGAAATGATGAAGCTGATGCCATAACTCATTTCAATCCGTGTGTATTATTTTCTCAGATATTTAGTTATTTTAACTCTTTCTCTGCCAATGGATGAAATATCGTCACAATTTACCGTCAGTTGCGCCCACGGGCCCTTCCATCGTCACATTATATACAGTGGTTTATTTGATACATTTCTCCTATCTTCCGCAATTTTAAGTGACGTTTAATTGAAAATTCCCAAACCCGGAACATTTCTCTTTCCGGCATAGTATGGTAAAGCGTTTTCATCCATTGATTTTTGTGTTTTTTTTAGTTTTAATTAGTTTGTTTTGGGTTTTCACAAATGGCAACGCCCTCGAGTATACGGCCTCGTAGACTGACATCAGAGCAAGCTAGATTATTGTTTGAAACAGTTTTAGACAATAGTGATTCAGATTTTAATGAAGGTTCAGATAGTAGTTTTAGTTGTGATTCAGCACGTGGTGATAAAGGAACCTACAATGACAGTGAAAGTTCGTTATCAGCTGAGGTGTCTGACAATGAATGTCAGGATGTCACAATTACTACTCAGCGCAAAGGAAAGCAAACAGTACAAAATAAGAATAAAACTGGAGGAAAAAACTCGAATTTACAAGCTTCTGTAGAGCGTCATGCACCTCTCCCATCATCATCGACATGGCAAGATGTGTCAGAAGGAGAAACAAAACCGAAGTTTGAGTTTCGTCCTCGAAGGTCTCATGTCAACTCTAAAATTTATCAACTTCAAACACCTATGGATTTTCTCAAATTGTTTTTTTGATGGATTGTTTAATCCAAAACATAAATGAATATGCAGAAAGGATATTGATGCAGAACACTCCAAAAAGACAATATTCTCGTCTGCTATCCTGGACCCCACTCACGAAGAACGAATGGCTAAAGTTTACGTCTGTCATTATTGCTATGGGGCTCGATCCAAGACCATGGATTAAAGACTATTGGAGTACTGCTCCATATTTATATACTCCTTGGTATGCCACTATGTTTCCCAGGAATAGATTTGAATCTATTTATCACACCATGCTTCACTTATGTGAACCAGAGGCAGCAGGTGCAAGTAAAATTGATACTCTTGTTGACATGATTCTGAAGAAATTCCAGAAAGTATTTTACCCATTTGAAAATGTGTCCATTGATGAAATGATTATTGGGTGGAAGGGCAGATTTCAGCACAGACAATACAATGCAACAAAGCCTCACAAGTACCACATCAAAACATTTGGCCTTTGTGATTCTGCGACTGGCTACGTAGTGAATTTAAAAATTTACCACGGAAGAAACACCGAATACAATCCGGATTTAGATCCAACAACTGCTCATCCAGTGAAAGTGTTTGCCACACTACTGAATGTTCTCGGAGCTGGCCATCACATCTTTGCTGACAGATTCTACACGTCGAAAGCTCTGATTGATTATCTGCATTCCAACAATTTCAATTATACAGGGACACTGAATGTCAACCGAGTAGGCTTTCCACCAGAGTTGAAGTGTTTGCAACTTCAGCATCAAGAGATGAAGTGGTTTCTTGAAGGAGATAGAATATTGTGTGTGGCATGGAGAGAGAAAAAAGCTAAAAAACCATGCATTGTTGTCTCCACCAAGTCTGTAGTTGGAATTGTCGAGAGCGAAATGAGAAAACCGCTCAGCAAGCCAAAGATGATCCATGAATATAACATGGCGATGAATGGCTGCAACAGAATGGACCAAATGGTTGGATATTATAATATCCATGATAGGAAAACCATTAAGTGGTGGAAGAAGATCTACTACTGGATCTTTAAAATTGCACAGATCAATGCACAAATCCTACATTCCATATGCCAAACAGAGTCGGGAGGGAAAAAACTGTTACTGAAGGATTTCAAGCAAAGTTTACTTGAAAGTGCACATCGCGAAGCAGCTCAGATTGGTCCTGAAAATTCCACACTCTGCCTGCCAAAGAATTACAGAAAGTCTGTTGCAAAAAATAATGTCGAAAGAGTGACAGGAGCCAAGCATTTAATAGAATTTGTCGGTGTCAATAGAGACTGTGTTTTGTGCAGCACTCGAACTAAACGACAAAGATCATCTTTTGTTTGCTCTGGCTGCACTAACAGACCACACTTGTGCCCCAAAGTTTGCTTTGCAGCCTATCACAAATAGACTGCTATATATTGTAAATACAAATAAACAGCTATCACAAATAGACTGCCATATATTGTAAATACAAATAAACAGACATGTGTAAATGTTAATTGTAATTAAATGTAAATCTGCCAAGTGTTTTCCTTATTTTGTTCTGAAAAAGACATGCTTCAGAATCTGCGGCCAAACTTCTTTTCGGATGATTGATTAGGAGCAATTGTGGTTATAGTTTATAAGTGGTGTTTGTTCAGTAAATTCAAAGGATTAGCAGCTGATGAGGATAACAATGCCCCTTGGTAAGTGCAATTTTTAAATAATTTTTTAAATTATATTATATATTTATTATATTAATTTTTTTTTTCAAATTATTTTACAAATTATATTATTATTTTTCATTCTATTTCTAACTTATAACAATAGTACCAATACTTATATGTTCCTTGTACAATCCCCTTTATTTTGATGTATAATACAACATATCTGCTACATTTTTAACCATTTTCATATCATTATTGTGACACACCCCTACTTCCAATTTTCTGCCATGAATTTTCTAAATTTTGTGTGAAAAAGACAAGGTTCAGAATGTGCAGCAAAACTTCTTTTTGGGTAGTTTTAATGAGCAATTCTGTTTATATTGTTAAAGACAAGTGGTGTTTGTTTCATTATTCAGTAAATTCAACAGGATTAGCAGTAGAGTATAGAAAACACTTGATACATGCAGTTTTTAAAATAATTTTTACCTCTTTAATTTCAATTGTTATTACTAAACCTCTCATTATTATCATAATACTTGTAACCTGTCAATTAATTATTAACACGGTCATGTTCCTTGTGCAATCCTTTTTAATTTGATATATAATACAATATATCTGCTACCATTTTAACCATTTTAAAAGCATTATTGTAACACACCCCTACTTCCAATTTTCTGCCATGAATTTTTGTTTGGTCAGGACCGAAATTTTGTTTGGCACAGAAAGAGTTAAAGGCAAGTTACATTTTACAATTTTAGTTATAAATTACAGTTAGATAATACAAAATACAATAGCTCTTCCTTTCTACACAAGTGTTGGGCATTTTTATGCTATTTTTTATGAAACAGCAATAAATAAATTTGTTTGGCATTTTTATGCTATTTTTTTTATGAAACAGCAATAAATAAATTTGTTTGAACATGTATTGTTTTCTATTCTCTTACGTAGGAAGATAGTTTCTATTCAAAGATTACACAGTAGCAATGCTCGGCATACGATTGGTTTGCGAGTTTGGCAGCTTGCACAGTATTTTAATGCTAATATTTGAAAAACTGATTCTTGTTCGTATCAGTAAGGCAATTATTTTTACTACAACTGGTGTAGCAAATAAGTATTTAATCATTTGAAGTGTTCCTCATCTACTGTTGCCCTTCAACCCATTGTGGAACAGGCACTCAATCAAATGATGCCAGGCTGTCAAGTCCTATCTTCTGCTATCTCCTGCAGCTCCATGTCCACCCATATTATTAATGTGTGTTTTTATTCCAAGCTCTGTGTATTTTAGGTCTCCTACTATTTTGTTCACCTTGTGGGTTCCAGACAAGGGAGTGTCTAGTTATTCTCTCCTCAGATTTTCTCAGTGTGTATCCTATCATGCACCAGCATCTTTCCCTCACATTTTCATTCACTATATTTGTTTAGTTGTCTCCATAAGCCCCACATAGGTGACTTTGTCATACCATTTAGTCCTCCTGTTTTAGCAGGCTTCAGATATAAAACCATCAACATTGATTAATTTAATGGTGTTCTACACTGACATTGAAAATATGTCTGTACAAAGTGGAAAATATATATTCACTGAAAAATCATGCAACTGGTACATATAAATATTCATATGACAAAAAAATTAACTATATGTTAACAAAATGTTGTACAGATTCAACAGCAATGCATTGTTAAAAATGTCTACCTTTCAGTCTGGATCTCTGGCTCTCAAAATTCTCTTTAGCTGCAGTGACAACCAGTTTAACAACATCCAAGGCTAGGCTATGATTTTCTACACCCTCCCTGGTTAAAATCACCCTGTCAACAAACAATATCCATGTTATATGTGTGCACAATATTTCACATTTGCTGCTGATATTATGAAAGAGCATTCAAATACAGTATTTTTGATGGCTCAATGGCACAGTGGATAATTGTTAGCATGGTCAAACAATCATGACAATACTCATCCTCAATGAAATGAGTTTATTTCATATGCCCAGGATAATAACACAAACATGTGTGTCCCTCTCCAGAGAACATGGGCAAGTCACATGATATGTGCAGCAACTACAAGTGTATCAAGCATTCCTTCCTTCAGACATCTCATACCTCAACATGAATACTTGCTGTGTGGAAGGAAAAGAAACAAAAAGACATGCCTTCAAACACACAGGCAAACAGAATTCATAAAGTAAGGAATAAAGGATTACATGGCCCTTGAAGCAGGCTCAGGTTACATTTTGAATTGTCCATTTACACTGGAAAAACAGAGGATGTCATTGAAAGACTAGATTATTGTCATGATGGGGAGTGACTAAAGCTCACACTCTCATCACGAGTTGAAAAGTGTGAATCGCTTTTAGTAAGAAGCACATTTTGGACTGAGTCCAGGAGAGAAAGGTCTCTCAAAAACACAACTTGAGCTGAGAACGTCATAAGTAATGGACGGCTCAGACTCAGAGTGGGCTATGGCCAATGTGTAGAGTGCCTCCACTTGTTGATAGTTTTAATTCATGAGTTATTTTAAAGTAGCAGTGATTCATGGTGCAACTATGTGATCAGTTGAAATAATGTAAATGTGTAGTGTGAAATTATAAGATGAGAACCAGTGCTTGAGAAATAACCATTATCCTGTTGTCCTTCAAGTTGTTAAATGTTGTTCGTCACGCATACAATGGAGGATGTGGAAGAGTTGAAATATAACATTATAAACAGTCACTCAATGATAATCAGCCACTTAATGAAACCATCAGCAGCTCAATTAATAATCTGATAATCAGCCACTTAATGAAACCATCAGCTGCTCAATTAATAATCTGCAACTGTACCATGCCATGATTTGTACTTCAGGTGATTTAGCACATACAAAACTGTTCTTGTTATGGCAAAAAGTTAGACACTGAATGTGGGACACTTGCCGTCAGGACAAGATAAACCGGGAATATTATCCAGAGGAGTGACAGGAAAGAAGAAATAGGCAGAAGGGTTATTAGAATTTGTCTGAGATAACAACAATAACACTGTATGTCCAGTCTGGGTGGCCCAAAGACCCATCAATGTTTCAGGCAGTTACCGTAAGTTAACAGAAATGTGAGAGGTAGAAACAAGGGGGACAACTGTGGATGTTCAAACTACACAATTCTGTACTGACTAACACTGTTACAGGTGGCTGTGACAGACTGTCTATTTATCACTGGCCTTGACAGTTTATAGCTAAACTATTCACATGAGTATGCAATAATGCCTATATGCTTATAATTTACTATTAGGGTAAGTTAATAAGTAAGTCACAAATGGCTGTAGAAAAATAACTAACTATCATAACTTGAAACCAGTTTATTTTTATACATACATTGTCCCTTTATTTCTCAACATAATTTCCACCAACACTGATGCACTTATCTCATCGTTTTATCAGTCCTCCCAAACTGGCTGCATAGAACTGCATGCTCTGTTTTCTAAATCATGTTTTCACTTCACATTCAACTTCGGCATCATTCGCGAAATGTCTCCCACCAAGGTGGGTTTTCAGTGGTTTTGCTGACAAATGTTTATCCCGTATAGCGGTGCATAGATAGGTAGAAAAAGTTACGAGGGCAAGTCAATAAGCAAGTCACACAGTTCTATGGGATGGCCGGTAAATGAAAACAAAGCATGCAGTTCTATGCAGCCGGTTTCGGAGGACTGATAAAACGATGGGACAAGTGCATCAATGGAAATTATGTTGAGAAATAAAAGGGACAATGTATGTATAAAAATAAACTGGTTTCAAGTTATCATCATATTTAGTTATTTTTCTACAGCCATTTGTGGCTAACTTATTAACTTACCCTCGTAAAATCACTATAGTTTAGGTGACAGTCAAACTGTTATTCTATTCAGATCCAACAAAAACTATTATCATTACCTATGCATGACATTAAGAAGCTCCCTACACAAAACTGCATCTCTTCCCAACTGTGAGCGAGGCCACGCAGATCCTAGCAATGCCGTCAAAGCTTTCAGACAATGTTGGACAGTGATGTCATCAAGTCTTGATGCAGAGTTGCACAGAGCTTCCATGCTAATTCCTGTTCAAAGATACACATACAAGCTTGAGTCCAAACTGTTGCTTTTCTTCAGAAACAGTGTAATCACCAAGGTGTTTCAATAAGAATGTTGGTGTTCTGATGGTGTATAGTTTTGGTAGCTGCTGACATAACAATGTCCAGTTTGTACCAGATGGTTTGAAAACTAGACATATGTTAACTTGAACATGTTTTTCATTTCAATGCCCACATAGGAATGACAATAGTGATATCTCAGGCAATCAGTTGAGAGGGAGGGAAGGAGTGAAAGAGAGAGAGAGAGAGGGAGAAAGAGAGTGAAACATGAACAAGAAAGACAGATGGAATGTAAAAGATCAACATAAGGCAATTTTACCTGTTTTGTTGCAAAAAACATAGACAGACAGAAAAAATAATGAGCAAGTCCTTTAAGGGGCAAATGACAACCGTGAACTGATTGGAGAAATTAGACATCGAGTTAAAATTTTTGTGGACAACATGAGAAGAACTAGAGAACTTGATGACAATTGGTAAGATTGAGGGAAAAGAGCAAGGGGAAGGCACAGAATATCTGGATTACTTGAGCACATGGCATGGTCGAGACAAGAATACAGAGCTGATCCACTACTCTGGCGATCATGTAAGATGGTGAAATGTGACCGCCCAGGCCTATCAGCACGGCACATGATGATGATATGTTTCAGTGTTCAATAACCTCAGTTATAAAACAAGGAACGGTAGTTCCAAAGCAGATGGTGCTGTTGGGGTGGGAAGTGACAGGCACGACATATCAGTTCAGTGTGTTTCCTTGTCGCCTTACCTTCCCAGAACATTCTAAGAATGATCTGATACCTATTTCTAGAAAGTTGGGTCATCCCAGAGCTGTGCTGGTTGGAACAATTAACCCTACCTCTGTTGGGGATTAAACCTGGACCACTGTTTTGGCAGGCAAGCAAACTAACCACAATGCTAGTTTCTTCCTATTCTTCTCTATCCCGAGTGTTCTTTCTATCTCTTAATCTTAACACTGATATTTTTTGGAAACAACCTTTATTTAAAAACATCATCCTTTGGGTGGCATGCTAGAATATGACAAGGCTGAGATGCTGTAGGCTCTCTGGGATCCAGTGGACCCACATCTGGAGAGGCTGATTCAGCGGGGGGTGAGCAGAGAGCGTGGACCACACTCAACCTGTCAAGGAGCGTGGACCACACTCAACCTGTCAAGGAGCGTGGACCACACTCAACCCGTCAAGAAAAATACAGCCTGCTGTTCAGTCGGACTGCCATTGGTACCATAGGTTTGGGAACTTTCTGTTGGCGACTGAAGAAGGGGATGGGGCACGTGTGGGAATACTGACCAATTAATTTGGTCTTTAATGTTCTTTTGATCCTGAGTAGCAATTGTGCTCATTAACTGTCTCGGACTTCTCTTTCCTATTCAATGTTTTCAGTACAGCTAAAGCCTTAAGTCTTAAAAGTTGAGAGGATGAACTTCATTGCCCCGGGTTTTATCCCATATGGCTCAGTCTCTTTCCGCAGGGTGACCTGCAGAAAGCATTGCACAAAGCACGAACTCCGTAGCTTTGACGATGACCCTCATGAGTCTCAGAGAAAAACACACCTGTGAACCGAAAGACATAGCCCGGAATCGAACCTACTGCCTTTGAAGAACGAGGCAGACGGCTTAACCACTTCACCAAAAGCATCATAGCCTATGTGTATATTTGTTTTGCTGCAGGGAAAAAAAAATCACATATTTTTTCCAGCAGTTTCCTGTCACATGACTGTATATATGACTTAAATGCAAGCATGTGAGCAGTGTTAGTTGTAATGAGCATAGTAATCCAGCCTACAGTAAAGTGGACATGTTTCTGGTTACATGTGTCTTACCTAAAATAAGGAAGAATCTGTCCTGATTCATGGACCTGGCTCTCATGTTGGCTGGAGCATTAGCTGCCTGGGCTGCTGAAGCTCCCAGCAATAGCCTGCCAGAGTCCTTGTCATCAGAAGGCTCCAGGGCTGAATATTCAAAGCCTGTATCATTCAGCCAGATGGCCAGGCCATGAAGTATAGATGGCCATGATTTCTTGTAGTGAGGAATAACAGTCTCCACTGTGTCTGGGTGGTAGAAGGCACCACCCTCTGAGGGCAGCTGGTTGGAATATTCTGAAGTAGACAATACAGAAATGATGAGCAACATGGAAGGGACTCATGTTCACAGACAATATCCTTGAAAGACATGGCTGAAAAACAATAACTCACTTTATTAAGTTTTTGACCACATTTGACCGGCTACTGTTTTTCACAGAATATTCACCTGAAATAAACGCTCATTCACATGATTTTAAACAGTGGAATGAAAGTACACAAGACAATCTCTCTGATGCGTAATGAACTGAAGAGGGGGGGGGGGGGGGGGGGGGCGGCGCTCTTCTGTGGCTTTACTGATACTGATCATCATGTAGTAGGTCCTGTGCAGGAAGTCGCTCTCAGCATGACCCACTGAAAAGCCTCTCCATCTCAGACCATGTCTCCCGCCTCATGCACACTCGTGTCGAGGGTGTCTGCAATATCCTGTGTCCATCTTCATGCTGGTCAAACCCTAACAGTTCTTCCAGGAACTATACCTTCCATCCCTGTTCTCTCCAGGAACTATACCTTCCATCTCTATTCTCTCCAGGAACTATACCTTTCATCACTGTTCTCTCCAGAACTATACCTTACATCACTGTTCTCTCCAGGAACTATACCTTTCATCACTGTTATTCCAGGAACTATACCTTCCATCCCTGTTCTCTCCAGGAACTATGCCTTCCATCCCTGTGTTCTCTCCAGGAACTATACCTTCCATCCGTTCTCTCCAGGAACTATACCTTCCATCCCTGTTCTCTCCAGGAACTATACCTTTCATTCCTGTTCTCTCCAGGAACTATACCTTCCATCATTGTTCTCTCCAGGAACTATACCTTCCATCCCTGTTCTCTCCCAGCCACTGTGAAGTTTCATGTGGGCAATTTATTTTAGTTTCCCAGACACTAAGCTGTTTCTGAGACAGTTGACTTTGATGTCCAGATCTGATAGAATTTCAGTATTTTTCTTCTTCTTGGTCGAAGATATTCTAAGAATGTTTCTGTAGCATTTGAGTTCAAAAGCCCCAGTTGTCTTTTTTAGTGAATTAGAGCAAAAACAATCATAAATGTGTCCCATATCTAGCAATAAACATCATCTTACCTGCAGGCAGTGAGAGAAGGGCATGGTCTTTCAGCGCACTAAACCAATGACGACTTAGATTTTCCAGTTCTGGCTGCACGAGGCTCAACAAGCTTTCCCCGTTTTGTTCATAAGAATCATCTTCCTCCTCACCATTGCTGCTGGCACCATTGCGTCTCATCTCTCTTTTCTGTCTTGACTCGTTCTCTCTGTCAACTGCCACAATGTATACCTTAGACAAACAATAGAAAATTGTCAGTCTTATTTCTGCATTAGACATCTTTGCAAGCCTGAATTCTTGCATCTGTGTTCCCTGATATAGTCTTCAGCGTCAGGTGAGGGAGTGTCTCCACACAACTGTTGTGTGGGGGAGCTGCAGTAGTGTGAGGGAGCTGCAGTAGCATGGTGGCTAGTTGCTTGACTGCCGGCCCAGTGGTCATGTGCCACTTGTAAAATTTGATCTAGGCTCCCAGGTCAGCCCAGCCTAAAACTGGTAACACAATACGTCCTGGCAAGTGAGTGAAGCCAGTATGGTACTGACCACATCACTCCCCTGATGCCAGCCTGACTACATGAACTGGGAGTGAGGCCTGGTGATGCTCGATGATATTCCTTATGGGAACAGTGTCAGAAATACTCTAGCATGACCCCTGTAACAGAGGACTGAGCACGCATGGGAATCTCCAACATGCAGTGACACTGTCTGGCAGAACATAACCTAGCCCCTCCAATGCCAACTGGCCTCTACATGCTCCATGTGACTTAAGGCACATGAACAGATTCTGTACTTATCTTTTACTTTTGTGTGGGCTGTGTACAAGGTGGTGTACGTTGTTTCTACTATTCTACTAATCCAACATTTCCAGGTCTGCCTCTTGCAGTTTCCACTGTATCTAAATATCAATGCTGTTTCTGGCATGGTGTTTAGGGGTAGTCTTGTTGTATGACTGAATCATCTGACTCACTGTCTTCCAATACAATCTATTGCTGACATTGTTCCCATGGGCTTCCTGATGTTATAATTTCTTATGTTCTCTTCTTGTTACATTAAGTATTCATGGCAATAATCTCCACAATAAAACTGATATTTTAAAAAGTCCTTAAGGAAATGTAAAAGCTAAGCACAAAAATGATAAAACAATGATAAGTGACTAATGATGAAAGCTCAGTGACTGTTTCAACATTTATATTAGGAAATCAAATTCATCAAGTCACATATGTTATCTGAGCATCTACAATATTCCCATCAAATTCCTATTATACTGTCATCAGCATAGAGCATATTTTGTTGCTTCAATGTATCAACTCTGTGTTGTGGACAAATTCACCTATCTTGGCAGCACTGTGTCCCAAGCTGCTACAACTGATGATAAAGTGAATGCAAGAATCTCCAAGGCCAGTGCAGTCTTTGGCAGACTGTACAAGAATGTGTGGGACAGAAATGGAATAAGCCTGCAAACAAAGCTGTCTACAAAGTAGCCGTATTATCCACACTGCTATACGCTTGTGAAACGTAGACTATTTATCAGCGACATGCTAGGAAATTAAACCACTTCCACACAGTCTGCCTTAGTAAGCTATTGAAGATTAAATGGCAAGACAAGATCCCAGACACTGAAGTTCTAGAAAGAGCGTCCATGCCCAGTATCCACTCTACTAATAAAGAATCAGATTCGCTGGGCTGGTCACTTGACTCGCATGCCAGATCACAGGCTCCCTAAACAAATTTTTCACAGCAACCTGCGCTGTGGTAAACACTCCCAACGTGGCCAGAGGAAATGCTTTAAAGACACACTGAAGATCTCACTAAAAGCTTTTGAAATTCATCATGACACTTGGGAGACTGCTGCCAAAGACCAAAATTCGTGGCGTACATCATTATGCAAGGGTAAAGTCACTTGTGAGGCAAACAGGACTGCAAGGGCAGTGAAGAAAAGGCTGTACAGAAAAACCGCTGCAGGAGATCCTCCTCCTGGAACATCAAGCATTCTTTGTCCACATTGTCAAACATTTCGAGTCAAAATAGGCCTTATCAGCCATCTTAGAACTCATGGCTCTATACCTTCAACCCCACTGGATGAAATAAATGGTTATCATCATTCTTGATGGACAAACAATGAATCAACTCTGCACCAAACATCATCCATCGTCTTGAATATATAAGTTTAATAGCTCACATGCACTAAACATCATCCATCTTCTTGAATATATAAGTAACAGCACACATGCACCAAACATCATCCATCTTCTTGAATATACAAGTAATAGCACACATGCACCAAACATCATCCATCTTCTTGAATATATAAGTAACAGCACACATGCACCAAACATCATCCATTTTCTTGAATATATAAGTAACAGCACACATGCACCAAACATCATCCATCTTCTTGAATATATAAGTAACAGCACACATGCACCAAACATCATCCATCTTCTTGAATATACAAGTAATAGCACACATGCACCAAACATCATCCATCTTCTTGAATATATAAGTAACAGCACACATGCACCAAACATCATCCATCTTCTTGAATATATAAGTAACAGCACACATGCACCAAACATCATCCATCTTCTTGAATATACAAGTAATAGCTCACATGCACCAAACATCATTCATCATCTTGAATATATAAGTAACAGCTCACTTGCACTAAACATCATCCATCTTCTTGAATATACAAGTAATAGCTCACATGCACCAAACATCATCCATGAATGCACTAGTACTGATAGTTACCTCTGCCCAAGCTCGAATCACAGCCAACTTCTCCATGGTTGAAGCACTTTCATTATAGAGAGGTGTTTTTGGTTTACCAGAAACTGATCCTAATTTGGCCAGTGAGGAAACCAGGAGCTGATGAACTCTGCGCAAGTCATTGTGATCTCTTGCCACTCCACTGCCGATCCATTTACTGCACACCTACTCAAATTCACAACATTGTAGTTAGTTAAACACACAAGCACTTTCACAAAATATATGGAACAATGTTCTCGCAATCTCTGATACACTAATAACATTATTATTGCTATTCATAGACAAAACTGATGAATTTTCTGCACATGGTTAGCAGGTGCTCAGCCTAGAGTTGTTCAGACAATGTGGACCACAGGTCTTGTACAGTACTAACCACTGATCCTTTTATTTCTCCAAGGTAATTGATTTTTGCCAGTCTCCCTGGTGAAGGAGTTAACGACACTGTTCGTAATCCCGTATACTCTTGTAAGAAACACAGCTGTGCGAGATTCGGCAGTGGACCGCACCGCAATGGTTACTTATGGAGGGTATGTGTGCACGTCATTCAGAAAGCAATGGCAAACTACTGAACTTGCCAAAACATCAACAGCAGCTGAAAAATGCTGGTGCTGACTGCAGCGCACTGTAAAGGATATGTGGGGGGGGGGGGGGGGGGGAGAGATTTATGTTTATAATTATAGTACATTTATAAATATATTTATTGAGGATGAAGTATCCTCAGTAACAATGTATTTATGTACTTTATTTGTTGCATAGTAACTCCTAATGGTCCATTATGATAAGATCTATAAAAGAGATTTCTAGTTTAAGATGTTCAAGCTTCACAACAACCTTTCTTCCTTTCATATAAGACATGAAAACAAGAATGATGAAAGTATATTCACTCAAACAAGAATATTTTAAGTTGTACAGAATTAACTAAAGTGTCATCAATGCCACTAAACATTAAGTAAATGAAGATGCTTCAAACCCTACCTCGCAAGCTGCTGCAGTTACATCAGATGGCGTGTCTTGGGAAAATGCTGGTCTCAGTGCAGCACCAACCTGCAGAAACACACACAAAATATCTGTAGACAGAAGACCAGCTTGGGCACACACATTTGGCCAGCCAGCATTCTATTCTTCTTCTTTGGGGGGAAGTGTGTCACATCTAGTTGTGCACCTCACAGGTCAGTATATCCGACTGTATCATGCATGTTTGTGTCCTCTAGACAGATTCCATACAAGGTCACAGGCTCTAGTTAGGCTTTATTTCCCAACAGTTTTGCAAAGGCCTTATGGCCTACTCTGTGTGATTTCTAAACCTCGTGGGATTTTAAACATGCACAGCTGGTTTTTGGCCATTACCTGAGAAGGCGAGATATCCCATCTCAGTACTCCAGAGATCAGGGGGATGTAAGATAACAGCTCTTGGAAAATTCCCCAGCCATAAACTGAGTTCAAACTTGGTATCTTCTGAGCCTGCGGCAGACATGCTAACTGCCCAGCCACAGCTTCCCCCAGCAGGCTGTGATATTACCATGGCATAGGCTAAACACAGAGAGAGACTGCCTATTCTAGGCAATAGTCCAGGATCTATTTGGCTCCAATATCATTATCTGGCTAATGTATAAAATGATAGTTTCAAGAGCAAAAGTTAGCTATTGTCACGTTTTGGTTGTGCAATACACTTTAAGCAAATTGCACACTTCCCTGAAAAATGACACTCAAGCTGAGACCATTGCAGGGAACACATGGCTCGGAGTCAGAGTTAGCAATGGTGAACAATAGATTGCTGCCGATGTTTTACAGTTTAGCATTCTGTAGTTTTATATGAATGTACTGTAGTAGTGATTGATAGTATGATTGTGTAATCATATGAAATAATGTGAAACATGTAATCAGAATTATAAGAAGAGAAACATTGTATCTGAACGACCTGTTACCCTGCTGTACTTCAGGTTTGTAAATGTTGTTCATGATTCATGTCATGGAGGATGTTACAGAGATCCCAACTGGAAGAGCACAGTCATCAAGTCTACTCAAGACAGTAGTCCCACTACAGATACTGCCGATGAGAAGTGAAGTGTTAGGTCTTCATATCCCCGAGAAGGTTAACCCGGTCAACAAATGCCCGCAGAAGTCAGATGTGTTGGGCTAACGGTGCAAGAACGCAGCTCTGCTGTAAACAGGCACAACGCAATCACGTCCGGAAAAAAAAAAAAACTCCGGATGAACGCAGAAGAAGAAGAAGAAGAAGGTCTTCATATACTCAAGGCTTTAGTATAATGGTGGTTAGTGCCCTTCCTCAGGGACTTTGTTTCTAGACAATTCACAGAAAACTCTGAAAATCCATGGCTTGTGAAGTGAAATATTTTCTACAAATCAACCAGATGTCTTGTTTGTTTGTACATCATCACTATGAGTAACACTGAAAGGAACATTGTAAACCACAAGACGTACATATTGATAAGCATGTACTGGCAGGAATTTGCATACATAATTAGATCCGACATTTGTCGCCGTCATGAGACAGACACAACTTCAAACTATGGCAAATATGGGGTACACGTCTCGGTGGATAATTAACCCAGGACATAAGTGAGCGAAGCGACAGATAAACAGACGCGGAACAGCGATCAAGGAACGTAGGCACACGAAGTGAATGGAGGGAGTCTGAAAGATAGGGATGAGATCAAGGAAGGACACAAGAAGTCCAGCATGATATGATCTTGGAGAAGCGAGCTGAAGAAACGACTCAACATCCGATGAGCGACATCTAAGTTGAAGAGTCACTGGAAGGTCACATAATAGACGATACTCTAAGTACTGGCGTGAGTAATTAGTTAGCAATATTTCTGGTGAACTGTAAACAGTATGGATATATGTAATAGGACAGGCGACAGGGTTGACTGTAATGGGAGTTCTATTAAGTAGGGTGGCATGAGCAGTTATGATGGAATGCGTGATGGTTACATCGTGTTGATGGCCTGCATGTCATACGATTCATGGGATACTGCCTGAAATAAATATGGACTTAAAATTGAGGCAATGTGTCGATGTTATATATCAGTAGTTCGATTACTGAGTTCAAGTTGTTCGATTCAGAAAACTAAAGCTAGATAGAAACGAGCTAAAATATTGCCAATGAAGGACAGTATGTTACATTGCAGAGGTGGTACACTTCTTCTTACTTAAACTACTTACGCCACACATGAAGCTTGTAACGTTATTCGTTGGATGACCTTTCGGTGACTCTGAAGCAACGGTCCATCTACTCTTCTTTTATTTCATTATCTTCTGCTTTCCGTGTTCTGTGCCGAATCTCTTTCTGTCCTCATTTCATCTCTGCTTCTTCTTGCATTTCTCTTGTCCATATATTCTTTGGATGTTCCTCCCTTTCGTCATTAGAATCCCAAGCTCTTGTCCCTTGATAACTCTGTGCCTTCCTCTCTTCCTGGATCATCTTCGCCGTCCCTTCTCTATGACGTTTTTTTATCACCCTTTAGTGAACAATGTAGACGGATATGTGCGACCTTTAGTAGACAATGTAGACGGAGATGTGCGACCATGGACCAATATGATGTTCGACTACTGCGACTCATGTCACAGACTGGAAGACTGAGTTTATAGGTAAAATGTCTAGAACATTTTAATTTGACGAGGGGGCATATGTGCCATGTGTCGCAGAATGCAATAATCGGAAAAACAAGAAGACAGCGTACTGAACGCACCAGACTTGACTTAGTGATAAAAAAACGTCATAGAGAAGGGACGGCGAAGATGATCCAGGAAGAGAGGAAGGCACAGAGTTATCAAAGGACAAGAGCTTGGGATTCTAATGACGAAAGGGAGGAACATCCAAAGAATATATGGACAAGAGAAATGCAAGAAGAAGCAGAGATGAAATGAGGACAGAAAGAGATTCGGCACAGAACACGGAAAGCAGAAGATAATGAAATAAAAGAAGAGTAGATGGACCGTTGCTTCAGAGTCACCGAAAGGTCATCCAACGAATAACGTTACAAGCTTCATGTGTGGCGTAAGTAGTTTAAGTAAGAAGATGTTCTATAAATGTGACAACATAGGGCAATGACATGCTAGACTTTAGTTTTGTGCTGTTTAATGAGGGATTGGAAAGGAGATACAATGTAATGCGAGATAGAGAGTTCATGTGGAGTTCTCTGCATGTTGTATAAAGTACAGTGCTTCAATACAGACTCAAAATATGGTCTGCGTGTCGGCTTTGTTCATGAACAATTTTTAATAGTTCTGCTGTTCAATTCACATTCGTTATTGAGGGAAATACAACCTAGACAAAATGAGCTAAACTATGCCATGGAATAATACTTGGCATATATATATATGTGTGTGGCACAGCTGGACCATGATGGAAGAAATTGTGCCTCACAATGTTTATCCTGAAGGCAGCAATGGAAGCAAGACAACAAATGATTTATAGTCTTATAGGTGAGGCAGTCACACAAGAGGTAGGCAAATAAACAAATGAGGTCATAACATTGAGATGAACAGCAGTCTGTCAGAGTACACCACCCATACTAGAGACAGAAAGAGTTACTATCAACCTTCATTCCTGTCTATCCTTGATGAGATGGGCAGGGATTTTTGGAAAATGTATCAGGTCGACCCGGCCTAATATAGGCACCCGAAAATGTTCTGGCAAATAAAGAGCAAGATAATAAGCACATCACCCGCTGACTGCCAATGAATATATACAAATATGGGGTCATAACCATATAGCCAATATGCTTCAACGTGTGGAAATGGGTCCTTTACTTTATATATATATATTATATATCTATAAAAGAGATTTCTAGACAACCTTTCTTCCTTTCATATAAGACATGAAAACAAGAATGATGAAAGTATATTCACTCAAACAAGAACATTTTAAGTTGTACAGAATGAACTAAAAGTGTCATCAATGCCACTAAACATAAAGTAAATGAAGGAGTTTTTTTATATATATATATATATCATGTGCCATGCCGAAAAGCGTGGGCGGTCATGACTCGCCATTTCACTCGATCACCAATATATATATATTGGGGGGGGGGGGGGGTGTCTGGGGTGTCAGGTATTGGTAGTACCTTTGGTAAGGATGGCTGTCACTCCCTTTTCAGGGCCCATCCCCCACTGGTCCAAGCCTGACATCCAGCTCATGCCTGTGGCTCCTAGTAGCTGTCAGCATGCGACAGCGCCCCCTCCCCCCTCCTGCAACAGCTGTGACAGGCTGGCTAAACTAAACGTGGGTAGCCGATTCGGTGTCAAACTAATGGGTGAACTAGGGTATGCCTACCCAGCATGTGAAGACAGGATTCGGCAGACTGTGTGGAAGAAATCATTGATGATTCAACAGGCAAGATGGCGTTTACCTGCAAAGCGTTGTGGAACGTAATGAGCACGGCAAGGCACGTAAAGCGCTCTGGTCATTCATTGCACCTGTATTCGTCTCCAGTCATCTTGACTTGTCTTGCTACTAGACTCTGATGGACTCAAGTGAGAGAGTGAGGTCGACGAATTGTGAAACTCTTCCTCACTTTACTCCAATTCATTGCGCAAGTCATTCTTCATCCTACTTCATACATCACCTTCAAGCCCTGTGGCGATGGGCAAGCGGCAAAGCGGCAGGCATGGGTACGCTGGAAGTCATAGTCGCAGACCTGCACACAGGCGGGTCAGGCCATATGGTCGTCTTCTACTGACCGGAGCAGCAGTGGGATTCGGCAGCCCCCTGAGCGACTGAGCAGCCCTCTATAAGAAAGCACTGCTCACCTCCACAGCATGAGGAAGGGGCTAGAAAAGGTGCCCTAAACATTGTCTGCTCCATAATTACCTAACCAGCTAGCCACAGTTGATGGGCACCCTATACTGCGGTCAACATACAAACAAAGTAAAAACAGGGAAAGCTAAGAAAGCAAACCATATTCCCTTGACAATCGGAACTTGGAATGTACACACCCTACTTGATAGAGGTGGTGCATCGGGCCCAGAGAGACAAACAGCACTGATTGGGAGAGAGCTGGGCAGGTACAACATCGACATTGCAGCCTTGAGCGAGACACGACTTGCAGAAGAAGGCCAAATTTGTTAAGTAGGTGCCGGCTACACATTCTTCTCGAGTGGAAGGAAAAGCGAGAAAAGAAGCCAGTCCAGTGTGGAATTTGCCATTAAGTCAGCACTGGGTGGCAAACTAGCTGGATTTCTGAAGGCTATAAACGACAGGCTTATGACCATTAAGTTGCCCCTGCTGAATGGAAGGAAGCATGCAACCATCTGAGTGTCTACGCAGCAACCATGACAAATGAAGATGACGTCAAGAACAAGTTCTATGAGGACCTGCACAATGTATTAACATCTGTTCCCAAAGACAAACTTATACTCCTTGGGGATTTCAATGCCAGAGTAGGCACGGACACCATCTCTTGGAGTGGCATTATTGGAAAGCATGGAGTTGGAAATTGTAACAGCAATGGACTCATCCTCTTTCAGACATGTGCCGAACACGATTTCCTGATTACCATCAACATTTTCCGTCTTCCTATGAGAAATAGGACATCATGGATGCACCCTCACTCGAAACACTGGCAACTCATTGACTATGTCATCGTCAGGAGGAGTGACAGGCAAGACGTTCGGGTGACAAAATCCATGTGTGGTGCTGGATGTTGGACAGACCATTGTCTCATTATCACAAAAATAAACATACTACACATCAATCCACCACAGTGTCCCCAAGGGGTAAAAATGCAAACATAACTAAATGTCACCCACCTAAACAGCAAAAAAAATGCAGCTGTCATTTGAAAATATGCTGGATGACTGCCTCAAGCCCAATGCTGCAGCTAAACAGGGTGCGGAAACTGAGTGGAAAGCCCTAAAGGACTAATTTACAACACTGCTATGGAAATTCTAGGTCCTGCTCCCCAAAAGTATAAAGACTGGTTTGATGAAAATTCCGAAGACATCAACCAATTGCTGGCTGAGAAACACCTTCTCCGCAAGGCATATTTGAATGACCCAAAGTCAACATAAAAAAAATATGCCTTCAATAACACCGGAGAATAGTGCAGCAGAAACTTCGGCACATGCGGGACTCCTGGCTGAGCCACAAAGCCGATGAGATTCAAGGCTTTGCTGACAGACATGATATGAAAAACTTCTACGACTCACTGAAAGCGGTCTATGGTCCTACATCACCAGGCATAGTCCCCCTCCTCAGTGCAGATGGGGGAACATTGGTCACTGATAAGAAAGAAATCCTTCAACGCTGGGCACAGCATTTCAGCAACATCTTAAATACCTCCTCCTCCGATGATGAAACCATCAACTGCCTTCCTCAAGTCCCCACCAATGATACACTTTATGACCTGCCAACCATAGTGGAAGTAAACAAAGCCATCCAGCAACTTTCCAGCAGTAAGACAACTGGTCCTGACTCCATCCCGGCAGAGATATACAAAGCAAGTGGGATGGTTCTAATAGAGCATCTTCACCAAGTCTTTACAAACATATGGGTGAACAAGACCATGCCACAAGATTTCAAGGTTGCGTCAATAGTCCACCTTTAGAAACATAAAGGAAACAGCCAATCCTATGACAACACCGAGCATCTCCTTGCTCTCAACTGCAGGGAAGATACTCGCCAGAATTCTTCTCAATCATCTCACATCCCATCTCGACCAAGGTCTTCTTCCTGAGAGTCAATGTGGTTTCAGAAAAGAACGAGGAACTGTTGACATGATTTTCACTGCAAGGCAGCTGCAAGAGAAATGTCAGGAACAGAACTCCGAAATGTTCTCCACTTTCATTGATCTTATGAAGGTTTTTGATACAGTCAGCAGAGATGGACTGTGGAAGATCATGGCGAAATAAGGCAGTCCACGAAAGTTTGACCAAATAGTGTGGCTATTTCATGATGGTATGCAGGCAAGAGTTCAGGAAAATGGTGAGCTTTCTCCTGTCACCAATGGAGTGAAGCAAGGCTGTGTCCAGGCACCAACACTGTTCAGCCTTATGTTTTCAGCCATACTGACGAATGCCTTCGAGAACAACAACATTGGAATAGATATCAACTACCGCATGGATAGTAAGTTGTTCAATCGCAGAAGGCTGAAAGCTAAAACCAAAACTAACAGCGACACCGTCAGAGAGCCTGCTGTTTGCTGATGATTGTGCTCTAAATGCCAACTCAGAGGCAGACATACAACACAATGTTTCAGCTTTCTCATATGCCTGTGCCAACTTTGGTTATATATTATTCGCTCAGAATACTGGGGTAAGTATGAACATTTTTTTCCAATTTTCATTTTCTCTTCATTGCTTTCATTTTTTCATCTTTTCATTCTTCTCGTCCTGTCGTCATGTGTTGATGTAGTCACAGGAGATCTCCTTGGCTATATTTTGTTTTGTGAATGTGTTTGTATGCTGATGAAGGCTAATCGCCGCAACGTCCTGTATGTGTCGTAATTCTGTTATGTAAAGGTGCACTACTTTGTGTCATTTTATATTGTTATCATGACACTTGGGAGACTGCTGCCCCCATGGTCTGGCAAGAATGAGACAGCGAGGAGTGACGAGGGGATCTGGTCGACGCTCGATGCTCAGAGGAAAGGCGAGACGGAGATATAATCAGATTACTACTGGTACTATTGGTGTTGGAACTCTTCACTGGCTGCTGAGGATGGGGAGGGAGCGCTTATGGGAATGCCCCGAATGCTATGATGTCGGTTCCTAAATCAATCAATCAATCAATCAATCACTGCTGCCAAAGACTGAAATTCGTGGCGCACATCATTACACAAGGGTGCAGTCACTTGTGAAGCAACCAGTACTGCAAGAGCAGTGAAGTAAAGGCTGGACAGAAAAACCATTGCAGGAGATCGTCCTCCTGGAACGTCAAGCATTCTTTGCCCACATTGTCAAAGAACATTTCGAACCAAATTAGGCCTTATCAGCTATCTTAGAACTCACGGCTCCATACTTTCAACCCCACTGGATGAAATGTATGGTCATCATCATTCTTGATGGACAAACAACATATATATGCTGGATGGATCGCGAGGTGGCATGGAGGAATATCAATGGCAGAGTTGATCCAGAAAACCAAAGATCGAGATCTGTGGAGAGTCATGAACGCCTACGCCAGTCAGTACGGCACTTGATGATGATGATGCTGATGATATATATATATATATATATATATATATATATATATATATATATATATATATATTGCATATGTGCACACATACACAACTGGCTGAAATGTGTTAAAAAATAAGCATATACATGTGGAAAGTAATTGTTGTATACCAACAATGCATTAGGGCTGTTAATGGCATGGAAAAGGGCATAATTACTTTATTATGCAGACACAAACTTTCATGCAGAACATTCTCTACAAATGACACAAGTAATTATGTTGCTCTCACCTGGGCCTGGTACTGCTCAAGGATGACATGGCCTGGAAATTCAGGTTCGGGCACAGCTGCAAACCGCTGAATCACTTCCTGTAAGATTGCACAGAAATAATCATGCTGTCTGACATACTTTACTGATCTACATAATATACAAACTTGCTACAACTGAGATGAATATGCTGTTTGTATTCCCTAATTTAGACTGCCCAACCAGGGAAAGCAACAGAACTGCCTACAAACTGTGAATCTTTTAATATAATGTTTATGTTTGCTGTTTCTCCACAGGATGCACACAGACTTTGATTTTCCATTACACATTGTCATATTCTGCTGCAATCAAGATCTCTTATTTGTGCATAATTTAGGTGCATATTTACTGAGATAAATACACTGTATACTGACCTCAAGAGCAGAAAGGCCAACTAATCTCAGCTGATTGCTATCTGATGTGGCAGCGATGAAAGACATCTTGATCAGGTCACTGAGGTGAAGCACCAGGAAGTTATCTATACAAAAGAAAACACATCATTCCTAGATTTCAGAACTTGCGCAAAACGATCTTACAGTTGAACAAAAATGCCTTGCGAGCCAATAGTCCTAACAGATAATAGGACATCAGAGTCTTCCCATATGGGTGAAGGATTTCCCTCTCCCTTTCAGTTTTCAGAAGCTGTTACAGTTTAAGAGTCAATTATGGTGCTTTCAATGAAAGACTTACTGGTGTTGCATAGTCACTGGAAAACTGGACATCTGCAGCTATAAATGAAATATAGTGCCTGGGAGACATGCATATGTTGTGTATGTATACATAAAAACCTGGAAGGAATGGCATCTGAACATATGTGGAGATGCACTGTAAGGAATCATCTCCGGGAAGGTTAACCCGGTCAACAAATGTCCGCAGAAGTCAGATGTGTCGGACTAACGGCGCAAGAACGCAGCTCTGCTGTAAACAGGCACAACGCAATCACGTCCGAAAAAAAAACTCCGGATAAACGCAGAGGAAGAATCATCATCTTGAAATCAGTGAGAAGAGACTAACAAGCTGATAGCAACATCAGTTTTCCTGCTTACTGCACGTATCATCCAATAATGAGATATGACAAAAGGAAGCTATTACTACAAGATCATATTAAAGAATATTAACAAATTATTAATAGAGCGGCGAAGACACAAACAACAGATTGCATGATACAGTGCCTGGCATACTTCACTACATCTCATCAGGTACAAACTGCAGGAATGCACACAACATAAACTAAAGCAATACAATAAATCCTTCTAGCTGAAATGTAAAACACACATATTCACACAGTAATGTCAACTGTCTACTACGGTAATTTTAAACTATCAAGTCTTTTTGTTTGCACACAAGCTGTCTTTTGTAAATGAATGACAATTGCCTTGGCCAGCTTTTGACAGGCGTCCATTGTGTGTGTTAAGCAACACACAAACCACACTGTCCATATCAGTCTAGTGAGTGGATATGAAATTATAAACTGGGCAAAAGGTAAAAATTATTGTCATGAATGCTGGTCTCTTGTCATGGATGCTTGGAACATTGGTCTTATGTACTGGCCCACAACCTTCAGGGTAGGAGTATTCCCTCCCAGAGAAGGCACCTCCTTCCTTCCTCTTGTCATGAATGCTTGGAATACTGGCCTCATATACTGGCCTACCACCTTCAGGGTAGGGATATTCCCTCCCAGAGAAGGCACCTCCTTCCTTCCTCTTGTCATGAGTGCTTGGAATACTGGCCTCATATACTGGCCTACCACCTTCAGGGTAGGGGTATTCCCTCCCAACAGAGAAGTAAGGCACCTCCTTCACTCCTGTAGCATATGGCACAGTCTTGGACAAGGTGGCGCATCTTATTAGGCTCCAAAACAGGGTCTCGTGAAACCATGTGCAGGAGAACTTAGCTTGACAGCATGCGACAGACAGTTGCTGGTTATGGTCTCAATTTTGTGATGGTAAGCAGAGCATCTCTTTATAGAAACAATGGCTATGATCAACAACAAGTATGGTAACTGCCAAGAAGCAATGGCAAACTACCTTCTTTTCAGATACTTAGAAAATCAAGAATCCACAAACCATAAATTCATTAGAGAAATTAGACTCACACGGTCAGGATTTTTTTTTTTTTTTTGGGGGGGGGGGGGGGGGGGGAGAGAGAGAGAGAAATATACTTGGAAACCTAGTGAAAACTGGAAAATTGATGAGAACAGAGCAAGGAGAAGGCAAAGAGATAAATACCTGGATGGCTTGGCCAAATGGCATAATGAGGACAAGAACCCAGATCTGATCCATGACTCTGGTGATCATGTCAAATAGCAAATCATAACCGTAAATACTTGCTACCACGGCACATGATGTTCATGATGATGACCCTCCTTACACAGTTAAAACTATATGTGTTCATACAGCGCTGTCTACTGTCACCAGTTACAACACACGAACAGAGAATACTTAAACCAAAGATGTCTGCACCACTATTTGTTTGTGCCTTGCTAAACCTTGTTGGCTTGAACCACTGATTGTTAGTGGTCAGATTACCTCATTGCACATCAAACCATACAGCCCATAAGTATTCAGATCCCCTCCTCAGTATCACTAAAGGTGCTGTGTGACACACTGGTGTAGCATAGGCTATAATGTAACAAAGCTCTATTTTATGAACAAAGCAATGTTAGTAGCAATTTTGGTCAATATTTAAAAATTGGGTTTTTACTTATGAAATCATACCAGTTAGATAGAGCTTAACAAGACGAATCCAACGGTATCTCAACGAAGACTATACGTTGATTCTAAGCGGAGTTATGAATTATATGGTGACGTAATTTAATACCAGGAAGTGCAATGATGAATTAACTGATAAGTCAGGATTTATCGCGGCCCTAAGATTGGAAACTGAGAAATTCTGCTTTCTATTACCGTGGCTTGTTTATTTGTAAACGGACAACGTTGTGCCATATATCATTGCGTCCGGGGCGGCGAGGCCTAACTTGACGTATTATTTATTTTTTTTTATAGGATGTGCCGTGACCTAATTAACAATTTAAAATGGCCACCAACTGTTTATTATTTGCCTTCTATTACCGTGGCTTGTTTATTTTTAAACGGACAACGTTGTGCCATATATCATTGCGTCCGGGGCGGCGAGGCCTAACTTGACGTATTATTTATTTTTCGATAGGATGTGCCGTGACCTAATTAACAATTGAAAATGGCCGCCAATTGTTTATTCTTTGCCTTCTATTACCGTGGCTTGTTTATTTGTAAACGGACAACGGTGTGCCATATATCATTGCGTCCGGAGCGGCGAGGCCTAACTTGACGTATTATTTATTTTTCGATAGGATGTGCCGTGACCTAATTAACAATGTAGCCATTGCAGGGTCTTCTCCGTGATTATTTATTGTATTTTGTGTAGGTATTTGTTTGCTGATGAAACTAGTTAAAACGTCCTGTGTTTTTCGTTATTCTTTTATGTAAGCTTCATTACTCTGTGTAATTTTATATTTTTTATATTTTCAGATTTGTCGCAGTACAAAAAGAAAAAAAAGAGACAAGTGAAATATTTCATCCAGCTAACCTTCCGAGGAGATGAATAGGTCCAAGTGGGCTGCCCATGGCCACTCGCTCAATTTGGCGATATGACTTGTTTAGACAGTTGAATTGAATGTCGGCGGTACATAATTTTAATAGCTACACATTCCGAATTGGGTGGACAAGATACTACACACAAAAGATGGTAGCCTAGGCAGGCCGACACACCGGAACAGTCCGGCTTCATCGGTCGGGAGACATGTGTATATTTCAGTTTGAAGGATTTATCTAGTTAATTCACGTAAGTATTTGATTTCTGCAGTGTCTACCTGACGAGATGCAGTGAAATATGCCAGGCAACAAATCGTGCAATCTATTGTTTGTGTCTTCGTTATTCAAATATATAGAAACTCACCACAGGAAGGTGTGCACCTGAATTGTTTTATCAAATTGACACAGGCTGTGGCAAAGTAGGTGTGACAGGCAGAATCTTGAATGTCACAGGAAATGGTTCAAGAAAGAGTGTCACAAGTGATGGCCATTCTTTGGTTAATTGCTTTTTATGTTTCACAACTAATTTTTTAAATATATGTAAATTATTAGTAAGAGTACTTTCCTGTATTAGCTTGCCTGGTTCGTTGGCATGAATGAGACTCCTCACTTCTCTCAGGTGTATAACGCAGGTGTATAATATAATTTAGTATTAGGATCCAGAACACCAAAGACCGAGATCTGTGGAAAGCCATGAACGCCGATGCCAGCCGGCACTTGATGATGATTATTATTAGTATTTGCATATACAGAGAATATTTTAACAGGAAAGTAAAGGTCACATTCCTCTTTCGATAGAATGTTGAGAGGAATGAGAGGATCAACTTCATTGCACCAGGTTTGTTCAGTCTCTTTCCACACGGAGGCCTGGCGAAAGCATCGTACAAAGCACAAGAGTCTCAGAGTCTCTGACAAAGATGCACTTGACTTATAAGACTTTTTGTTATGATGTGCTGTGACCTAATTGCTAGTTAAAAATAGCTGCACATTTATTATATTAATTAAATGTTATGTGAAATGTTCGTCGTTAGTGAAAGAACAATTCATGAAAATGTATCATATTGTCTTAATGTACTAACTGCATTGCAACAGCTTTCTTTTGTTGATTAAATATTATAAACATTAATGTAACTGTCATATGGCAAATGACAGTGGTGCAACATTCAAGTGATGAGCTAGCGCATCAAAGAAGAAGATACAGAGTGTCACAAATGTTGAACATAGTGACACTAACATTGAACGCAATTTAGACGTCATGGTACGACGTCACATAACGCCATAACGGCTCAAGCATTAGGATGTGATCCAGCAAAGACAGCGTTAGGACGTGTTTCACCAGCATTCACGGAATACCGACCGTTATACTGCGGCCAGTCCTCGGTGTCCACATGAAGTCACTCTGGTTTGTGTCCTGCAATTGACTACAGGCATTCCTGGCTCTACTGATGCCACGGTCGCTGGCATTTCTGGTATTCGCACGGGTCTAATTATGACCGGGCCAAGGACATGGGCCGTTGGAGCTCGATTAGGGTGAACTCCGGTTGAAGGTAGGAAAGTGTAGTTGATTAGCATTACCAGGATACTAGGCGGTAAGCTCTGTTCTCAACACTCTCACTGGTCTGGGGAGATGATGTCTGATTGAAGAGCGGGAGTGAATGTTGCGCGAGAATGACTCAAGTCTGAATCAGCACAACCACTCATAGCCGTCATCCAAGATCAGCTGTGGTAAAATACATCGCAGTTCACTCCACTGGCATGTGCGTTGAGTCGTTTTTGGAGTTCAGATAGTTATTCTGTCCTGTACCATCATGCCTCAATTTATGCTGTCCTGTACCATCATACCCTAGAGCCACACCGATCTCGAGGTGAACGTTGCTGCATTATAGTGCATGAACTCATATCATAGAGAGAAACCAACCTCACCTCTTGTCAGTAACTAAGTTTGTAACTGCTGCATAAATTAAGCAGCTGTTAATTAATTATTAAGATATTAATTATTAAGATATTAAATAATTAAAAAATAAAAATATAAAATAATTAAATATTCACTATAATTATTACACTGATACACTGTTCTGTATCTAATACTAGTAATAGTTAATAGTAAGCAATTAATAATTTAAATACTAACTTACTTAAAACATATAACTTATTTTACAGTACTGTATTTAAATTTAAATAATTATGTATTGCTGCGCAGCTTAGCAAAAAAGTACTCCTTACTCACACTTCTTACAAGTTTACAGACGGGTCTGAAAACTGGCTTTCAAAATTATTTTCAGACATGTCAAATGCTGAAATAAATATGCAAGTACACAGATACATTACTGCTATAAATGACACTTGTATTCTGTTTAATCTTAGTAGTTAAATTACCAGTTCTAATTATAAATAAATACAGGTCCGCTATAGTTTATTTTATGGGCGCCGCAATCTTACATGACATGACGGCCATGGCGATGTCACTAATTTTTTCCCCCTGAATTTCAGCTAACAGCAGCTGTGTTGAAACTCTTCATATTTATGTAAAATTGGACGAGGCATTCAAAAATACAATAAAAAGTTTAGCCTTCTTTAAGCTACAAGAGTTATAAGACAAATTACCGTAATATTCGTGAATATAGTCAAATAAAATCTTGAGAAAACGGTTTTTTCGGCGCAATCACTTTGCCGCGAAGCAGACGATCCAATACTTAAAATATTAGAATAACTTCCCCTTTCATCGCACCACGCTTCTTTCGTTTTTTTTTTAATTTTAGAAGGACATGCTCAGACCGGAAGTGAAATCGTTGGTCGCGACTAAAAGTTCGCGAAAATACGAAAACGAAACAGGAAGTAAACGGGAAAACCCGATGACTCTGACATTGCTAATGTTAGGAGTAGATCCGTTGTTTCAAAGGCGTTCCTACGAATAAACAATGTGTCTGGAGCCATCAAATTTGGAGCCACTAATTCTGAAAGTGTGGCACAGAGAAAACATTCCATCAACTTCTATTGTAGAGCATGGACATTGCGTCATCTGTCAGAATTAGTTCCCGTCATCAGATTAGACACATAAATAACAATAATAAGAAAGCAATTGTGACTTAACTGCTACTAGCAACAATACACTTGCAATAAGTCTCAACACAACAATGATATTATCAATCTCTAAAGCAGGGAATACACAAGGGGAAAATGATAAAATGAAAGTGCTTTTCTATGTCCGCTCTTCAATAAAATCACTGGAAAAAAAAAGAAATACAAATATTTAATTTCTCACTTTTGCCAGTTTTTTCCTTCAATTCTTTTGCCAGCTGTAGATCAAATTGTCCCTCCCCACCTTCACATGCAGTGATGATTTTCATTAAACATTCCACAGCAAACACTCTGGTAGGCCACCTGTCAAAGATACATAATATTTCCATCATTAATTGCAAGCATGTTAGGCATTGCAGATCATTTGTACACACAGTCTATCAGAACTACTGCAATCAGACATCTTGCTAGAATAGGGCAAGCAAAAGCTGCATTTCATTAGAGAAAGAACATTGTTCTGTGAACCCTGGACAATTAGTAAAGAAAGTCAGACAATCCATTGTGTCCTTGTGTTGCCAGAGCTCATAACGGAAGCACAGAATAGTCACATGATAACCTGCCAGGCAAGTCGTATGAGGCGAATAAGCATCGTTGACGTGAAACTGGTTGTTTGGTCTTGTAACAGATGTCTGCTGCAACACTCAAGCAATCATGAACAAGTCTACAAAGTGTATGTATGAGTTGGTGGAGAGCATTTGGAGAAGAGAAGAAAGGCAGAAGAAGAAGACAATCCATTGAAGTCACATACATGTGGTTCTAGAGAAGAATAATTTTAGTGCCAAGGACAGCCAAAACCCATCTCCACACGTATAGCTCATGCATGCACTAGTGGGGAATCTCCAAACATGGAAAGGGTTGTGGTAGTGAAATGATTCTTGCACTACTACCCTACAATCTTGTGCCACTAGCATTTATTCCCACATAGCTGCTCATCCTGTTGCTCCCTCCAGACATACACTGTCCAATAGACTCCAACATTCTTCCGCCATTTCACATCCATCCCTTCACACATTTCACTTGCCACTAATTGCATTATTTCAATAGCTCTCTTGTGCATTGCAGACACTGACTGTATCCACGTCACCATCCATAACCCAAACCCAAATTATCCAGACCCGTATACACTAATACCCAAACGTAGGTGTTTCAATATAAGTGTATCCAGTAATCAGCAACGAAGGTTCATTTTTCCATGTTTTATTTCTAATGAGGTCCCACGAGATATTATGAGTAAAATAACCATGTCAGTAGTGTCCTGTCCTTGTCCAGCAAGTAATGTTATTCCATTTACATTGGTTTGAAGAAATAATCCCGTTATGGAAGTGACATTCTGCAATGGACCTGCTTGATGAACAATAAATGACTTCTACACCAAGAAAGCATGTTTTGAAAATTTTTGAGTGGTCCAAACTGGTATGTGAGAACTGTCATCTCTGTTGCTTTTAATTTATTTCTCTTGCAAGGAATTCCTTAAAAAATATTAATATTTCTGCTCAGAAGTGGCATAGGGACTTGAATGATGAACCATGGAATTACAGTTTTTAAGACCAATCCAACAATGCAGGTCTCATAAATTTATTTTTTTTTTAAATCTTGAAATATTACTCGAGTACCTAGTAGGTAATACCTGTCAGAATCACTCTATAAAACAACTAGGAAAGGTAATTTTCTGTGATATTTAACAATTCTGGATTGGACTTGAGATACACCTTACTGTTATTAATTCCTCTTCTAATGATCTACAATGGCTCATGGTAGTCACAAGAGCTAAGTGTCCATCCATCCCTGAAGATTCAAGAATAAGAAATCAGCAAAGTTCAAGTTTACCTGGGAGCTACTGAAGGGTGGGTGACATCTGGTTCAGCAGCTTTAAAAGTTGTGCCAATGTCATCTCCCTCTTCCCCATCATCATCACCATCTCCAGCATCATCTACATCATTATCTGTAGTTGTTGCATCTGTAAATAGATGTCCATGTGAATTAGCTACATCTAAAGGATACTATTTGTCTTGTCAACAACTAATCCATCCCTGTTCTTATATCTACATCATTATCTGTAGTTGTTGCATCTGTAAATAGATGTACATGTGAGTTAGCTACATCTAAAGGATACTATTTATCTTGTCAACAACTAATCCATCCCTGTTCTTATAATCTACATCATTATCTGTAGTTGTTGCATCTGTAAATAGATGTACATGTGAGTTAGCTACATCTAAAAGATACTATTTATCTTGTCAACAACTAATCCATCCCTGTTCATTAGCCTCTTTAACTAGCTACTCTGATGGCTGCTTGTTGTTCGTGATCGATGCCCCAATTAAATGGATCAAATGTTTTGTAAACCCACTATATCTGATGACACTTCACAAGTGTTTATGTTGAATATAGTCCTTACTGTAGTCTATGAAACAAATATGAAGACCTACACTGACCCCTGCATTTCTCAAAGATGGTTCTTATGCAGGAGATATCATCCTTGGTATCTCTGCCCTGCTTGAAACCTGCCTGTACTTCTTGTAATTCATATTCTAAAATCTATTCCATCCTCTTCATGATGATTTGTAAGAGAATTTTACTTGCGTCACTCAGTGTGATAGTTGGTGTACAATGTTTAATTTTCCTTCTTTGGTAGAGGGCTGTAGAATGTTTTCGCTCAATTGATACCTATATTTTTAATGTCATCAGTTCTAATTCTGCCTCTTCTAGTCAAAGCAGCAGCTTTTTTAATGCAATCCATCTCTTACATAAAATGCACTGGTGACAGTGTTGGTGAAAATATATTTGCATAAAATGCCCTGGTGGCAGTGTTGAAAGAAATATATTAGCATAAAGAAAACAAATGTGTACATTACTGGTTGCTATCACTGCTTTAACATGTTCCTACAATGTATTATATATGACCTTTGATTTCAGATATCTTGTTGGTAACAATGGCTGTAAAATCAACATATATTTTAGTCTGCAGTTCTACCATGTTTTCATTCAGGACTTCGGATGCAGCAACAGAGATTAATGAAGGACTCCACCGCTAGTTGGTGGTCCTGAAAATGCTGCAGACTGCTGAAAGAGTCAGGTGATCAAAGAGGTAAGGCAAACATGACTTCAAAAACTGAAAGGTAGATTGGAAGTGTTATTACAGCTTACTAAACACAGATACAACACAATTAACATACATTTTAGTAAAATTTAGAAGAAGAAGTTTGCATCTAATATAGTTTCCAGACACCCATTAGTTTTGCTGATGATGATGATGAATACTGGACAAACA